>JAJJWW010007401.1:0-177833 GCA_023531295.1 Papaver armeniacum | reverse complement strand
GAACACGAAATTAGGGGATATAAAAAGGAATTGGGGGATACAAGAAAAGGACAAAAGCTGGATCCAGACATCAATTCAGGTCACCCCTTATCTAAGTATTTTTAAATCCTAATCTACCCCTCACTAATCGGGTTTAGTGGTTAATAATAATTAGTAAAAATCTTAAGTATTTGTTAAATGATTAGTGTGTGTTTTATTTGTTTTTGGGTGAGTGAGGTGAGAGTAGAAGGAGGGAAAAAAATTTTTGGGAAAAATGGAGGATGATTGTGAAGAGAGGATTGCTGCTGCTGAATCTTTAGCTCAACTACAACAAGGATCACATCTTGAATCTTCAGCTAACGACAACAACTCTCAATTGCAACTCTTTGTTGAGCCAACACCCTTGAATGATGATTTTGACGAGTATGGAGAGTTTCTTGAAGAACCAACACAAGAAAGTAAACTTGCACAACATACTAGCATCCCCAACACGCAGTAAAGCTGCTAAGATGTCGAAAAATCGAATTTTTCTTTAAACCCGCCATTTTTTCAACTGAAAAACCTCGATGCCGACATGGTAGTTGTATGAATACCATGCCTGGTAGTCAAAGTACCGACATGGTATTCATACTACGACCATGCCGGTGAACTGATATCCCCCAATTTGAATTATTAACCGGCATAGAATTCTACAAAAACTATGTCGGCATGCAGTTAACCTTTTTACCTAACAAGGAATATACTACGGAATATTCAACCGGCATGGTTTCATTGATCAGTTACCATGCCGGTATTGAATGAAAAACATACAGGAAACATATCCATCCCAAACCAAAAACCGGCATTGCAACTTAATAAACATCAACGCCGGGATTTAGTACCGGCGTAGTACCATTAATATCGATAATGCGTAAGCAAAACCGGCGTTGTTCGATTATAACTTTTCAATGCCGGTACCTACAAAAAACATGCAGGAATAAATGTTTTCCAAAGCTAAATTCCGGCATTCAATATCAATTATTTTTCAATGCCGGAATTGTGTACCGGCTTTGAACAATATGTTACGACAATGCCGGCATCTTTGCTTCCGGCGTTGTTTTCTTACGAAACACATATGCTGGAATAGGTTTCAAATTTGGTCTTCCGTTTTGGTTAACTTAGACTATGCCGGAAAAATTGTCGAGCATGCCGGTACTGGTTTCCGGCATAGTGTTTTAATGTTGTTTGGAACTAATTTTCATTCGATCCTTAGGTGGTGACATATATTGATCCAACAAATGCAAAGCCGCTTTATCGGGATACGTCGGAATACTATAAAATTCCTCCGGTATGTGACCAAATAATACTTTTCACCTAGTATCTTGAACATTACTAATGGATTGCTAGTAATGAACCTTCTAATGAATGCGAAATTGTTCTTATGTAGGGAATAACAGATCGAATGGAAGCAATCGCTTGGCCTAAAGAGACGGCTCTTAAGAACATGTGTGTGTTGGTGAGGAACATCGAAGGTTCGAAGAGGCGTTTTGAGATGGCTTGCGAGAGAAGTGGGAAATACAAGGAGAAGAATAGCCACAAGAGAAAGGATTATGTATATCCAAAGAAGACTAATAGGGTATACAAGACTCGATACGAGGAAGAATGATTGCCCTTTTAAGCTTGTATTCCGTTTAAATGACATGAACAATTGGGATTGTGAGGTTTTGTGTGGCTGTCATAACCATCGGGATCCGAAAGATTTTGTTGGTCACTCCTTAGTTGCGAAGCTAAAACTCGATGAGTTCGAGGATGTAAAGAGATTGACCAAAGCACTTATCAAACCGAGACAAATTCTCGGAGGCTTCAAGGAAAAGGACGAGACTAACGTGTCTTCTCTACGTACAATTTATGCCGCACAAGCAACTATTAGAAGGGTGGAATGGGAAGGGAGGAGCGTTATGCAAGAATTTGAGAAGATAGTTTGGGATCACAACTACACGCGTATCATTAAAAGAGGACCGGACGAGAAGCCCCTTCAAATATTCATTTCGCATCCTTTGCTTTCACGATTGGCAAATACATGTTGTGGTGTTCTTTTGATGGATTGCACCTACAAGACAAACAAATACAATATGCCGTTGTTCAACATCGTGGGGCAAACCTCGGACAAGGTAACATTCACATTGGCTTGGTGTTTAATGGAAAACGAGAGGGACCATAATTATCATTGGGCATTACGACAATTGAAGTTGTTCTTAGGGAAAATCAACTTCCGAGGTTATCGTAGTCGATAACGATGCCGCATTAATGAAAGCAATATCCGACGTCTTCCGGACGCACAAAATTTCCTATGTACATATCATATACGTAATAATGTGATAAAAACTTGCCATGCCTTGTTTGAACCCGCAAAGGCGGATATTAAGAAGAGAATGATGGTACAACTAGAGGAAGATGTTCGAAAGAACAAACTATCCCCGAAGAAGAAGAAGATGAAAGAGGCAAGATAAAGGAGCGAGTGGACAAAGAACATGCGGAAAATCATAAAAGTGGTTGGAATTTCTAAGAGATTGGGAGAAAGTTTATTGGTCTCTTACCGAGGTTATGTACGAAAAGAGATTGGAGAAGTTTATTGCCGATTGGAGCGAAGTTTATCCGACCAGCCGTCACTGTATTGTCGGACTCAATGGTTGGATAAGTTCAAGGAAAAATTTGTACGTGCATGGACAAACCAGGTATAGACACTTCAAGACGGAAGCAACTAGTGCAGTGAGGCCGCTCATGGGAGATTTAAAGATCTCATCCAGTCCGGTCAAGGCAATGTGGTTACGGTCACCGAGGCAATGGAGCAATACTTTAAGCAAGATATCAATAGGATCAAGGAGGCTTGAGTTGGAACTGGAGGGTTTTTCTGGGGAGGAACTTGGACATCATCCGGGCGGACGACATAAGGATGTGACCATTCCAGGTAATGTTCCATGTATTCGGCATCAACTTCATCACCGTTTTCAGCAATCTCCAACTTTTCCCACTGACTAATATCTACCAAACGACGTGGTTCCCTATCCCTCCAATCATGTTGGGTCCTGGTTTTGGAACATACTCTACATGCAACCGATTTGGAGTTGAATAACACCGAGAAAGGTTGAGATCAAAACATTGAAAAGAGGCCGTCTGGAAAAGTGCTAATTGCTTATATCCAAGTTGACGCATCACACGCGTAGGATTAGCCATAACGTATCCTTTTGGGTGGAACAACGGCCCATGGTAAAATGCAACGTTACCAAACCTCAAAACCTGACGGTTTCCTTTAGCCTCCTTGTAAGGGTCGAACACAACATCTTTGGTACTCATTGCGTCCAAAGCCAATCTCATATCGATCACGACCTATGTTACCGGGCTTTGGAGTATTGTTGAACTCGTATCTCTTAGCTAGAGGCGTATCGGGTTCGGGAAGATCTATGATCTTCAAGGAGGGGTAGGCCTTGAACAAGGTTAGGAAGTGTTCATAAGACCACACCTATTCCAATGTGAAGCAATAAGTTTTGTTTCTAAGTTCACGATAAGAGTACATATGAACAATATACATAATAACATAAGTTTAAGAACAAATTTACCTGCAAAAGAGAGTGAAATTCCCGACAAATTGGTTGGTTTTAGCCTTAGAGGCCCTTCTCATCTCCATCATCAAATGTGCCATTACCACGGTGCCCCAAGAATATCCATAGACACCTTCCAACGGATCCAAGTATGCGAAGGTAGTTCACACTAACCTCGTTGCCATTGGTGTCGTGGAATACCCTAGTGCCCAAGATGTATAACAAAAAGTAAATGCAGTATAACGAATTTGTTTAGGGTCCCATCCATCCTCCAAACTTCTTTTCTTTGTATTTTCAAAATTCTTCTTAAGCAGCGTCAACTTGATTGTCTTTGTCTTACCGTACGTGGATTCATAAAAGCTCTCCCACGTAAGTTTTGTAGTCCCAACCAAATAGCTTGTTAGTCGACCGTACAACGTTGACCATTCTAGGTCTAGAGACTCAACTCCTTCTTAATTGATTTGCCGATAACATTCAAGCCTAGAATGTTCTGAGCATCTTCAGGGATGAAGGTCATCTCCTCAAAAGGGAAGTGCATGGTATCGGTTTCACCATGATACCTTTCGACGAAGCAATTGACACTAACAGAATCAGGCTTCACATAATTTTCAACCAAAGCATATAGACCAGAATCCTTTATTATTGTTTGGACCTCTTCACATTCCTCGGACAAGTCCCAACCATCCGCGGCTTGGTTTCGGCAAACACGCACAGCCTTCTTATGATCCTACAATTAGGAGAGACAATACAATTAAGAGATTTTACATAAATACACAACAATACATATGTACAAGATAGAAAATGCTTACATAGGTTTGATAGATAGTACGAGCCCACGAGTGCTTGTATCCAAATAGTGTTTTCGGTTTTGGAGCTTCGCCCCAAATTCTACCACGTTCAAGGTCAGGAATCATGTCATCAATGTGAGGAAGGTGAGAACCCTTAACTTTCACTTTGCCCTTCCCCTTCCCCTTCTTGCCATTGCCTTGTGTTGGTTGTTGACTTGGGCCACCAACTTCGCTTTGGCTTGCTAATTGACTTTCCTCTTCATCCGGTTCATCTTGATCATCCCCGCTCACGGTTTGCAAGTCGACTACGGTCACTACAACTCTCCCAAATTATCCCTCTTGTACCAGCCCCCAAACGTATCTTACGACCTTCATCTTTCCCCTCGAGGAGGCAGAGACTGAGGAGTATCAAGACCGTCCTTCCTTCTTCTCTTAGTGATGAAGATCTTTATTTTTTTCTTTTGTTGGCTTCCTTTGCTTTTGACCTATATCGTAAGCACACGGAAAGCAATGAATATAAGACAACTCACCTTCAGCCTTAGTACCTAATGAATACCTTAAACTAAACCACGCTGGTACAATGTTCCTAGCAGTACACATTGACTAACGACAAGGTCACTGACTAACCAACTAGGCATATAAATGCAACCTAAAATCTATGCCGGTATTGTTGACAATGTTCCTGTATGTTTTAAGTCCACTACCGGCATGCTCGAATTATTAAAAAAATGCTTCTGGTACCCATAACCTAAGCATGTAATGAAACCAAAAATCTATGCTTGACTGATCGGTGACAAATTCATAAACTCTCATGTATGTTTTAAGAGTACTACCGGCATGCTCGAAATATTAGAAACGAATGCCGGTACTCAACACCGGCATGGAATGAATCCAAAAAACAATGCCGGTACTGGTGGCAAATTCATAAACTCTCCTGTATGTTTTAAGTCCAATACCGGCATACACGAATTATTATCAAACACTGCCGGTACTACAAAACCGGCACTGTATTCATCCTAGATTGAATGCCGGTAGTGAAAATTCAGTCTCTGGTTATTCTGGGTTTGTAAACCGGCACTGTATTCATCATAGATTGAATGCCGGAACACAAAACCGACCGTATTCATACGAATTTCAATGCTTGTACTCTCGAAACTCAACATCGTTTGAGTTAGGTTTCGCGATTCTAACCTAAACCCATTGCCATAGATCGATTTAAACACCTACAAAGTAGTTTTAAATGACTTACCTTCTCACGTAAGCCATATATTTGTGTAGTTGATCGTCGATAACGTTGCTTCTTCGTGTTCTTGCTCTTGAGCAATCTTAGCAAGTCTTTCCGCTTTGTTTTTGTTGAGCAATCGATGATGTTGAGTTCGATTGGGCATTTGGTTTCTTTCGTGGAGGTATTGTTTATGATTCGGGTTGGTTAATCGACGAAGAAAATTTTGAATCGACGATTAATCGATGAAGAACGATGTAAATTTTTTTTTTCAGAACCTAACCATAGGATGGTCACGATCAATTGAGAATGGGGGATATATGTTTTGGTTTTTTGATTTTAATGTTTTAGTAGAAAGGGTAGTATGGTCTTTTCATAATGTTTTTTTAATTAACCAAAGGGTATTTTATTATTTTCATACCCAAAAATCACCCCTTAACACACACCATGGGTTGGGAGAAGTAATCAATATCCCCCAATTCCTTTTTATATCCCCCAATTTCGCGTTCATATCATATTACCCTGACGATTTTTCATAACCCGGAAAAGTTGCAGGTTTGATTCGTCATTTTTGGTGTCAATACATTGACGACTTTATAGAGTCGTTGGGGTATACATCCCTCGACATTGACGACTCTTTTTCTGTGTTGTGACATATATCCAATCCATGGGAGAATTTAAAATAATCTTACCATCAACATAATCATCTTTGTTACTTGAACCTTCTCCAACATCATTTCCCCTACTTGAATTACTCATTTCTAAGTTTTACTCATTATGAAAAGACCATACTACCCTTTGGGGTTGCAGAAGATTGAATCACCGGAACTTTAACAGCAAGACAAGCTGCGTTGGTTGGAGTATGCAGTGGAGTTGCGAAATCTGCGTATGGTGGGGGTCTGGGTACGTTTGAAGGCATTGCAGATGATTGATTACCAACAACAGAAACCCTAGGCCTAGAAGCAGACGAGGAGGGTTTGGCCACAGCAACGAGAGGTGCAGAAGATCGAAAACTTGAAGCTACGAAACCCTAGAACGAGTTCCAACCATCACAATTTGAGAAAAACCCAAAACCGATCTGTTGGATAGGTGCGTGGAGAAGAGAAGATAGAGAAAATAAAAGGGTGGATGACAGATTAAGGAGGAACAGAGTGATCAATCGAAACTCAAATTCCCAAAGGCTGACGAATCCGCATTTCACCAATGCCCATTTGCTGGGTTAGATGGCTGCGAAATGGCGTGGGAGGGAGGGGTTATATCAAAGGTTACCTTCTCACGCATCTCGGGGACAAGCATTACCCAACTGGAGGAAGCGAAAGAGAAGTGTCGTCCGAGGATAAGCAATGACTTGGTCAGTATATCAAGCCTGGGAGAATTCCCTGCGAAGTATGCAAATGTGGCTTTGCCACCGTTGCATGCTCATTCATGGTTGGAAGAAGAAGTGTGCCATGCACATAGGGGACGAAACTCAAAGCCCGTTGACAGGAAGAACTATGGACTTCCTAATTCATGGTATTCCACAGCCTGTCGCCCCCACTGTTGACGGTGTCGTTCCGGACTTGGTTGGAGTGTCTGTGGCTTCTGTTCTACCTCCTGTTGATCTTGCTTTGCTTGATAAGGTTTTACGCTGCCAAATCTCAACCGTCAGCAGCATTCCAGCTAAGTGCAGGCTTGGTTTTGCTAGAGTTTTTGCCGCAGAAATTCAAAGTGTAGTTCGTAATCCCGCGGATATCTCCCCGTTGATTAAGCTCTTGATGTTTCCCCGTGTACGTTACGACGTTACACACCCACTTGCAAAGAAAGATGAGCGTTCAGCACTAGGAAGAGGATGCGGGTGGATGCAATCCTCTCGGCTTTGAAGCAATGGACAAAAAAACGAATGGTTGTGCGACTGTTCAAGCCGCATTGGAAGAACAGGAGGTTATACATAGGGCCGAGGGCTAAAGAGAAGAAAAAGACACCTCGTGCTTCGACAGGAAGATATGGAAATGGCTAATCTCCGAGTATGCCGTAGGAAATTGAGTAACGGTTTATACACGGCCGCGATTCGCACTTTGACTTCAAACGGTGTTGCGTCTCCCAATGAAGCCACTTTGCTTGAGTTGCAAGCTATGCATCCTTACGCGCCACCCCCTTTGATACCATCTGCACCTGCGGCCCATGAGCCCTTCGCCGCATCCAGAGATTTTGTCTTGGATAAGCTGAAAAGTTTTCCTAGAGGGACGTCGTGCGGTAGAGATGGTCTTCGGGCCCAACACCTTATTGATGCATTGGGAGGGGCTGCGGCAGTGGTTTCAGGTGAGCTTATCAATTCTATTACGGACCTTGTAAATATTTGGCTCATGAGGGGTTGTCCGCAAGTACTGGGCGAGTTTATAGCTTCGGCCCCTCTCACACCTCTTGTTAAGCCTAATGGGGGCATCCGTCCGATTGCTGTTGGCACTATTTGGAGACGTTTGGTTTCCAAAGTAGCAGCTTCTCATGTCGGCAAGGAAATGAACAACTATCTTGGTGACTATCAGCTTGGCGTAGGGATACCTTGTGGCGGTGAATCCATTCTCCATGCAGTTAACCGACTCTTGGAAGTCAAAGGTGACTCTACTTCCATGTCTATGCTTCTGGTGGACTTCTCTAACGCCTTCAACCTGGTAAGTAGGTCTGCTATGATTAGAGAGGTTAGGAAGCATTGTCCTTCGATATCGAGGTGGGTGGAGTTTTGCTACGCGTCTACTGCTAGGCTATATTATATGGATAAAACTCTTTCCTCGGCTCAGGGAGTTCAACAGGGGGATCCTCTCGGTCCCATGTTTTTTGCTTTGACGCTACACCCCCTCATACATATAATCGCTGAGAGGCGCACTTTAGATCTCCAGGCTTGGTATTTGGATGATGGCACCATAGTCGGAGATACTTTGATGGTGGCTAAGGCTTTAGACATCATCCAACAGGAAGGTGTCCACTTGGGGTTGCATCTCAACGTTTCTAAGCTCGGAGCTCTTCCGGCCTTCCGTTGATAGTAGAGGTTAGTTGATGGTGTTTTTCCGCCTAACTTACATCGTCCCATCGATGGTGTTAAGTTATTAGGTGGGCCGATTAGCCAGGATCCCCGCTTTACGAAATATGGCTGTCAAGAGGGTTCGAAGAAGACTATCGCATTGATGGATGCGGTGATGAAGTTGAATGACCCACAAGGGAGCCGTCAAACCTAAGGAATTGTTCTCGTGTCTCTAGGTTATATTTCGCTTTTGCGTACTACTAAACCCGAGTTTTTGGATGAGGCACAAGTGATTTTTGATGATCACCTTAGACAGCTTTCTTAGACACTTGATTACGGGAGATGGGTCGGGTTTTGGTTTGTTTGCGAGCAGAGACTTGTTACACTTCCTATTAAGGATGGTGGTTTGGGGGTGTACACTATAGAGGACACGGCTAATCTTGTTACATAGCTTCGTGTTTTCAGACGAGATCTCAGCAGGGGACCATCCTGAGACACACTTTGGGTTTCGGGCCTAAGCTCCAGCTTTGAGTACGCGGTGACATGCTTCAATCGGTATGTGGTATTGGTGATTCTTTTTACGCATTGATGATACCGCCCCCACTCTATGAGCTCTTTGGCGTCAAATATTTTGATGTGGTGAAGAAGAACATACCCATTCGATTTAACATGTCGAGGCGTGATTCACCCTCCTGGGCGAGAGTAATAGAGTTAGCCATGCTCAAGATTTCTTGTTGGCTATGCCTATTGATGCGCTTAATCGTACAATTGGTGCCGAGCGTTTTCAATCTTTATCAGCAAAGATAGGCTCGGGATTCCCCTCTTTGAAAATGGAGACTTGTGCTCTGTTTGTGGTGCTGGGATGGATATCTTTGGAGATCATGCTATACACTGTAAGCAAGGGATCGGGATCAAATACAGGCATGACCTAATGCGTGATACCTTTGCGGATATTTGTTATCGTGCGAGTGTTCCAGCCAGAAAGGAAGTAGATTTGGGGCTCCTTTCTGACGATGGTTCTGGCTTTATTACCAGCAGACATCCTTGTGTATGGTTGGGACAATGGCTATGATATGTGCTTAGACGTCACGGTGGTTTCCCTCTTTACCGGTACTTGGGAGCGTAATTTTGTTCTTGGACGTGCTATGGATAATGCGGTGGCAAAAAGAGGGCCAAGTATCCGGAGAAATGTAAGTGTCGAAAATTGGGGTTTGGGGTTCTTGCTTTCACGACCTTAGAGGTCTAGGTAATGACACCGAGGAGTTCCCGAAAAGGTTGCGAAACTATATGTCCAAATCATGATGAAAACGTCTCTATTGAGATTTTCTTTTTCATAGGATAGGTGTGGTTCTTAATAAAGGGATTGGAGCACAGCTTGTCGCTAGGCTTCCTTCCAACAGTTGTAAACTCCTTGTTGTTGATGATGATCAATAAAATTTATTATTATTAAAAAAAAAAAAAGAAAAATCTAAAATTTGATTTTAATCTAACATAATCTAACCACACTAACCAAATTTTTAAGTTTTAATACTAATCATTCAGGGATAATTTAGGTATTTAGAAAAAATTTTGCTAAGGGGTGACCCAAATTAGGTTTGAGTAACCTTTTTTGTCCTCTAGTGCGAGGCCCCAATTAATATCTTTGGCCCCCAATCAAATTAGGGAAAATAACTGTCCCTACTTTTTTCCAAATGCTGTAAACTCTCAATAACGAAAACTTTTTCCTAGCAAAAAAAACAAAAAATGCATCCTTAACTACTCCTTTTGACCGCACTGCACCCCTCAACTACCTCTTATTTGTTAGGAGAATCTCTTCCACACACATTTGGGCTGAACTATCCGTTATGATTCTACGAAAAAGCCCAACCCAAAATCACAACTTTTAGGGTTTCAACTTCTTCTTCCTAAGAGGCGGTATATAAACTAAATAGAGAGAGACAGACTCGAGAGAGTAAGGAAAGAAATCTGTAAAACACAAAAATGCCTGCTGGACATGGTCTCCGTTCAAGAACCAGAGATCTCTTCTCTCGTCCATTCAGGAAGAAGGGTTACATCGCTCTTACTACTTACCTGAGAACATTCAAGATTGGTGATTACGTCGATATCAAAGTTAATGGTGCTATCCACAAGGGTATGCCTCACAAGTTCTACCATGGACGTACTGGTATCGTCTGGAACGTTACCAAGCGTGCTATTGGTGTTGAAATCAACAAGCAGGTCTACTTCAATCTCATCCTTTTTCACTTTGTTATCTGTCTTTTGGGTTTATGGATTTTGAGTTTTAGTAGATTAAATGGGTTTTTAGGGTTTTATGTAGATGAAAATGGGTTTATAGGGTTTAGAATTGTATGATTTATTTTGGATTTTATTGTGATTTATAGGGTTTTTAAAGCAGATTTGAGGTTGTTAACAAATTAGGGGTAGAAGCACAAGAATTAAATTGAATGAATTAAACAGATTTTGAACATAAATAGTAACATACTGTTGGTTGAAGAGGAGAAACCATAATTTCTGTTTTCAATTGTCTATGATTCTTCTGAGAAATTTAAATGTAAAATTGGGTTGTAGGGTTTAGTTTTGTTAAATGTATTTTATGGATTTTTGTGATTTATATGTTATTTTCAATTGGATTGGTCTTAACAAGCATGATTCTATGATTAGAGTTTGACAGATGTAATTGCTAATTTTTTTTTTTTTTGATGAAAATGATAATGATACCCCAAACTGTGGAATTCAGCAGGAATATATATTTGGTGTAAATAACCTTTCAGTTTTGACAAGGCCACTACTGCATGGAAAATGAAATTGGTTTTCTTTGCCGCTTCTTTAACCTGCACCCACTTACTGGAAATTGAAATTGGTTTTCATCGTATTATGGATTTCCATTTTTAGTAGATTATAGTTGTTAATTGTGAAATTGGTGTGGTACTAGCAAGCATGATGGCAATGCATGGTTCAACTTTGCTAGAAACTTTTGGGATGAAAATGATAATGATACCCCTAACTGTAGTAATTCAGCAGCTACCTCAAGTTTAGACTACGCTACTACCACACATAGAATGTAATTAGTTTTCTTTGCCACTTGTTTAACCTGCACCTGCCAGCAGCATAGCTTTGATTGCCTTTTGAGCAGCTAGTGGTGAAAGTTTTCTTGATAGTAGTTTCGTATATGATGCTTTGGAGAATTACTAGCTTCATGTGCATGATTGTTGTTGTATATAATATTATTTGGGTTTAAAGAGAACAGCATATGTCTGGGTTCCTGTTATCAGTGGCCCATCCTCCTTGGTGGCAATGGCATTCTGCCCTTTTGGTTGCAATAGGCCAAATCACAAACTTCTTGTGATATGATACTCTTTACTAATTTTGAATTTTGTATACGTGTATTCCCACAATGGGTTTAAGCCATGCATACAAAAGTAGTAAATACTATCACAATAGATTTTTAATTTGGCCTATCATAAATAGATGCATGCCATTCCCACCCAACAGGTTGGGCCAATCACTGGCTCAGACAATTGAAGTTTCATATTATATACAACTACAGATTTAAAGGGAACATTGTCAAACGCCCACTCTATTGTTAACTCTCTAAAACATTTCGTAAATATCAGAGTATGTAGTATTAATTGGGTTAAGTTGATGAATTACATTCACTCACAATAATAATAATCTCATGGTCTCTGCACTAGAGATGTGTATATGACTAGCAATAATAATAATCCCATGGTTTTCGTGTGAGATAATTGTCACTTGTCCCAAACTGACTTAATGAGATTTCTCTCCAAAAACACTGTGGGCCAATAGAGGTGGACCAAATGTGGAGACCAATGCATCTAAATGGTTGATGGCATTGGTCCACATTTGGTCCCTCTCTATTTGCCGCCCTATTTCTCTCAGGGTTTTCCTTGTTAGGTATAGCAGCGTTGATATGATAGTGGAAGAATTTGGATTAAATGTAGGATTTGGCCACTACATCCCATAGGATTACGTTAGTTATCTTGCCTCTTCTTTATCCTGCACCCACCAGCAGTATAACTCTTCAAGTAGTCGTGAAAGTTTTCTTATCTCTGGGAGTGGTTTTTATATCTTGGTGGTAGCTGAATATATGATATTTTTGAAAATAATCAGGCCTAATGTGTAGTAAATTTTATTACTGTTTTCAATTATCTGTGACAGTCTTAACCAGCAGTGTATACCTAATGAATTGTACATTTCTGTATGTAATGTAATTCTCTTGAGAGATTTTAATGTGCATTTGGTTTCTTGTCTTCTGTATTTTGGCACAAGGATAAATGACCTTATCTACAGGCACCAGACATTCATATCTGGGATGTGTTTTATAATTTATGGATGTGCATGAACTGTTTCTGCATTACATTGTTTGGTATGTAGTTCTGATATATTGTCATTATGCATTCTATTCATGTAGGTTCGTGGTCACATTTTAAAGAAAAGGATCCATGTAAGGATTGAACATGTTCAGCCATCAAGGTGCAGAGAAGAGTTCAAGCTTAGGAAGGTTCAGAATGACAAGTTGAAGGCTGAGGCTAAAGCTAGAGGTGAAAAGATTAGCACCAAGAGACAACCTGAGGGCCCTAAACCTGGTTTCATGGTTGAAGGAGCAACACTGGAAACTGTTACTCCCATTCCATATGATGTTGTCAATGATCTTAAAGGTGGGTATTAGAAACAGTTTTGTTTTTCTCTTGTGGTGGAGGTTATGTTGGTCGAGAAACAAAAACACTGCAGTTTAGACTTCAGTAAGAGAGATGGAGGTAATTAAACAGATTTTGTTATCTATATGTGTAGGATGTTTTAGAGGTTGGTATTTTATCTTGGTTTCTATATACTGTGTTGAATATCTCTCTGGAGCTGCATTCCAATTTTAGTCTGACTCTCTTTAATTGTTCATGATTTTCTTTTAAGAAGTTTTTAACTTCTATTGACGTCATTAGGAATTCGTAGAATGGCAAGTTATCTTGATGAAATTGATTTTAACTTCCTCTCTATTTTGCACGGTCTGTCTTATAGCAATTCTTAGTTCCATATCAGCAGTGCTATTTGGCTCCCTAATCACCACCTCCTAATTCTCCTCCCTACAATCTAAACCCCACGTTAGGGGAATGGTGAACCCTAGCTGAACCTGAATGTGGATCTCGAAATAGATGTGAGGCTTAGATTATAGGGAGGTGAATAGGGAGGTGGAGAATAAGGAGCCAAATAGCATTCCGTATTTTTTCATCTTCTGTGAAGATTATCCACACCACTGCATTTAGACGCTTTCATTATTAACAAGAACTTTGATAACAGGTGAAAATTTTGAACAACAACAGATGATAACAGTGAAATAAAATTTTCACCTAATCCCCACTGGCATTAGCCCATCTAATCTGTTAAGATTTTTATTAAAAATAAATCTTACAACGAAGCAGGTGAAAATTTTGAACAACAACAGATGATAACAGGGAAACTCATAAATCTTTTAACTGCAAAAAAAAAAAAGAAAATCATAAATCTTTTAATCTTCATGGTTGAAAAAATAGATTACCACTTTCTCATCCCTCTCCTCGTCACTTCGATAATCGATAATGGCAAGATATACGTAGTAATGGATAAAATACTGCAAAAAAAAGAAAAAGAAGATAATCCGTCAAATTAGACATTGAGAAATCGGTACCGTTACCGGAACTGAACGAACGGAACCTTCAGACAGGTTAATTACCAGGCCGGTGTATAAGATATAGTCGGCTCCTTTTTTATCTTTGGCTTCCTGCTTGAGATCCACCTTTGGGGGTAGCTGATGATCTGATATGGCAATAAAGAACGATACAGCTAAGTACATAACTAATGCACTCAAAGCTATTTCAGGTCGCCTGAATATGAAAAGAGACTTCCATTACCTGCACCGGTAGCTAGACCTCGTCGTCGGTGGATTAGTTTTGGAGTTTGATACGTCGAGGGCGATAACATTTGACGTGGTATTTGATTACTTGTGCGGCCTATAACTGCACGAGCAGCAGTCATCCAAGCTGCCATCAATTTCACTTGTTTTCACAGAAAGAGAGATTCAAAAGCAACCGAGCTTGGTGGAAGAAGACTAATCAGATGGAACAATAATACAGATACATGAAAACTAAACAAATTAATTAAATCGTTGAGAAGAGAAAGTCAAATTCAACATGATTTATAAAAGGAATGCCAGTCCTACTAAGTGCTGTTTCATATAAGACAAAAAAATCCCATCAATCCTGACCGTTGGATCAATGAAATGGTATCAACACTTGGTAAGACTATCCCCTTATAAATCGTGAAATTTAAGGAATGGGGTAATAAATCACAAAGAATAAATATAAACAAATACGTGACACCTTCCCTCCTTCAAAGTAATCAAGTCAAACAACCTGGCAAACAAATTTAACACAAGCTTATACAAATCCGATTTTTTTTTCCTTTTTCTTACAAACACACAAATTCTAAAACCCAAAATGATAAAAGGAGCGATATTCCACAATAGCCTGTCGGTCTCTCACTCCATCGTTTACTGTAACGATCTTAAGCTTCTTCTTCTTTTTGGGCACTTCGCCAAAGATGGCATATCCCCAGAACCCTAAGTAAATTACTGCCCCCTGCAAAAGAAAAGGAGCCAAGTCAAATCCTAGCTATACCAATCATAGCTGCATCATACACCAATATACAATTAACATGAATGGTTAACTAACTAACAATGACAGACTTACACAAATTTTTAATCCTGCATATGACTTCTCCTTCGGTGGTCCAAGAGGATCTGTTAATGGCAATCAGCCAGGTAAATCAACGATTGAATACAGGGCTATTAACTTGTCTAATTTAGCTTGCGATCAAGCGATTCGAGCCAAAGAAGAGTAGATATATGCAGAGCCGATCCTGTGCGTAGAAGGGCCCTGTGCGGAAAAATTTCGTTGGGCCTTTTATAAGGTCAAATATATTTTTTTTTTGATAATTTTACAACGACAGTAAACAAAAAATGCCAATAATTTAAAAAATTATAGACAATGGTGCACTAGATAATACGTAAAGTTGCAAAATAATAGCCATGGTTATACACTTATACGAATATTTATATAGGTGGGGTGGTAATAATATGCTTAGTTGTTATAATTAATGGGCTGTAATGACAACCAAAACAATTTGGTGGCCTAGTGGATCGATATACTCATGGTTTCACCCTGGGTCAGGCGTTCGAGTTCTGGTAAAAGCAAAAATTTTTTTTTTTAACATATGACTGGATTGGGCTTGGAGGGAAATGTAAAAAGGCCCTCGGCAGAGCTGGGCCCTGTGCGGTCGCACGGCCTGCACACCCTCAGGCCCGGCTCTGGATATATGGAAAGGAGAGTAATCGACTTATGTATGCTTTACCTTTACCACTAGCTAGATCACATAGTTCGCGACGCTGGATTAGTTTGGAAGATTGATTCGCAGTGGATACTATTTGATGTGATGTTTTAGTTGTTGTGGCCATAGCTGTACGAGCAAAAGCCATCCAAGCTGCCATTTTCAGTGGTTTAATTGGACAAAGAAAGAGAGATAGAGAAGAAGGGAGAAAAAAAGCTCAGAGGGAAGTCAAGACAATACAATAAGAAAGAAATGCGTTCACATGGCCATACGCAAACTCCGGGCTGGAACATCACAAAAAAGAAAAAGATTAAAAAAAAACTTAATTAAAGTAAAACTTCGATAAATTAATAGCGTTGGGACCAAAATAAATTATTATTTTAATGAAATTATTAATTTGTCGAGTTAAAATTTCCCTTATCCAAACCTAGTTGGGACAAGAAAATTTTATTATTTAAGCGAAGTAATTAATTTATCGAGGATTAATTTATCGAAGTTCTACTGCAAAACGTTTGAATATATAGATTTGTGGGAATGGGTTTAACGAATCAAATGAGCAGAAGTCAAGATCAACGGATTATCTTGACTTTTTAACATTGACTTCCTCACTCGAGCACCACAGGATTTTCTGCATGACGAGGGAAATAAGCTACTTAGGGAAGGTGATTCACGTACTACTCCGCCCAGTATGTAAGAAACAGAAGGTGACCTACCGGAATCCATGTTTGAGTATGATCTGGTTTCCAAACTAGGAATCCGACTCCAATTCCTACTTTTCAAGTATAATAATTAGTTTCAAAATCAAGAACCTCACTCTATATATAAACAACCACACTTCCTACATGCTCAGCCTAACCTTTTCCATCCCCTCACACACCCTTTAATTAAACGATCCAAAATTCTCCTTCACAATATGAAGCTATGTAAATCAACATTCAGTAGTCTCATATTACTCTTTTTATATTTCAGCTCCTCCGTATCTCTCTCAACTAACATCAACTCCAGATTTCCAGATTTCCAGACATCACTAACATTTCCATCTTTTTCATCATCACTAACATCAACTCCAGATTTCCAGACATTATTGGAATTCAAGAAAACTGCAGACCCATACAATAAAACCTTAACGTCATGGATCGAATCATCACCAGACCCTTGCGATTCATGGGTTGGCGTCAGATGTGGTTTCGATGGCCGAGTCGAGGTACTATCACTAGCGCACTGTAACCTTACGGGTTCTATTGAAATCCTAAGTCAGTTAACTGAATTGAGAAGTCTATCGCTGGATCATAACAATCTCACCATCCCTTCCAATTTTTCATTCTCTTCATGGAAAAACATGGAGTATCTTTTTCTCTCTAATAATAATTTCTCTTCCAGTTTTCCTTCGGGTATTTCTTCACTGCAGAAACTTCGCAACATTGATTTATCTGACAACCGATTTTATGGAGAGATCCCATTATCAGAGCTTATTACACTACCTCGTTTACGAATAATTCACTTGGAGGGGAATTGTTTTAGCGGTTCCCTTAAGATAGAACAGGACTCAAAAAGGTTTATAATTCATGAATTTGATGTCTCTAGAAACAATCTCTCTGGAGAAATTCCACAAGTTTTCTCTTCTTTTCCTGTTTTGTGGTTTACGGGGAACGGTAAATTATGTGGAAAACCTTTAGGAAATTGTTGTCCAGAGCCGACTTCCAGCAGTGTCTCATGCACCCAAGGGGACGTACAGGATGAAGCAGAGGATATTATGCATGAAAAGGCCTTAGCATGGCAAAGGGAGTTTGACAATTTCATTCAGCTAATGGACAGTAATGGTGGAAGCATGGCGGATTACATTTTTCATAAAACAATTTACTAATTCATAAATAAGTTTCCGAGTTCTCTGTGATCTACCACTTGATTGTCACTTTACAGTAATGGCGATAGCATGGCGGATAATCTTATTCGTAAAACAATGTAAATCGTTTACTTGTTGCATGGCAGATAGCATATGTTAGAGAAGTGCATATGACAGTCTATTTCTCATGTTATAGTTGGAAGCGCACATCTGAATCTTAATCCTGCCCGAAACAATCGACAGTTCACAACTTTGTAACCATGCATGCAATGTTTGTCAATTATCTCTGATCTATTAAGAAACTGACTCTAGTGTTATTCACTACATGTGAAATCCAGAACAGAAAAATATTCACTAAATTGCTAGGTGCTAGTCCTGTTGCAGTCGTTGGTGGTATCAAAATAGATTTCTTCCAAGGCCATATGAATCCCAATATTGATATTTTGCATTTGATGGGCACCGAGAACCGCAAAAGTTACCCCAGGATCATCCCTCTGCATAGCCAAGCAGTAGACCCCATCCAAATTAACATCATGATCATGAAACCATGTATTCTCTGCAGATAGCTTATAATCGAACCCAGCAATATGAAATGTTAACGCAGGCATGAGTTCCTTAAGATTACTCCATTTACTTGCTTTCACACACAGCTCTCCTTTAACAGTTTCAAGGATAAATGATTCTTCAATCTTTTTCCTCATCACATCAATCAATTTGTCATAAATATATCCCGGTAAAGAACTTTCGGTACTGCCTGTGTCTAACAGCATGATCGGTCCTTCCCAATAGAACACCCTTTCAGAACCGAAACTGATACCTTCCAGACCAATGAAATACTGATTTTTATAAGAACCTTGGACTTTTTCCATAGAAGTCTTCACACCTTGGAGTAAAGCTGCCTTCCCAAAGCGTAAAGAATTGCTATAGTTTCTGCGAAATATCGCGTTGTTTCGTCTTGGACCAAGTAAACCCTTCCTCTGAGGCAAGCAGAAGGAGAATTTTTCTGCTCCTAACTGTGTAACAAAGGACAATTCGTGTCTATTCAAGCCAAAATGCCTGGGGGGTCCGTCCCAGATCCATTGACTGTGAAAACATTATCATTCCCACAACCAAAGACAATTTCAGGATACTGAACAAAGCTTCCATTTTCCCGGAAGATAGTTATGGTGTCCGTTGATAGATAGCCTGAAGAATAACCACCGTCCGCGTACTCGTATGTATATGGACATGTATTGTCGGTGGTATCACATTTACTTAAGAATTTGTCATAACACTCTTGGTGAAGACATGGCAACTTGGAATAAGTTACGGAACCCGTCGGAGCAAATATGGGTGTAACTTGTTTATAGCATCGTTTGCATGGCTTGCACTGCAGCCAGATTAAATAACTTCCAGTATCCATAAAAGAATAAGTAACAGTGCCTGGTGTACCAATTTCATAGCTCACCATGTATCCGGACCGGAATCCGCTCAATGGTAGGTAATCACGGATAGAGTAACTTTTACGATCTACCAGCATGGTGAAGTTAGGAGTTCGTCGAGAGTCGCGGAACAGCCGAATTCGTTCCTGGTCTGTCATGTCTGCAGAATAATAGGGTGAAAGAGGTGAATCTAACATGTGAAAAAGAGGTACTGTGAACCCAATGGTGTCATTAATATTTGGGTCACCATCAGCTAAGGAATAGTTTTTCAGAGATGGAGAGGAGAGCGATTGAGATGATAAAGGAATAGAAAGAAAAAGTAATATGAATGCAAGAAGTAGTAGAAGAAAATCAGCGATTAATTTGGAGGCAATACTAGTAACTTCCATGGTTTAGAGACAGAGATAGAAGAAAGGAGCAGAGCAAATTAAAGATTTGATCAAGTATTGGCCATGTAATAAATTTCGGATTCTTTTCTGGACTATTATTGCTAGCTTAGGCATACTGCGCGTATTGATCAACTACCATACTTGGCATGCTGCATGCATGGGGTACCTAACTCTTATTCAACATACAAATTATGTGACAACCAAGTCTTGGGGTACCTAACTGCTTATTCAGCATACAAATTATGTGACAGTCATACTCAGACTCTGTGAAAGGATGTTGTTTACAAATACTGAATTTTTTGCTGTTAACCTACTTAAAACAGTCATTTTTATTAGTGTCTATGACTAGCGGTTCTGCTTACATTAGCTCATAAACGAGAAGGAAGTTTAATGAACATACTCAGATGTGCAAGAAAGGACATTTTTACTAATAGAAATTGCAAAGGACTAGGGTTGCAACTCATATTTGTGATCCTTCCAAGCAATATTCAGGCTAGTTCTAACTCTAGCACCTAATCTTTAGTATAATCGTGCAAGTGCTGATACTAATAATATAATGTTACAGTTATGAAGTAATGACAGAAGGATTACCATTTCTTTCAGTACATTGATTAGTTCCTCTCGACTTCCTGTACGTAGCTCATCATCAGTCTGAGTCCTCCTTCACAATTAGAGTCTGGTTCCACAATCCTTGGTACATTTTGATCTGACTTAGTTCAAGCAGGCAGGTGCTTTTTTGACTGGATCTGTAAGCTTTTCGCAGGAAAGCGATCCTCTTTTCTACTGTTTAAGAAAAGCAAATGAATTATCAGTTAAGTGCATAAGGCTATAATCAATCATTCAATTTCCTTTAAAGCATAACACGTTTGTGCATATCATCTAGATGGTTACTTTATTCAAAATGGCCTCAACGAGAACCACATTACTGCAATATAGATAACTTTAGAATAATAAAAAGATGCAGGAAAGGTGAATAAAGAATTACCGATGATAAGCATCATACTAGATTAGACTGAATGTTACATTATTGCACACAAGAACCATTCAGAATTACAGAACATTATCACTATTGCAGATAAGAACTTGTGTTCATTGATTGTCAGCTCCTTCGTCATTAATATTTATCCACAACTATGATATAAACTATACCTTATGCTGAAAGTGAAAACCAAATTACTCCTAGATTTAATTATACTCTACAACTGAACTACACAGACAACATCATACTGATTGAAATAAGAATCTCTAATTAGAACTAAGGTTTTAATTCAGATTTCTAACTTCTATCTTGGCATGTCTGAATGAGGGATAATTAAGAAGTTTTCTTACATGCCTAGAAAAGAGTCATTGTCATACTTTCCATGTGTCTTTCTAGCCTTTTTTTTTTATCACGAGATGGAGAAACAACTCAATAGCTACCTAGCACAGCACAGTACTACTTAAACAGTTAAAACTTAATGTATCATTAAGCTTAATCAAAGCCTAAATACACGACTAGACTTAAATTTAGATTATCACCAAACCAGCTTAACACAAGCTAAGAGAATCCTGATTGGTTGCTAGGCCATAAAAAGCCAACAATTTTTAAACCCTTCTAACTAAGTACAATTATTGCATGTGAATCAATCAGATCTTAAATTATGCACGAAGTAAATGTTTAAAATTGTTACCGTAGCACCTTGAAGCGACAGAATTGAGGTAAATGGGAATGTGAAAGCAGCTCGTGAAGGATTACTTCGACGCTCCATAAGGGGTGAATGTCCATTCAAATCCGGAGGATTAAGTGGTGGCTAGACAGCCAATATAATGGACTACAGTCTTAGTTTGGTTTAGAACTTGAAGCTTCTCTCTCTTTCTTGGAAGTACTTTAAAAGTTGCACTGTACTTGGCTTCTCTTGTTCACCCCCACAATTTCCTAAAACGCGCGAAAACAGCGATGATGTTAGTATACAAAAGATATCAAATATTAAATGTAGAACAGGAAAAAAGTGATTAGATATTTTAAAACATAGCGTGCTACAAGGTCCAGCTAATCTATCTTTAAATTGGTAATTGATTGCTTCTAATTGATGTCAAATACTAATGAATTTATTAGTTCCTTACTATCAGCTACATTCCCATGTAGCAAGTTACATGCTGAACTTGAAAGCTGCCACCACAGCAAAATCTTATCCTATGTTCTTCTACCATCTTACAAAAAAAAAAAATCATCTGATTCATACACAGTCGTAAGGATATAAAACTCACCATTAGTGACGAAATTCCTTTCTCCCTAGCCTTTTAGTTTCTGGAACTGGCTTCTCTGTACAGAAATGTTCAAGATAACATTCAGCAGAGATGGCCTCTTTCAAGTACCTGTGTTTAACAAATATGAAATCAGAACAACCACAATAAGTTTTAAGTCTCTAGATCATGAAAGCAGCTTTCTCTTGAAGAAATTAAACTTGCATGGAAGAGACGCTGCTAATTCTGGTACCATCACCAGAAACCTTATTTAAAAAAAATCGAAAAGAAAGAAACTAAGAAGAACCATTGAAGATAATAAAGGAAACGATTAAGAAAAATGAAATGAAGACGAATAAGACAATACATTACTCACATCAGCTGTCTTGATCAGTTGTCTTGATCATGCAAGGAAAGGACATCACTTGGCATATTATTTTTTAGACCTTACAAACAGGCTCTTTATTGCCAAGCCTGAGATCACAAAGTTTTAAGGTTCGGAAAGTTGTGGCCTATGCTGTATGAAGACTAAGTACAATAAACCAAGTTGTGGCTAATCCCAGTCTTGCGCATCAGCTCAAAACCGAATTTAGACTGTTTTTATAAATTCTGAGATGGGAAGCTCCGTAAGATTCACTTAGCAATGTCAATTATAGAACCACAAGTAATATCGTAACACTTCATCGTCGGATATTTGGTCGCGCGCCCAATCTTCCAATACGTTACATATTCACCGGTATTCCATTTTTTCGATGTCATTTAAGACATGCCAACTTCCAAATTTTGGAACCTATAATTCTTTTTGCAAGAATTATACTCATATCATAAAATTTGTTATCTCAACAATTATTGATGATTTTGGTTATAAAATAACCTACCGACTAGAAAATTTTATATGACATTCTCATACAAATTCTCCCCATTTCATGATAATTTTCAAATGCATAAATGCAACTAAATGTCATGAAACACGCTTTCGTTTAGAAACTTTTATGCATCATTTCCTTCGCATTAAATGGCATATAATGGGAGAATATCTCATGTCTCCTGATTTTAAAAAATCTACAGAAATATAAAATTTCTAGTGCATGCATACATATGTGACTAGTAGTCTTCGAATCTTGGGTTTCAAATTCCAATAGTTAGTTCTTGGGAAATACACAAATGGATGCAATCATATTCATGCTATTAGTCTTACTAATAATCAAAATTTTAATCCTTAAATCATTAGTCATTTCAAAAGTGCATGAATCACACCATCATCATAAGAACGGAAACACATATTAAGTGATATCAAAAACTCAATATGTCAGTGGATAAAGAAATTAGATACTTATCTTAAACATGATGACGAAATCATGTTCCACCAAGGCACCAACCGTTCTTTGTCTTCATCTCTTCAATAGATGTATCGGTGCATCACTCATCCTTGTTTCTTCTACAGACGAAAGATACCTCAAATCGATCAGAAAACCTAATCCCATTATCCCACGTATCCCGTGTATGGAAAATAAGAACCAACTTCTTTCATTCCAAAAATCAACCAGGAAACGTTCTTATAAAATTGAATAAAACTTTCATCCTCTGTCGAATTTAATCGTCTAAAACTGTTGGAAAAACTGGGTTGCAATAGAAGATGAAATAACATAGGAAGAGATTGTTGTACTCCAAACTTTCAAGGCTCATACGATTTCTTTTATACGATTATTTCTACCCTCCCAATATCAATTGGCGATTGCAACAGGTATGCGAAATAATGCCTTCAGGATACAATGAAAGCCCTACAACAAAAATTGGGTTCAAGGTTTGCACCCCTTGACCCAATCAAGAACACACTAGAAAATAATTCTGATGATGCTTTAGAAAGAGAGAAAACAAGTTTAATTGATTATTGTGAAGAATGGGAGAATGCCTTCACTATTTATAGGGATATTCATGCCTATTGGAGATGCCTCTTCACTTCCAAAAGACACATAAGGTGTCTATTGGGAATGGTTGCCTTTTTGAACCATCACACCTATTAAAGGTGTCTCTTCATCTCCAACTAACATCCATTGTGTTTATCCAACACAGAATACTTCCCTGTCATAGCGGCAAACCAAAACATAAAACCATTTTATTTTCTAAGATATTGAAAATATCCAACATTATTTATACCTTTTGGTTGTGGGTCATTTATTATAGGACAAAAATTAATAAAGAGAAAGGCTCACTACCTAAAATCCATCTCCAATCCCCAAGGTCCTATCTTACACTTTTTGTCTAAATCTAGACACAAAAGATGATGTGGACTTATGACCCAAGGTCATGAAGAAAGTCTTATTTAGACTTTCTCCTTTACCCCAATTTTAGCCATGTCATCTTACCTATGACCCTCACCTTTGCATTGGAGATGAAACTTTGGTGAAAAAAGTATTAAATCCTATGTGTCATGCTAATTTAAGACCTCTACCCCTTGCATTGGAGATGCTCTTAGAAAGAAGGAGAGATGAAGAAGAAGGGAGAAAAGCTTCGAGGAAAGTCGAGACAATACAATTAGAAAGAAAAAAAATGCATTCACATGGTCTTACGTAATCTCCGGGCAGGCACATTACCAAAAAATAACAACTTAAATAAATCATTCTATTAAAGCGTTTATTTATTATAGGAGTGGGTTTAACAAATCAAATGAGCGTAAAAAGAGACTTTGGGTCTAGTCAACGGATCATCTTCACTTTTGACCATTGACCTCTGAACACACATTTTGGTCTGGTGCACCAAAGGGTTTTAGTGCATGGTGATGAAATAAGATACTTAGGGAAGATGATCACCGTACGTACGTACTCGGTTAACTCTGCAAGAAACAGAAAGTGACCTGCCGGAATCCATGTGGTTTAGAAAGTCATAACCAAACTTGGAATCCGAGTCCAACTCCCAAGTATAACCACATTCTTATATATAAGCAAAAGAAACCATCCGCACTTCCAACATGCTCAGCCTAATTAACCTTTTCGGTTTTCCTATCCCATCGTCACACCCTTTAAACGTCGACATTCCAAAACAACACCAACCTTATTCACACAATGGAGCTCAGTAAATTAACATTCAGTAGTCTCATATTACTCTTGTTCTTTTTCAGCTACTCCGTATCTTTTTCATCATCACTAACATCAACTCCAGATTTCCAGACATTATTGGAATTCAAGAAAACTGCAGACCCATACAACACAACCTTAACGTCATGGAATGAATCATCACCAGACCCTTGCCATTCATGGGTTGGTGTTAAATGTGGTTTCGATGGCCGAGTCGAGGTACTAGTACTTGAGAAGTGTAACCTGACAGGTTCAATTGAGATCCTAAGTCAATTAACTGAATTGAGAAGTCTATCGCTGGATTATAACAATCTCACCATCCCTTCCAATTTTTCATTCTCTTCATGGAAAAACATGGAGTATCTTTCACTCTCTAATAATAATTTCTCTTCCAGTTTTCCTTCGGGTATTTCGTCGCTTCAGAAACTGCGCAACATTGATTTGTCTGGCAACCGATTCTATGGAGAGATCCCATTGTCAGAACTTATTACTTTACCTCGTTTACGAATTATTCACTTGGAGGGGAATTGTTTTAGCGGTTCCCTTAAGATACAACAGGACTCAAAAAGGTTTATAATCCATGAATTTGATGTCTCTGGAAACAATCTCTCTGGAGAAATTCCAGAAGTTTTTTCATCTTTTCCTGTTTCCTGGTTTACGGGGAACGATAAATTATGTGGAAAACCTTTAGGAAATTGTTGTCCAGAGCCGACTTCCAGCAGTGTCGCATGCACCCAAGGGAACGTACAGGATGAGGCAGAGGATATTATGCGTGAAAAGGCCTTAGCATGGGAAAGGGAATTTGACAATTACATTCAGCTAATAGACAGTAATGGGGGAAGCATGGCGGATTACATTGTTCATAAAACAATTTACTAATTCATAAATATGTTTCCCAGTTCTCTGTGATCTATCACTCGATTCTAGGGTTACTGGTTTGATTAGAGAAATTGCTGAGAGAATGAATTTTTTATAATTTGTATTGGATTGCACTGGGACTTGCTTACAGGTCAAAGTGATTGATTGTTCCTTCCTGTGTATTCTTTGTTCTTTTATCAATATATATTTTGTTGCTGATTAAAAAAATAAAATAATTTTATATGGGTTTGTTTGAATTTACATCATTAGGGGCAAATATTAATTTCTTTTAGGAGCATCTCTTATCAAAGAATAAGACAATCAAATTAAGTTGTCATAGTTTTCTGGATTATACTACACATCATATTGCCCTACTAAATACATAAAAATTTGATATCTTTGCAGTTTATGGCTTTGTTTTTGGAATTTACTGACAATTGCTTTTTTTTTTTTTTTTTTTTTTGCGTTAAATTGTGATTATATTGTATTTTGGTATTCTTTATATTCTAGTGAGACATCATGTGATCACCAATTTGATTTACCCAAAAAGAATATTAGAAAAAAAAATCATTCCGCTTAGATAATGACCAATATTCCTGAACATTACAAATAAATGGAATTCCTACACCACATAGCAGATACATAGCGCAGGCACAAATAATTAAAAATGAATGTTTAAATATATAGTGCACGCACAAATAATTAAAATGGATCTTTAATTTGTAGCAGCAACAACACCAACAAAATAAACTACAAAACAAATAAGGTAATAAGACTTCGCACTTGGACCACAATCTGACCATCTAAACTTCTAAAACCTCCTCTTCGTTTTGATCTTCTTGAACTTTTTTGTTAGGTGAAGGTGAAGATCTTTTATTGATGTAACTAGTCGAGACATAAGCATAGAGTAGAAGATTGAGTAAGCAAAATATGCTTAATGTCGTATAAAAATAGTTCAGATGACTACGGTTTACAGTGTCCGCGAACCAGCCAGTGGAATTTCCTCCCAATATTTGGCTAAGCTTTTGTGTTATCGGAACCGCTATGACACCAAAGAAGACACCAATCCCAATCACAGTATCAGCCAATCCTGACGCATACCCTTCCATAGATTCTGGAAGTTCATATTTGAAGAACACCGTAAGACCTGTTGCACCTAAGTATCTCATTGCTCCATATGACATAAACTGAGGAAGTAAGTAGAACACACTTAAAGGAACGGTATCAGTGGAGTTATCAAGTAAACTATTTTCACGGACAACCCCTAACCTTTTATTTTCTGACCAACGAGCTGTAGCACAACAGATAAATGAGCATACCAAACCTAACCCAATCCTTGTCAGGATACCGTATATTCTTTGATTTGCAATTAATCTCCTATACAAAAAATACCTAACAAGAGCCGTAACACACGCCCCAAACACATTCCCTATTATCAATAAGATAGGGAGGGGCGCACTCTCAATAGAACCTAGAGTCCTGTCCATATTTTTACCTTGCTCAAGGAAGAAACTTCTCACTGTAGACTTCACTACACCATACATGATGAATGTAAAACATATTGGAACCATACGTAGTAGAAGAGTCTTGTTGTTTGTAACAGATTTCTCGGATATCACGTTTGCATTATTATCATCAACGGTCGATTCTACAATGGGATGTGAATTGTCAGCGTTTAATCCACTTGTGCACGGCGGAGCCAACCCTCGGTTTCGGCTGGCAGTTGACCATCCAGCCCAGCTGTTTCTTAAACCTAATTCAATCCTAATTTTTGATAAAATGGAAGCCCAATTTATCCTTGTTTGCCTCCCTAGAACAGCTGAATCAACGAGTAGGCAAGATTTTTGCCTACCCAGTCCAGCAGCCCTGGCTCTAGCCCTCCCTGTGCTCCTCGTATTGTAACAGTGACCACAATAGACATATGAAGCGCAAAACCATCCCATTAGGAATAAACCTAATGTGAACCGAAGAACCTGGGTAGAAATTGCAAACCGGATCGTCCACCTTGGTAATATCGAAACCATTATACCTAAAATAGCACCAAAAAACTTAAAAGTATTTGATAATGTCGTAACTGCTGAATGAATTTTGTCTTCCCTAATCATATCATCTATGCTGATTCTTTTATACTCATCATACTTGATTGCTTCTATTTCATATTTGTTTTTTGCCAGCATTAACTTTCTTTGAATTCTGACGGCGATGTTGCTCTCCTCATCCTGCTCGTTCAATTTGGCCTCCACTTGATGTTCAACGAAATCTGTGACACAAGAAGAGCTAAACCCAGCCTTGCCTATTCCAACTAGAACTAAAGCCAAGTAAAATAGGGAAGACGATATCATACGACACCAGTCACCGTACGGGAGTATTTTATGGCAGAGTTTTGTCCCTGTGGAAGCTGAGATGAACATCAACCACAATCCCTGAAAAAGAAGAGAAATATATGGATATACCTCCATAAATTAAAATCTTTTAGAGCTGCTAGGTGTTAAAAGTTCTAACGATTTTCTTTTTCTATTATTATTATTAATAATATTTTATTTTAAGATAAAATTAACATTATTATTACTAATACAAATGTAATGATTCCTTTATTAAAAAAAAAAATATCGATTACAAAGCTTTAGGCGGCAACCTAACAACAAGCTGGGCACCAACACCTTCATAAAAATTAACATTATTACGGTGTGGCAAACACATATTAGCCTATAGTTTGAAACTATTACTCTACTTTTGTGTTTGAACCTACGGTTTTCCTAATTTTGATAATGTTCAATTTTTTTTTTTTTTTGATAGTGTTTAATTTTCTTTTTCCTTACGGTTGACAACTGTTCTAGGCTCCCGTTTTTTTCGCCGACGTTTTTCCAATATTGACTTGTTTTGGAGGTAGAATTTTAGTTTAAAAGTTTTCCGATTATGAATCAAATTTATTTCATTTTGTCACAATTGTACTGGTTAATTAATGGTTTTACCTAAATATCACCCACACTTTTCCTAAATACCACCCACGGTCTAAAAACATAATAGTTGTAGACCTAATCTAAAGTGAGTGACAAAAACACACCTTCTACTCTAATAATCACCTAACACCAATATAACTTCCACCTAAAATAGCCGTGATGGCCGCCGCTCCTGCCGTCATAACCACCACCACCACCACCACCGCCACCTTCAATAGAGGGTCATTAAGATCTTAATCTCATAAATTTAATTTTAATCTTACTTGCATTTTAGTTTTAGAGATGAAGCGAGGTTTATTTTATGCTATTAAGATCGATTGGGTTTCAATGTTAAACGAAGACCAATTTCCGAAGACTATTGTGTAAATTCTACAAAATCAGTTCGAATCCATGATAAGAACAAATAGTAGTACTTCTTTCCAATTTGATGTGGTATAACATGGAAACTTTATAACTGAGATCCAAATTACTAGCAATTAGTGTTGGAGACTTCCAAACACCTCTGCCTTCCCGCCTCACCCAGTAATATATAATGATTTTGGTGGGCATAAGGAAGGAGGTGGTGTGGTTTCTGTTCTTAGTGGTAATGATAACAATGGATCTTCATTAGGGTGGTTGCAGAGAAGAAGATAAGTTAACATTCTTCATGGTTAGGTTTGTAATCCCCAAGTTCAAGATTAAAAAGATTAAGGTCAAACTTTAGATAAGAATAAAAATCGTGATAAAGATTAAGAATAATATTGAAAACTAAAACTTAAATTGCAATACAGTTAGGGTCTTCATGTTTATGTTACGGCACCGGATATTGCAGTGATAGCTATAATCGATAGTTAGGGAAGAAGGTTGGTTTTATTACCCACTTCGAATTAGGTAGAAAAATATTTTAATTTTTATTATGAGTGGTACTTAGGAAAAACATGGGTGGTATTTAGGTAAAACCTAATTAATTACTACTCCCTCCGTTCATAAATAATGGGCTGGTTTCATGTACAAATTACACATGAAACCAGCCTATTATTTAAGAATGGAGGGAGTATATAATAGAAGAAATTGGAAGCAAAAATTTCTTAAATTTAAGAATTGAAACTTGCAGAAAACACTTAATTTTCTGGTGAAACTTTTAGTTTCAAAATTCTTGTTTGTGTGTCTGTTGAGATTATTAGTCCCACATGGTTGGGTTATTTAAGATTCTGTAGTTTATAATCTATTAGGGCATCACCACTCATTGCCAATTGGTTTTGAGTTGGATGCCCCTAATTTAATAGTGTCAAATTTACAGCAATTTCTTTAAAAATTTTAAATTTATAACTATTTCCAATGTAAAGAATCCGAAGAACAACGATCAGATTTTTAGGAATTAAGTTTTCTGAAAAAAAAAAACTTGATAATTGGGAACCAAAAAAGTGCGATCTTGCTTCAAAAATAAAAAAAAAAAGTATGATCACTATTTAGAAAGAGGCTCCTTTCATCCTTTCATTTATCAATTACGTACCGTGCTGTAAGCGACTGATGAAATAATGGTGAGATAGAAACAACCAATATAATCTTTGCAGTAAGTAGCAGGGAGTGTAAGTAAGCCAGTTATGACATCGAGCATATTCACGGTAGCTGCTGCCGTCGTAAGCTTATCCATTCTCTCATCTGTTAGGTATGTCATCAACAGACTCGTTACGGCAGTCTCCACTATTGATGTACCCATCAAAACACCTGCATTTGCGACAAACTCATTAGCAACTTAATAATTAATTCTCTATGTTATACTGATGGATCTACCGATCATATATTCAGCTAATGATAGTGACATGCCTAAAATCAAGAAGCAGCTCTTCTTTGGAATAAATGAGTATCTTTTGCGCCATCTAGTCCATATAGATCCTCCCTTTTCTTTTTTCTTTTTTTGACCGATACATTCTCGGTTTCTTTCTTCTTGATCAACAGATTCTTCATTACTTTTTTTTTTATCAGTTGATTCTGGGTGTTTTTCTTCTTGATCAATAGAATCGTCATTACTCTTTTCTTGATCAGTAGATTCTTGGTTTCTTTCTTCTTGATCAATATATTCTTCATTACTCTTTTCTTGATCAGTAGATTCTTGGTTTGTTTCTTCTTGATCAACAGATTCTTCATTACTCTTTTCTTGATCAGTAGATTCTTGGTTTCTTTCTTCTTGATCAATAGATTCTTCAGTACTTTTCTCTTCATCAATAGATTCTTGGTTTACTTTATTTTGATCAATCGATTCATCCTTTTTTTTCTCTTGATCAATAATGTTTTCATTTTTCGCCTCCATTCTTCTCTTCTTTTTTCACTTCATTCTCTCCATTAGTTAAAGTTATTGTATGCTATCGATGACCAATTTTTTCAAAATAAAATAATATAAACTGCAAAGGTGGAGATGTAGTTTTTTGTTCGGTTGTTTCTAAGTAGAAAAAGCAGGTGTAGTATATGTATAGGGCAATTCTCACCGAAATCCACTACTTTGGATTTTCCCACCGATACAGCATACATTTCATTCAACCTATATAAACGGACAACCGAGTCTGTCCGTTTCCATTTGCTAAGTTTTGAAGAAAAAAAAATCCAAGTTCACCCCTCAAGCGAGTTAGTTATCAACCATAGTTACTCTTTATTTGGGTTTCTTAGGTTTGTCCGGATAGGAAATGGATAGTACCCATAGTTTATATCTATCCCTCTCACTATTTCTCTTTCAGTTTCCGTTCAGTTTCTCCTCCCTCTTCTTCCTGTTATGTAACTTTGCAGAGATTGAGAGTCAGATGGATATGAATTCATCAAATACAGACTAAATAGATAAGTATTTCTATTTATTTTTTTCATTTATATTAGATAGTAGGTTTGATTGTAATAGAAATTTTCTGGTGTTTGAAACCTAACCCTCTTTTTAATGTTTAAAACCTAATTCCCGTGCTTCTCCTTTAAAATTCATTGGGTTCATACTTCATATCCTCATAATAGTTGAAGGTGAGGGAATTGAATGGAATCAGATTTGATTTGTAATTTGTTGGTTCTCTGATTCGGTTTGAAACCAAATGGAATCTATTACCATTGATTTAGAAGTGAGTCTTGATTTTTAAACGACACTGCATTATCATACTAAGGATTACACAGCTCAGGTGAAAAAATTATTTATAGTCACTACGGAGGGAACCTGCATAATCCAACATCACTTTTAGCTGACTTACTCAAATTTTAGTCACTACGTTGCATTTTAGTAGCCATAAAATCCAGAGCATCTAATCCAAGTCATGTTGGTTTTAATGATCTTCCACAACTAGAAATTTGGTTTAATTAAACCCTCTACTTTCTGGTGTTCAATCCTTGCATGCGAACTGTGGATGAATTTGAATGTCATAAGTTTTTTTACTAAGATTTAAATGTCTACTTAACCATCCAAGTTTTGCTCTCCATCAATAACAAAGCCTCGTATTGAATTTATAAACTAGCCTGCTAACTATTTGTTCAAATGACAGAGCAGCTTTGAATTTGAAACTCTAATGGCAACCGAAAGTTTGACAAATACCTCATTCCATCAAAAATTATAGCCAAAAATTCTTTGCTTTCTATTAAGATTTAGTGATACACTTCTTAATTTACTATACTGTATTATACTTGGTACTAAATTTTAAAAGGTTCATGTTAGGTAGAAGGGAATTCATCAATTTGTTTTGGTCATTTTTGTTTTGATTTTTGGTTGTGCTTGTAGTGTAGATTCGATTTGTGTATTTTTCTGTTGTTTAAACAAGTAATTGGAGAAGTAGGATTTAATAGTGACCATGATTAGCCGTGTAATTAGAGAAGTAGGATTCCCTTGGCGCAGAAGATTGAATTGAGATCTCAAGCTTTCACTTAAGCAACGATTTTGTATCTGCATTTAAAGTCCTAACAATTTGTGTCGATTAAATCATTGTCTCCTCCTTATTCATTTGTTACTACTACCAAATTCAGGCTCTATCTCATTTATCTGCAGGTAAGATGGAGATTTATGTTGCGGATAGTGAAAGTAGTTCGGTCAGGGTACTTGACCTGAAAACAGGAGGAACAAAACTGCTAGCTGGTTATGATCCAGTTTTCTCAAACAATTTATTTAAGGTACCTTTGTTTTAGCCGTGGTCTTCCTTTTCTTACCATGGTTTTGTGAGGTTTATCTAACTCGCGAAATTCTTAACTGTACACATTTGTGCAGTTTGGCGATCACGATGGAGTAGGTTCTGATGTACTTCTCCAGCACCCGCTAGGTGTCTTATGTGCAAATGATGGTCAAGTTTATGTGGCAGATTCTTATAATCACAAGGTAGACATTGTACATATATTAAAAGTCAAATATTGTGTGTTAACTTTATTGGGAAACTGCATAAGAGTTCGTTTAACTATTTGAATAATAGAGGGTTATGGTGCATTGATCCTCTCATACAAATTCGACCACTATCCATGGCATTATTAGCCTCTCATTTAGTTGGCAATCATGCCATTAGGTGTCTTTTACCAAGCAGTGATATTCTCGTAAAAATTGAATAATGAGTGTATTCAATTTTAAATTATCTTCAAAATGGCAGATCAAGAAACTAGAACCAACGAGTAAGAGAGTGGTCACATTGGCGAGGACTGGACGTGCTGGTTTTAAGGATGGATCTGCTCTACAATTACAGACTGGAAACTATCTGGTCTCTTATGTTCTTTGTTGTCGATTCTCAAATTTCATGCTTATATTGGTGAACATGTGCATGCTTTGGTTTATGCAGCTTTCAGAGCCGGCAGGACTTGTTGATGCAGAAAATTGTAATAAAAATGCCCCATAACGCATACTAGAATATTGTTTCTACAAATCTTTTGTCTTTCACACCTTAATCACCGGGTATAAAAAAGGCATTAAGAACTCGTTGCAAAATATCTTGCAGGAAGACTTCTGAGATGACACAAACAATAGTGTGATCAGATGCATAAATTTGAACGACCAGGAACCCAAACTCCTTACTTTAGAGATAAAAGGAGTTCAGCCTCCCACAAAAAAAACCCACGTCCTTGAAACTCCTTAGAAGGCGGTCTTCAGCCGACACGAAGAGTATTATGGTCGATGGAGGTTCTTTAGCAGAAGGAATTTTGTATCTTAAACTATTAGTACCTGAAGGATATCATTTTTCTAAGGTCCCTCTCTTACTGTATATGTTCATTTAATTCTTTTTTTTTTTCTAATACGATATTATATGTAAACAGATCATCAAATTGGTAAGATTTTTGTCAGAACTTATTCACTTTCTGTTTACATCATTGTTTGCAAGAAAAGGAAACATCAAAGAGTCTTTTGCGAGGAATGAAAATAGCACAATCTGGTTAACCCTCCAATGGATACTGAGCATTTCCCTCCGTGATATCAAATATTTATTGCTTGAGAATGTAATCCCTCCCAGAAGCCTGTTGTGTGATAAGCTTCATAATCACAAAGTGAGACCAAGTCTTTGAAACTCGCTCCTAAGCTTGAATATGCCATCTTATGAATTCATTAATTTATCCGATCTTCTTCCAACTTTATCAATGTCGGCGTTGGTTCTCGTATATGGCGTAGACATAATCATAATCACAAAGTGAGACCAAGTCTTCAAACTCACTCCTAAGCTTGATTATGCCAGCTTGTGAATTCATTAATTTATCTGATCTTCTGTTAACTTTATCAATGTCAGCGTTGGTTCTGGTATATGGAAGAGACATAAAAGAGGCATTTCTTTCATGTGTTGTAATGGTGTAATTTAAGGTTTTTTTTTTTTTTAATTTAATTCACAAAGCAGTTTAATCCTTGCAAGTATTGTAGTGCAAAATGTACAATGATTTATTGAATTGTTTGTTGTTCTATTCTTACCTTTGTTGTGTTCTTTTGCTCTCCTCTTGTTACAACTTTCAAAATTGGTTTTACAATCTCATGTTGACGACCTATAACATTGAAATGATAGTATCCAAATTATTATGCAGCAATTAGACTTTCTAGAATCCAACAAAATTTAGCTTTGCGTCAATTTTTTCGGTCGGTCGTCCCACTGTGGCAGCGGTCATCTAGTATTTAATATATTTGACCGTCCAAATCGGTACATATTTTAATTCATGTGTCACAAATCAGCAGATTTAGCTTATATTATAAGACTTTTTATGATGCCGCAACCTTAACTGTTACCCAGAAACATACATTGTCTTCTATATATAAATAGGTTACACAACAAAATGATTGTATAACATAAATTGGGTATTGAACAAAAACAGTCGTATAAAATAAACTGGCACAGAACAAAAATGATCATATAAAATAAATTAGGTACACTGCTCAAGCAGTCGTATAGAATAAAAACGGGTAACTTGTTATAGCTGGTGGTATAAATTAAAATGGGTACCTGACTCAGATGGTCGTACAAAAAAAAAAGGTTTACTATTTTGTATGAAAGATGTTTTAACATGATGTCAGGTATTAGGTCCGAACTTCTTGAGTGATTGAAATCGTTGGAAATAAGCAGGTAAAGTTATTGCCAGCTGATAATGTTAAAGCACAACGTCGGAACCCCACAAAGTTAATTAGATTTGTTTGAGCAATCAAAACTTAACCAACATATTAATACATACTCCCTCAAATCCCACTATTAGATGACCTAGTTGAAGTTTGCAAAATTCTTAAGGCAATGAATGAAATGAGTGTTTTTAAGTATTTTTTTACAATTATACCCTTATGGATAATAATTTGTAAATTTTAGAAATCATTTATCTCTCAAACTATACCATAGATTTTCGTAAATTTTGTACCGTTGAAAATCATTTTAAAACACCTACGTAACGAGTATAAACATGAATATCAAATTATACATATTTCTTATGATACCGATAATCAATCAAAAGGGTAGTTTTAGAGATATCCCCTTGATTAGTGAAATAGGTCAACTAATGATGGGACAAGATCTTATACCAAGTAGGTCATCTAATGGTGGGACGGAGGGAGTATTAATTTACCAATCTGAACCCAAAGGATCCATCTACTGACAAAAGGAATAGACTTGATTTACTTTCTAATAAATCAAAATGACCAGCACATTAAGTTACACCAGGTCTTACCGAATAGTGGATAGGTACATTACATAAAAGGATGATTTATATATATTGGTTAACATGCTATAGGCGTATTTCAAAATATCTACATATATTTCGTGTGCCCAATGCACAGATTGAAGTACCTAATTAAAAGCACGAACAAAATGATTCCGGAACATCAACAGAGCAAGACGTGTAGAAGGACTATAGCTCCAGCTTGCTATTTTCCGAAGAAACTTGGGCCTAAAATTCAAGGCAAACAACGCAACAACCAGCAAGAATACAAGCAATTGAAATGCACATCAAATGTGCCAGAAACCAAACTTGAACAAGGGTGCTATCATTTACAAATCCACAAGTAATAATAATGATTAGATGTCAGCACCAGGACTTCCAGCATAATGCATCAAACAGGGATAAAAACAAGCGCTATTACCATGCAAGATATCTGAAAACTAAAGAGTCCGAGTTTATTATAGAGTCACGGCAATATTAATGTACTTGACGTTTTCATACACTAATGCCGGAATCATTTTGTTAAAATTCAATAATCAGAGGAGTACCGATAGCACTATTTTAAAATAGAAGTATCGGTTGAATGTACATTTGATTTTTTAAGTCCGACGTTGGTATCGCCAAGAATCAACAAGCTATTGTTGTACTGTAAGCTCAAGTATCCATCTTTCTTGCCCGTCTAACTATACTCACTTAATTCGCACCATACCTACTACGTACGCCAAACTATATGCATACTTACAATTTATTACTATCACTTTTCTAGCCTTCGTGTCCCAGTTCGGACAAACACCATTTAGACCTTCATCTCCAACAATCTCTTCTGTGCAGAAGCAAAACACACTATTTAATCCATTTGGATCATTCACCACAAGGTCAGCAAGGGTCGAAGAATATGATATATCAACAAAAACAGACACCCCTGGAGTGACGTAAATCCTGGAGTATACTTTGTAATGCTTCCGAGGGTCGAGGCTAAATCCAAATTAGGGTTCGATAACTAGCTTCATCGACAGTGAAAGAAAAAGTGAAACTATACAAACGCTTAATAGAAACATAATCAAAAGTGAAAAAAGAAAAGTTATTTTGCATCACCTGGAGGATTCCCATCCATCTCTGCTACGGGTATGAAATGTTTAGGCAAACAGTAGGTCAAGAGGAAAGTGAGAGGGAGAAGAACATGGTAGAATAGGGGAAGTTGAAATATAAAGAAGAGAACGAAAACCAATTCGGATTCTTACGGGTATGAATTGTTTACTCTACCCATTTCACTTGTGGTTGAGTTAGAGTTAACTACTCAACGAGGGCTAAAAGTATTTTCAAAGGCCAACCAGCTTGACCGAGTTGACACAGTCCGTCAATATTAATTAACTCAAACCTTGTCTGTCCATAAGGTTTGACTCAAACCTATGGATTTCACCGAGGATTTGTATATCTGATTTACCAGAAAAACTAAAGCAATGTATATATAAACGAGAAAAACAAATACAGTGACTACTGGTGAATAATAGACACGAACACGCACGATAGACAAGTGAATAATTCCACAGTGACTACTAGTCTACTCCATATTCTATTCATAAAAGGATTATTCTCTTTTGTTTTTTCAAATCACATCCGCTTTCTTTGTGGAATTGACGGAAAAGAACAGAAGCACATGGACGTAAAACCAATGGACGACATACTGCGCACCCATTACTTTAACAACTTGATTATTATTATTCAATGATTCTCCGTGAACCGCGTGTTTGAACTATGTAAAAACCATGAAGTTGGTAAGGGAGCCAGTATTGGTTAGAGGTGTAAATTGGCTGTGCCAAAGACGAGCACAAATTTTGAAGATAGCACGCTAAAATTTGAGCACAACCTTTTGACCCAAAGACGTGACTTAGCCAAAGACGGCACAAAGACGTTAGTTAAATGGGACGTCTTTGGGTTTGACTAATTGGCACAGAGCACAAAGACAAAGACGCTGCACGGATAAGCACGCGGCAGACGGATAAGCACAAAGACGTTAAGAGAGCACGTCATAACATATACAAATACACCATATAACAAGGCATAATACATCACATTTTTTGTATATTTCACAAAAGAGTCACTATTCTAACTAGTTTTTAACATTTTATGTTGGCTTATTTATAACAACACATATAATACCTTAATATTTAGAAAATGTATTTCAATATCGTTGTTATAATGTCGTCACCTATATTTAACTAGAACATTAATTTACATGACAATAATTCAATTTTATATTTGATGGGTTATTTCTTTTTATTGAATAAACTTGTTAATTTTACTTGAAATAATTTCAAATAATATGTTGTCTAATTAAATTCTTGTGATAATGTCCGACTTAATGTATACATTAAGTGATTCAAATTGTTTATAGCACGTGTGCCAAAGACGGCACAACACGGCTTATTCGTCGCTTTTTTACTAGTAAAGCACAAGACGCTTAAATCAAGTGGCACAAGACAAGACGCAAGACATGGCACGTGAAGCACGCGACTCGCAGGCCGGCCGCGGCCGGCCAGACGCTTTACACTCTGTGGGGCCAATTGAAATTTCGTGGAGTAGCGGTTTTGGCTTAATCCATTTACGCGGTTCATTAAGAGTTTTTGATTATCATTATAGTAATCGAAAGTTTGAGATGATAATAATTCGAAAATGAAAAAAATTAAAAAGTTGAAAGTTGAGACGTCTAATTGCTTTTCATTACCAAGTACCGACCTTTGTAAAAATAAAAATAATATACACTAGTACAAAACTGTGAAAATTCTATTAAGCTGCTTCAAAAAAAAAAAAGTGGATGGTTTAAAAAAAAATCTTCTATTCTAATTTATAGATTCTTCTATTAAGTGGATGGTTTTAATCCCATACCATTCGGCTCTCTAAGTCGTTTATGACATTACCACTCATACTTGTATTGGTTGGCCTTAATGTAACGAGTGACCTTTAATATAACCAAAGGATCCATGCCAGAGGCACTTCTCGAAAGTTTTTATAAATAGGAAATTCCCACCAAAAAAGATACAGCCAGGCAGCCAGCTAATGAAAAAGGAACGGTACGGCACGTTCATTCGTGTGTTGTGCTCGTGGGCTTGTTGTGCCTAGCTTTTTACTAGTAAAGCACAAAGACGGCAGACAAAGACGTTTAAATCGCTGGCACAAAGACAAAGACGGCACATGGCTCATGAAGCACGCGACTTCGTGTGTCGGGCTATGCTTGCCCAAGACGCTTTTACACCTCTAGGTGGGGCCAATTGAAATTTCTGTGAGTAGCGGTTTTGGCTTAATCCATTTACGCGGTTCATTAAGAGTTTTTGATTATCATTATAGTAATCGAAAGTTTGAGATGATAATAATTATTTACAAAAAGAAAATGAAAAAAAAAAAATTAAAAAGTTGAAAGTTGGAGACGTTCAATTGTTACCATTACCAAGTACCGACCTTTGTAAAAATAAAAATAACATACAATATTTAAAAGATAAAGCAAAAACATACTAAACCTGTCTAAATTGGGGCCTATGCCCATTAATTTGGGCCTACGACTACATGACAAAAAAAGGTCATTGAAAAGTAAAAAGAACCACCCCTTATCCAATTATTTTAAAAAATGGATAATTTATCCCTTAATTAATTATCGTTAATCGGGTGATTAATTGATGTTTAATCAAATTAAACTAAAAATTAACTAAACTTGATTCTTCATCAAAACGTGAATTTTGTTTCTTTTTTCTTTTTTCTTTTTTTTTTTTTTTTGTGAAAAAAATTAACCAGAATCGGTATATGTTCGTGCTCTCATAAACCGATTCTGGGTTGATTTTTTCGATTCACCAAAAAAAACAGAATAGGTTTTTACAAATGTACACAAAAAAACGATTATGGGAAAGAAAAAAAATCAAACATAATTTAAATCATACTCGATCTGAAAATGAGTATGATTTCATACTCGATTTCAGTTCGCGTATTAATTCATATACTCATTTTGAAATTGTGTAAAATCATACTCATACTCATTTTCAATTTGGGTATAACCAGAATCGGTTTACATGATACACACATAAAAACCGATTATTGACATTGCACAACAGGAATCGGTTTATAAAAGTGCTCATGTAATCCGATTCTAACAAAAAAAAGATACAGAAATGTGAATTTTTTCTTACAACAATCGGTTTACTCGACACACATATAAAATCCAATTCTAGCATTATACATCAATAATCGGTTTTTTATAAGTGCTAATGTAATCTGATTATGGGCTAAGCAGTTATGAATTCAAATGGTAGACAATCGGTCTACGTGGACATTAACATTGACTGATTCGGTTCAAATTTCTCGAACCACAAAACATATCCAGGACAATCGGTCTTTGTGGGCATGAACATAAACCATTTCTATTTGCAATCGGATCACATGTACATCAACGTTAACCGATTCTAATAAACCCGAAAAAATTTGATTTCAAAATTTTCAATTTTTGAGTTATTGCATGTTACAAAAACCTAGTTTAGATTGAAAAGAAGAATCAGTTGAAGTGGAGATGAAAATAATTTTGATTTTGATTTTAGTTTTTAATTTTATGATTTTAGGTTTATGATTTTGATTTTGATTTTGGTTTTTAATTTTATGATTTTAATTTTAATTTTTAATTTTATTTATGATTAGGATTTAATGGGAACAAATTTGTAGTATTAGTATTTGATAAAGGGTAAGTTGGTAGTTTCATCTCTTAATAAAAAAAAATTGTCCTATAATGTAGGACCAAATTAATGGGCATAGGCCCCAATTAAGCAAGGATATTAAAAACCAATGATAAACTTTCTCTATAAAGTTTGATTTATCACTTTCTCGGTGGGTTATCACCGGATTGTTTGATTTGTGTGTGAGGTGGAGATAATCGAACTCTAAGGTTGCCGCACATTGGATTTTTCAGATTTTCCGGAAGTGTCAATTAAGTTATTGTACTATTAATCCCCAGTTAATGCGATGTTACCGGTTTGGATCATGTGTACCACTCTTCAACCCCAAGGCCAGAACAAGTAGTTTAATAGAGAAATTTGTTCTTAAAATCTAAATCTGTATCTCGTTGACTTATTCTAACCTATTAGACCTGGTCATCGTGGAAAGAGAAAATAATATCTAAATCCATAGCTTGTGCATTCAGTAAGCCATTAAAGTTTCTTTTGAATCATTAATATACCAGCGTGTAGGGCTGTCAATGGAATACCGAGTTCCGGATTATGTTACCGATAATTCGAGTTCCTATAGGAAATTTTCCGACATAACGGTATCGGAAATCGGTGATGGAAAAATTATCGGTAATTTTTGCCTTATTGGAACGGTATCGGTTTAGGCACTTACCGTTCCATTAATTACCGTTACCGGTATCTATTGTCACACATGTATATTATAGTGTTAGTATTACCCGTTTTTGAATTTCTTTGTGTTTTTTTTTTTTTTTTTGCAAGAACATATAACTAAGAACATTGTGTTTTGCATGGATTTGGAACCTAAAATTTCTTATTTTGAACTAATTTTTAGTATGAGAAATAGGTTATGTATAATATTGTCACTTAACGGTATTTATCGGTAAAATTACCGATATCCGTTAACTTAATGGAACGGTAGCGGTTTTGATTTTTAAAATTCCGCCGGAAATTATCGGTATCGGAATTCCGGTAGGAAATATCGGTAACGGTAATGGAAGAGCTAGTTACCGTTCCAATAGGTTCCATTGACAGCCCTACCAGCGTGGCAACTTAGTGTTAAAAAAGATGTTTAAAAGCTGGTTTTAAGAAAATTCAGGACTTAGAATTAAAAAAAAAAAAAAAAAAAAAACTCAGGACCATTTTTGTAAAGGTATTGATCAACAAGACAACAAATGTTGTAGGGTATTTAAAAAGAAGGCTATTATTGGGGCGTCACGTTCTATTAGAGGGGCGTTACCTAATAGGACAAAAACGGATCATCCAGAAGTAATATCGAAAACCCCTTATCTCAAATAATTTTGTAATGACCGAACAACCCTTAATTTTAATTTTAATTTAATTTAATTAGATAATAATTAATTTTTACGGTTGGATTCCAACCCAAACCTGGACATAAAACCTGTTTCTACGGTTGGAATCAATCAAAGCCTGGACGTAAATTCAATGTTTACGGTTGGAATTAAAAGGAACTTGGACGTAAAACTAAAAGGAACAAGGACGTAAACCCATTTACTTTAATGGAACCTGGACGTAAACCCATTTTACTAAAAGGAACCTGGACGTAAATTCGGTTTTGTAAAGTAAAAACTTGGACGTAAATCCATAATACAAAACCTAGACGTAAATTACAAAAACCTGATCCATTTTACAAAAACCAGGACGTAAATTATAAAATTTACGGTTGGAATTAATCCAAACCTGGCCGTAAGTTCTTCATAAACTAAAATTACGTCTAGAAAATTAGCAGTACCGAACCTAGACATAATACTAGCAGAAACGTACTGGAACCCTAATTTTACTTCAATTTCATTCAATCTAACCTATTTTAAACACAAAAACGAGTAAACTAAGATGAGTTTGTTTGATTATTACCTAACATACACCATGGGTTGTTATTGAGGAGTTTGAAATTCTGATTCTTCAGTTGCTTGAATCGGTTGTTGTTGAATTAAAAAAGAAAAAAAAATAGGTTTTTAAGTTTTTATTTTAGTTAAAGGGTAATCTAGACATTTTGTATTTATGTTAGGATATCCCATAACTACTTTTTTGGACTCTAAGAATCCAAGTGAAGCCCATCTATTGAAGTGTGACGCCCCAATAATAGCCTTCTTTAAAAATTGCAAGGTATTAAGATGTTGTAAGACATTGAAGATTGTTGAAGGTGTTGAAGAATGCGGTAATGATATATTGTATTGAATATCAAACCTTACTGAGAAGCTCTCAGATATAGCTATCTAAAGAGTCTTGAAGACTTCGTCAGTTTCATAAAACTGACTGTACATGTATATATTCACTGTCAACTTTTATTAATACTCTTAGAGCATCTCCAATTAATAGAGGGTGAATGTTGGTTTTTTTAAGTGACATATAGGATTTTAGACCCCCGTTAGGAAAAAAAACCATCTCCAATAATAGGGTCCAACAAAATAGGAAGGACCAAATACTAAATATGAATGTGTTCAAGAAAGTGGTATCTTCACCTCAGGTTGCACCTCCACGTCACGTTTTTCACCAATTTATTATTATTTTTTAATTATTTTAAATTAGATAAAAAAAAAACGATAAAAGAAGAAATAGGGAAAATCGTTATCACCAGAGTCATTTTATTTCGTCTTCCTTCTTCTCTTTCGCGTACAATATTTCTTCTGCAAAACTAGGGTTTAACACATAATTTCTTTTGCAAAGCTAGGGATTTGCGCACGATATCGGTACGTTTTTTTATTAGTACTTTCTACTTCAATCATGGAGATTAGAGATTAACTTGAACAAATCTTACAACGAAGCAGGTGAAAATTTTGAACAACAGATGATAACAGTGGAACTCATAAATCTTTTAACTTGGCAAAAAAAATAAATAAATCATAAATCTTTTAATCTTCATGGTTGAACTTTTAAACATTCTATTATTGCCGGAAACTATTTTAGCTAGCAGGGACTTCTTCATCGAGGTATCTAACCTATAAAAACACGAAAAAGAACAACACAATTAGTGTGAAAATGAGAATCAATGAACATACATTTTATGCTTTTACGGGAAGAAAAAACAGATAAAAAGATTGTAGAAGTCTTAAATTAAACAATTATCTTACAGATTGTTATAACTGATTATCTTGTTTTTAGGCCGAGCAAAAAAAAATTTAAACTAAGCAAATGTATAAACATTCTTGTTCATTAATTTAGTTCAGAGGAGTTCTGTACTTCTTCAGCTTTTGCAGATTACTTTATTCTGCATGTTTCACTAAACACCGTAAACACAAGGAATAAATTGAGTATCAACTCACGTCAACAAAATTTTGTCAATAACCAAAAATTTTAAACATAACATTTGATACACATTTTTTAGATGATTTTTGGGTGCTAGAGTTTCAAAATACCCTGTATCGAAAACTTTGAACCAAATGATGAAAAACAAAAATAGACCCCCAAGAACAAAACGGATCTTTTATTGTTGCAATTTTGATAAATGTAATGATATAAAAGAATACTTCTACTAAAAGTTCCCTTGAAAACCGGCGGTAAGTACTTTTTAAAAGTTTACTTGACTTTTAGAAAGAAGGAGAGATGAAGAAGAAGGGAGAAAAGCTTCGAGGAAAGTCAAGACAATACAATTAGAAAGAAAAAAAAAATGCATTCACATGTTCTTACGTAATCTCCGGGCAGGCACATTACCAAAAAATAACAACTTAATTAAACCATTCTATTAAAGCGTTTATTTATTATAGGAGTGGGTTTAACAATCAAATGAGCGTAAGCTAAGACTTTTGAAAAGAGACTTTGGGTCTAGTCAACGGATCATCTTCACTTTTGACCATTGACCTCTGAACACACATTTTGGTCCGGTGCACCAAAGGGTTTAGTGCATGGTGATGAAATAAGACACTTAGGGAAGATGATCACCGTAAGTACGTACTCGGTTAACTCTGCAAGAAACAGAAAGTGAACTGCCGGAATCCGTGTTCGAGTATGATGTGGTTTAGAAAGTCATAACCAAACTTGGAATCCGAGTCCAACTCCCAAGTATAACCACATTCTTATATATAAGCAAAGAAACCATCCGCACTTCCAACATGCTCAGCCTAATTAACCTTTTCGGTTTTCCTATCCCATCGTCACACCCTTTAAACGTCGACGTTCCAAAACAACACCAACCTTATTCACACAATGGAGCTCAGTAAATTAACATTCAGTAGTCTCATATTACTCTTGTTCTTTTTCAGCTACTCCGTATCTTTTCATCATCACTAACATCAACTCCAGATTTCCAGACATTATTGGAATTCAAGAAAACTGCAGACCCATACAACACAACCTTAACGTCATGGAATGAATCATCACCAGACCCTTGCCATTCATGGATTGGTGTTAAATGTGGTTTCGATGGCCGAGTCGAGGTACTAGTACTTGAGAAGTGTAACCTGACAGGTTCAATTGAGATCCTAAGTCAATTAACTGCATTGAGAAGTCTATCGCTGGATTATAACAATCTCACTATCCCTTCCAATTTTTCATTCTCTTCATGGAAAAACATGGAGTATCTTTTTCTCTCTAATAATTATTTCTCTTCCAGTTTCCCTTCGGGTATTTCGTCACTTCAGAAACTACTCAACATTGATTTATCTGGCAACCGATTTTACGGAGAAATTCCATTGTCAAAACTTATTACTTTACCTCGTTTACGAATAATTCACTTGGAGGGGAACTGTTTTAGCGGTTCCCTTAAGATACAACAGGACCCAAAAAGGTCGAGAAGTAAGAAGAAGAAGTTCATAATCCATGAATTTGATGTCTCTGGAAACAATCTCTCTGGAGAAATTCCACAAGTTTTCTCTTCTTTTCCTGTTTCCTGGTTTACGGGGAACGATAAATTATGTGGAAAACCTTTAGGAAATTGTTGTCCAGAGCCGACTTCCAGCAGTGTCTCATGCACCCAAGGGGACGTACAGGATGAAGCAGAGGATATTATGCATGAAAAGGCCTTAGCATGGCAAAGGGAGTTTGACAATTTCATTCAGCTAATGGACAGTAATGGTGGAAGCATGGCGGATTACATTTTTCATAAAACAATTTACTAATTCATAAATAAGTTTCCGAGTTCTCTGTGATCTACCACTTGATTGTCACTTTACAGTAATGGCGATAGCATGGCGGATAATCTTATTCGTAAAACAATGTAAATCGTTTACTTGTTGCATGGCAGATAGCATATGTTAGAGAAGTGCATATGACATCATGGTGATGTTTACCATGCATGCAATGTTTGTCAATTATCTCTGATCTATTAAGAAACTGACTCTAGTGTTATTCACTACATATGAAATCCAGAACAGAAAAATATTCACTAAATTGCTAGGTGCTAGTCCTGTTGCAGTCGTTGGTGGTATCAAAATAGATTTCTTCGAAGGCCATATGAATCCCAATATTGATATTTTGCATTTGATGGGCACCGAGAACTGCAAAAGTTACCCCCGGATCATCCCTCTGCATAGCCAAGCAGTAGACCCGTCCAAATTAACATCATGATCATGAAACCATGTATTCTCTGCAGATAGCTTATAATCGAACCCAGCAATATGAAATGTTAACGCAGGCATGAGTTCCTTAAGATTACTCCATTTACTTGCTTTCACACACAGCTCTCCTTTAACATTTTCAAGGATAAATAATTCTTCAATCTTTTTCCTCATCACATCAATCAATTTGTCATAAATATATCCTGGTAAAGAACTTTCGGTACTGCCTGTGTCTAACAGCATGATCGGTCCTTCCCAATAGAACACCCTTTCAGAACCAAAACTGATACCTTCCAGACCAATGAAATACTGATTTTTATAAGAACCTTGGACTTTTTCCATAGAAGTCTTCACACCTTGGAGTAAAGCTGCCTTCCCAAAGCGTAAAGAATTGCTATAGTTTCTGCGAAATATCGCGTTGTTTCGCCTTGGACCAAGTAAACCCTTCCTCTGAGGGAAGCAGAAGGAGAATTTCTCTGCTCCTAACTGTCTAACAAAGGACAATTCGTGTCTATTCAAGCCAAAAATGCCTGGGGGGTCCATCCCAGATCCATTGACTGTGAAAACATTATCATTCCCACAACCAAAGACAATTTCAGGATACTGAGCAAAGCTTCCATTTTCCTTGTGTCCGTTGATAGATAGCCTGAAGAATAACCACCGTCCGCATACTCGTATGTATATGGACATGTATTGTCGGTGGTATCACATTTACTTAAGAATTTGTCATAACACTCTTGGTGAAGACAAGGCAACTTGGAATAAGTTAAGGAACTCGTCGTCGGATCAAATATGGGTGTCCCTTGTTTATAGCATCGTTTGCATGGCTTACACTGCAACCAGATTAAATAACTTCCAGTATCCATAAAAGAATAGGTAACAGTGCCTGGTGTACCGATTTCATAGCTCACCATGTATCCGGACCGGAATCCGCTCAATGGTAGGTAATCACGGACAGAGTAACTTTTACGATCTACCAGCATGGTGAAGTTACGAGTTCGTCGAGAGTCGCGGAACAGCCGAATTCGTTCCTTGTCTGTCATGTCTGCAGAATAATAGGGTGAAAGAGGTGAATCTAACATGTGAAAAAGAGGTACTGTGAACCCAATGGTGTCATTAATATTTGGGTCACCATCAGCCAAGGAATAGTTTTTGAGAGATGGAGAGGAGAGCGATTGAGATGATAAAGGAATAGAAAGAAAAAGTAATATGAATGCAAGAAGTAGTAGAAGAAAATCAGCGATTAATTTGGAGGCAATACTAGTAACTTCCATGTTTTAGAGACAGAAAGGAGCAGAGCAAATTAAAGATTTGATCAAGTATTGGCCATGTAATAAATTTCAGATTCTTTTCTGGACTATTATTGCTAGCTTAGGCATACTGCGGGTATTGATCAACTACCATACTTGGCATGCTGCATGCATGGAGTACCTAACTCTTATTCAACATACAAATTATGTGACAACCAAGTCTTGGGGTACCTAACTGCTTATTCAGCATACAAATTATGTGACAGTCATACTCAGACTCTGTGAAAGGATGTTGTTCACAAATTCTGAATTTTATGCTGTTAACCTACTTAAAACAGTCATTTTTATTAGTGTCTATGACTAGCAGTCCTGCTTACATTAGCTCATAAACGAGAATGATGTTTAATGAACATACTCAGATGTGCAAAAAAAGGACATTTTTACTAATATCAATTGCAAAGGACTAGTGTTGCAACTCATATTTGTGATCCTTCCAAGCAATATTCAGGCTAGTTCTAATTCTAGCATCTAATCTTTAGTATAATCGTGCAAGTGCTGATACTAATAATAATATAACGTTACGGTTATGAAGTAATGACAGAAGGATTACCATTTCTTTCAGTACATTGATTAGTTCCTCTCGACTTCCTGTACGTAGCTCATCATCAGTCTGAGTCCTCCTTCACAATTAGAGTCTGGTTCCACAATCCTTGGTACATTTTAATATGACTTAGTTCAAGCAGGCAGGTGCTTTTTTGATTGGATCTGTAAGCTTTTCGCAGGAGAGCGATCCTCTTTTCTACTGTTTAAGAAAAGCAAATGAATTATCAGTTAAGTGCACAAGGCTATAATCAATCATTCAATTTCCTTTATAGCATAACACGTTTGTGCATATCATCTAGATGGTTACTTTATTCAAAATGGCCTCAACGAGAACCACATTACTGCAATATAGATAACTTTAGAATAATAAAAAGATGCAGGAAAGGTGAATAAAGAATTACGGATGATAAGCATCATACTAGATTAGACTGAATGTTACATTAACAGCCTTCTAATTAACACATGGTATCATTATTGCACACAAGAACCATTCAGAATTACAGAACATTATCATTATTGCAGATAAGAATGTGCGTTCATTGATTGTCAGCTCCTTCGTCATTAATATTTATCCATAACTATGATATCAACTATACCTTATGCTGAAAGTGAAAACCAAATTACTCCTAGATTTAATTATACTCTACAACTGATCAACTAAACTGCAGACAACATCATACACAGTATAAATAGTTACTCCTGATACTGTACTGATTGAATTAGCAACACGAAATAGAAATAATCTCTAATTAGAACTAAGGTACATGGCTAAATAGAACTAAGGTACAAGGCTAAATAGAAAGAATCTCTAATTAGAACTAAGGTTTTGATTCAGATTTCTATCTTCTATTTTGGCATGCCTGAATGAGGGAGAATTAAGAAATTTTCTTTTATGCCTAGAAAAGAGTCATTGTCATACTTGCCATTTGTCTTTCTAGCCTTTTTTTTTTTTTTTTTTTTTTTTCCATCACAAGATGGAGAAACAACTCAATAGCTACCTAGCACAGCACAGTACGACTTAAACAGTTAAAACTTAATGTATCATTAACCTTAATCAAAGCCTAAATACACGACTAGACTTAAATCCAGATTATCATCAAACCAGCTTATCCTGATTGGCTGCTAGGCCATAAAAAGCCAACAATTTTTAAACCCTTCTAACTAAGTACCATTATTGCATATGAATCAGTTGGAACTTATATTATGCACCAAGTAAATGTTTAAAATTGTTACCTTAGCACCTTAAAGCGACAGAATTGAGGTAAACGGGAATGTTAAAGCAGCTCGTGAAGGATTACTTCGACGCTCCATAAGGGGTGAATGTCCATTCAAATCCGGAGGATTAAGTGGTGGCTAGACAGCCAATATAATGGACTACAGTCTTAGTTTGGTTTAGAACTTGAAGCTTCTCTCTCTTTCTTGGAAGTACTTTAAAAGTTGCAATGTACTTGGCTTCTCTTGTTCACCCCCACAATTTCCTAAAACGCGCGAAAACAGTGATGATGTTAGTATACAAAAGATATCAAATATTAAATGTAGAACAGGAAAAAAGTGATTAGACTTTTTATCCACAAATGTTAGCAGAACAAACTCATCAAATTGTATTCATAAACCAATGTACTAAGGAAAACATGTATTAAAACATAGTGTGCTACAAAGTCCAGCTAGTCTATCTTTAAATTGGTAATTCATTGCTTCTAATTGATGTCAAATACTAATGAATTTATTATTTCCCATGTAGCAAGTTACATGCTGAACTTGAAAGCTGCCACCACAGCAAAATCTTATCCTATGTTCTTCTACCATCTTACAAAAAAAAAAAAAAAATATCATCTGATTCATACACAGTCGTAAGGATATAAAACTCACCATTAGTGATGAAATTCCTTTCTCCCTAGCCTTTTAGTTTCTGGAACTGGCTTCTCTTTACAGAAATGTTCAAGATAGCATTCAGCAGAGATGGCCTCTTTCAAGTACCTGTGTTTAACAAATATGAAATCAGAACCACAATAAGTTTTAAGTCTCTAGATCATGAAAGCAGCTTTCTCTTGAGGAAATTAAACTTGCATGGAAGAGACGCTGCTAATTCTGGTACCATCACCAGAAACCTTATTTAAAAAAAAAAAAAAATCGAAAAGAAAGAAATTAAGAAGAACCATTGAAGATAATAAAGGAAACGATTAAGAAAAATGAAATGAAGACGAATAAGACAATACATTACTCACATCAGCCGTCTTGATCAGTTGTTTTGATCATGCAAGGAAAGGACATCACTTGGCATATTATTTTTTAGACCTTACAAACAGGCTCTATATTGCCAAGCCTGAGATCACAAAGTTTTAAGGTTCGGAAAGTTGTGGCTAATCCCAGTCTTGCGCATCAGCTCAAAACCGAATTTAGACTGTTTTTATAAATTCTGAGATGGGGAAGCTCCGTACGATTCACTTAGCAATGTCAATTATAGAACCACAAGTAACAGAACTAAGAATTTCAAACTATTATGAGTGAGTTCGGAACTAAAGAGCATCAACAAAAAGGTGTCAAAAAGTATCAACAAACAAACATCATCACAATGCGGATGGCACTGACAAGCTAAGCTATTGACAATGGTTCATATAGGGAAAACAAGAAGAAGAAGGAAAACGATACTTAGGAAAGACAACCAAACACTTTCTTGCATGTTTTACGCCAAGAAATTGATCACGCTACAGGTAGAGACTTTTGGAAGCATCAGTATCTTCTTCGTAACTGTGTCCCGCCTGCACTGCGGTAAGCCTGAAAGGAATGCAATTGTCATTTTCTGCAAGGCAGGTGAGTTCCGTAAAACGTATTTTATCATATCAAGGTCTTCGTGTTTCCCATCAATCTCCCGAACTTCGACTGCTTTCAGCTGTTGTAACACACACTCCCGCCTCCTAAATGTATCTAAATCATGATAGTTTTTGGATGGAGAAAAACCCTGTAACCAATTAACAAGAAGAAAACAAAGTTCAAAAACAACAGCCACAAGTTAGAAAATTGAACAGCGAGCCAAACTAAGACATCTTTTCCCCTATTTCCATCTTGATCCAAAAAATTGGGTCAAAACTGTAGGCATGGTATTTCCTATAATTCTATACGTACCAAAATCATTAGATGACTAATAAATTGATAAAAGAGACGAGTATTTAAATCAAGGACTTAAGAGAGTTGAGGGACTTGCCTGAGCAATGACAACTGATTCCAAATTAGGCATCTTAGGGAGGACATTAAGTAATGCAAAAAACATAATATCTGAGAGCTTTGAACTAACATCCAATCGTCTCAAATCATGGAAAATAGGCATCATATTCATGTCTTCCCCAAAGAAACCCTATCAACCAGGAAAAACAATATCAGTAATGCATACAGATGAAACCAGAAATTTATTGACGACAAATCTCAGTTGAGCATGAAAACATAGTGAAAAAGCATTTATACCTCGAGTGTGGAGCCAGAAATGTGAAGGATCTTTACATTTGAAATGCCTCCAACGAGATTTTTAAGGCCACATCGCCTTTTCGAATTTTTATTCGTACGACTTTCATAAGTAATGTCAATGTCTGCATCAACTATTGATGCAAACACATGCTCTGTATTAGCATAACCCTCTGGCGTGCCACTGTATGTTAGAGACTGTAGATTTGGTGCATCAATCTTGAGCTTACAACTATACATCTTGGAGTTTGTAATGAATAACCACTTCAATGAAGCAACTGAAATATGTAAAACCTTTGTTTTCGCCATGTAACAATTACTTAACATCAATTCTTCGAGGACAGGGGAATTAGAAAATAATTGCGCATTCAAGCTCTCATCCACAAATATCATATGCTTCAGGTGAAGGATCTTGAGCCTTGGAAATGAAATTTTTTCCACAGCAGGAAGAGTCCCAATCTTTTTTATTTTCGCTGAAGGATCCCCAAACATTTCTATCTTTAACACAGTGAGAGTTTCACAAGTGAATAAACCCATAGGTACCACAAACTCTATCGGGATACAGAGACACAGTTCTTCAACTTTACGCATCATTAGAGTAATGATCCAGCCAGAAATCTTATCATTATCAAGGGTACTATCGTAATCAAGACAAAATTTCTTTATATTAGGCAAATCATTACGGAATAGAGGATGAGATTGATGTAGCAGTCTATCCATAAAATTTACCAACTCGGTTGTCTCTTCAGACCAATATTCGTCTTCCTGACCTATGTTCTCATCTCTACTTTCTATAAACCGAGATCGAGAGTACCTCCGCCATTCCTGGATATTGAGAACAGGAGAAGATATCCACAAGTCCTTCCATCGTTTAGACAAAACGCAGGTTGCAACAACACACTTGAAAGGAAGGAATGAGAAGATATGGTGAAGAAGAGGGTCATGCAGGTCACTGAGCCTATCCTTTCCCACACCCATGTTCTTGTTCTGTAATCTTTAATCAAGAATTAATGGCAAGGGTTAGAAAAAGAATAGGTACCACATTTTTCAATGTCAATCCTAAAATCCCAAAACATATAGCAATCCCCTAGAGAAAAATGAGGTGTGTGTGTGTGGTTTCAATTCAATTTATTAGGGTTTAATTGCAGCAAAGAACATAATAAAAGAGAGACTCAAACAACAAAAAGTAAACCTACAATTTTAATCAATGATTCACATACTTGTAAGAAATCAAAACAAGATAATCAGAATTTACCCCAGCAGCCGGATTGATCTGAGACTGATGATTCCCTTCGCGCCATCCCAAACACGCTGTAAAATTAGAGCATTTAGGAAGCATCAGTATCTTCTTCATCACACTGTCCTGCATGTATTGTGGTAAGCTTGAAGGGAATGCAATTGTCATTATCTGCAGAGCAGGTGAGTTCCTTAAAAAGTATTTTATCATATCAAGGTCTTCTTGTTTCCCATCAATCTCCCGAACTTCGATTGCTTTCAGCTTTTGTAACAAACACTCCTGCCTCCTACATTTATCTAAACCACGATAGTTTTCGGATGGAGAAAAACCCTGTAACGAATTAACAAGAAAGAAACAAATTTCAACAACAACAGCCACAAGATAGACAATTGAGCAGTGAGACAAACTAAGACATGTTTCCCCCTATTTTCCATCATATTTTTGGTGATGTTGCATTCAGATCTCAGAGTAACAAGCAATTTCTTGTTACAATGAAAATACTTTTGTGTCTTGATCCAAAATTGGGTCAAAAACCTCATTAGATGACTATCTTTAATAAATTGGATAAAAGTTTAACAAAAGATGAGTATTTAAATCAAGGACTTGAGAGAGGTGAGGGACTTTCCTGAGCAATCACAACTGATTCCAAATTAGGCATCTTATGGAGGAGATTAAGTAATGCAAAAAACATAATATCTGAGATCTTCGAACTAACAACCAATCGTATCAAATCATGGTAAGTATGCACCATCTCATCAATCTCTTCCCCAAAGAAACTCTAGAAATCAGGAAAAACAATATCAGTAACGCATACAAATAAAACCAGAAAGTTTATTCAGTTGAGCATGAGAAGGTAGAGAAAAAGCACTTTTACCTCAAGTGTGGAGCCAGAAATGTGAAGGATCTTTACATTTGAAATGCCTCTAACAAGATTTTTAAGGCCAGATCGCCATTTAGAATTTTTATTTGCACGACTTTCATAAGTAATGTCAATGTGTGCATCAACTATTGATGAAAACACATGCTCTGTATTAGCATAACCCGCTGGCATCCCATTGTATGTTAGAGACTGTAGATTTGGTGCATAAATGTTGAGCTTGCAACTATACATCTTGGAGTTTGTGATGAATAACCGCTTCAATGAAGCAACTGAAATATGTAAAACCTTTGTTATCGCCATGTAACAGTTACTTAAAATCAATTCTTCGAGGACAGGGGAATTAGAAAATAATTGCGCATTCAAGCTCTCATCCACAAATATCATATGCTTCAGGTGAAGAACCTTGAGCCTTGGAAATGAAATTGTTTCAGCTGCACGAAGAGTCCCAATCTTTTTGATCTTGGTTGAAAGATCCCCAGACATTTCTATCTTTAACACCGTGAGAGTTTCACAAGTGAACAAACCCATCGGCACCACAAACTCTATGGGTATACAAAGACTGATCTCCTCAACTTTAAGCATCATTAGAGTGAGGATCCATCCAGAAATCTTACCATTAGCATAGGTACTATCATAATCAAGACAAAATTTCTTCATATTCGGCAAATCATTACGAAATAGAGAGTGAGATTGATCCAGCAGTCTATCCATAAAATTTACCAACCCAATTGTCTCAGACCAATATTCGTCTTCCTGACATGTGTTCTTATCTCTAGTTTCTATAAACCGAAATCGAGAGTGCCTCCGCCATTCTTGGATATTGAGAACAGGAGAAGATATCCACAAGTCCTTCCATCTTTTAGACAAAATGCAGGTAGCAACAACACATTTGAAGGGAAGGAATGAGAAGATATGGTGAAGAAGGGGGTCATATAGGTTACTGAGCCTATCCTTTGCCACACCCATGTTCCTGTTCTGTAACTAATCCCTAATCAAGAATTAACGGCAAGGGTTAGACAGAGAATAGGTACCACATTTTTCAATGTCAATCCTAAAACCCCCAAATACTGCAATCCCTGGAGAAAAATGAGGTTTTATTGGGGGTTTTCAAATCAATTTATTAGGGTTTAATAGGAAATTAAAAAGAAACTCAAACAAGAAAAAGTAAACCCAAATCTTAATCAATGATTCACAAACATACATGCAACAAAGAGTAAACCCGCAGTTTCAATCAAGACATGCAATGAAGCAAAATAAAAACAAGATTGTCAAAAGAATTACCTACGAAATGATGAACTCACCAAACCTTACTTTCCATGATTAAACCCAAATCTTAATCAATGATTATTCATTCCTCCATTCAATCACCAGCACCTTGAGGAATGAAAGAAAAGTAGAAAACCCAAACCCTCTCCAACTTTCGCTACCTTGAGGAATAAAAGAGCAGTTTTCTTTTCCTTTTGAGACTCCACTCTACTTCACTTCGGCAAATGAATGATTCACTGGGTGATTGTCACTCGACTCACTCCGGGTTAAAAGAACATTAAAACCTACGGGCAATTTTTATGGCATGGGCTCCTGTCTTATGCTCCAGGCCCAGAGAAATGGAGTTGATCTCTGGCTCTTATATGTGAGCAAAAAGTCCAGAACCGCGCATTTCACCCGTATCCGTCTGTAATATTACGGGTAAAACTCAATCCGCAAGATCTATGGGCCGGGCACGGGTGGGATTCTCAAATCCGTACTTTTAACGGTTGGATTTTGAAATGTGAAAACTACAGTCACACCCATTTTTCAGATTTCTCCCACTGTGAAACCCACGCCCAGAAAAGTTCAGGCGCGCACCCATTATCTCGTTAAAAATTCTCTTCCGACACCCACAATTTTTGAAATTGTGTATTCGTTCTCTTCAAGGCTAAATTGTGTATTCGTTCTCTTCCGACACCCATGATTTCAGTCCATTTTCGTCTTCACGACTTCAGCTTTATTTACATCTCAAAACCATCACTGCAACTAATTGAATCAGCCATTAGAAACAACCCATTACTGTAATCACAACTGTGTTCCGACCATCAAAACCCCCAAAATTCAGACCTAATTCACATCTCAAATCTTAGTAATCGACACTGTAATCAACACCCAATTCATTCTTCAGATGAGAACCCCAAATCCATTCCTCAGTTACACCGAATCGATCTCATGGAATGACCCCCAGATCTGCTGTTGTGACACTATTGTTGTATAGGATAAGAGAGACCACCATTTCTTCAATCAACCAAGATACATTAGAGAACCGCAGCAGTTAACCTCATCTCTTCAATCACCCGAAATCTTCAAGAGTCAGTATCAATTTTCGTCACCAACAAACCCTAATTTCATCTACCGTTGTCGTTGTCTTTTTGTAGATAGTTAAATGAAACCCTCCTTTCGTTGCTGCCGTGAAAGCATCCATATTCCCTTATCTATGTTTTCTCGATCTCTCGCCATAACAGCAGCAATTGCTGTTTTCCGTAACAGCAGCAATTGCACCGAATAGTAATGGAGCTGCATAACATCAACATCCGAATCGTCATCAGCAGCAGCAATGGAGCCGGAGTAGTAATCGCCAACATTTTTGCAAATGCACACAGGTACAAATGTGGGAAGAAATCATTCCCAGCGTGAGCTTCATGGCACATAAGCCTATAGACTAGGAATTGTGATTTGGATATGGGCATCCGGGTAATACTGTGAAGTTAAGAGTACCCGTTTCCCACTAATTTCAATCTCCTCTGGAGGATTTTTTTATACAATTTCCACAGCTTGGTAATATAAATATTTTTTTAACAACAAGCCATGCAGTCCAATGCAAGATTCAATGGATTGATGCCGAGGAGATTCAATGAAAGCGTTGGGAAAGTGGTTGATGTTAAGTCTTGCATCCAATGCAAGATTTGCTGTCTACAAAATTTGTTGCATAACTTGTTATGCTGTCCGGAAAATGGTTGCATAACACGTTATGCAGCTATTATTGTAGGTGCATGACAAGTTATGCAACTTTTTTTTGTTTGCATAACTTGTTATATGCAGTACAGAGAATGGTTGCATAACACGTTATGCAGCTACTTTTTGTTAGTATTGAAACCAACAAAAAAAAAAAAAGGTTGCATAACACGTTATGCACCTATAATAATAGCTGCATAACATGTTATGCAGCCAAGAAAATGGATGCATAACCTGTTATGCATCCGAAAATATGACTGTATAATGCGTTATGCATCGAGAAAATTGATGCACAATCTTTTATGCATCGAGAAAATAGATGCATAACATGATATGCATCCGTAAATATGGATGCATACTGCATTATGCATCAAATTTTTTTATGTACGCACTAAAATCAACCAAAACAATGGTTACATAACTTGTTATAGATGCATAACTTTGTTATCCAAATGCATAATTTGTTATGCAGTGGAGAAAATGGTTGCATAATTCGTTATGCGTCTGCAGAATGTGTTATGCATCGTTTTTGGTGACTGCATAATGGTTATGTATGAAGTTTTCGAAAATTTTCCCTAAAATGAGGATCACCTCCGAGTTTTTCGTGAAAAACAAAAATTTGATATTCTTGTTTGTACTCGTTGTGTAGCTCTTTTAAAAATATTTCCAACGATATAAAATTTGTAAAATTCTAAGGCGCGGATTTTTAGATATGTTATGTTCAAGTTATGCTTCCAATTATACCCCTGAAAAATTAGGCTGCATAACGAGTTATGCCTGAAAAGATAGTATGCATAACGAGTTATGTATTGATTCATTAATAATTTCATATAATTATGGGTGTCACCGTACCAAAAATTAATTGTGGGCTTGACAATGAGAATATTATTTTTTTTTGGGTCTCCCCCTAATTTTCCCTTTTGAAATCCACATATTCACCCGCACCGTAGTTGTTGTACATTACTCTGCAAACACCCATAGAGAAGCATATTCAAAAGCAAGATCTCCATCATTTAAATACACATTGCACGAACTCATGTCGGATAGCACAGCTGCATCACCATGTTTCAATCTGAGGGCATGTAAAAAGAAATCGTTCCAACCATTAATTAGAGTAAAAGATCAGCTGAGACAGCTTGAAGGAAACTAACTAAGCACTAAAATATCTTTAAGAACAATTTCCACATTTGAGAATGTGCAAAGACCATGTGGAACTGTGGATATGAAACGTTTCCAATATAACTCCACTTCTTTTATAAATAGAGAAAAGATACAAAGAGATCAGGTGGATCTCATTGAGATACAACACCTAAGCAGGAAAGACAGCACCCACAGCACGGATGATGACTCAGTATCAATACCAACCACCCAAAATAAAACACTGTAACTAAAGAAAGAAAGAAAAAAGAACCCAAAACCAAGAGCTTACTGCTGCCCATTCACTACTAGATCCCAGTTGTAATGCAAGTTCTGGTACATAATCCCTCTAAACGATATATTTGTAGAGTGTCAATAAAACAATAGTGATTTGATCTTCCTGATGAGACAGTCTTGTGAGTAGTCCAGTCCTTGAAAAGTGCAGGAATTCCTAGGTTTCCAAACACCCCTAGCAAAAGGCAATAGCTCCCACAGCAGTATAAACATGTGATTCTACACCATATGACAAATTTAAAACATCAACTGAGATGTAATAGAGAAGATCTCTTTCTTTTGAAGGACTGTGCAGTTGATACTTGAAAGAAGCCACTATTCTGAGCTTGACCGTAGATTTGGAATAAGCATATAAGAACTGCAGAGAAATGTATATTTTTACGTACTGCCAAAAAGAAAAATGAAAGCTTGTATCCTATTTAGTTTCTGGATCATGATTTGGTAGATGAACAATTTTAATACTATAAATTAGATATTTCCTGCAATTCCCAATTGATCCATACTATTCGCATATGATGATATGAATGCTTAAAATCACTACAAACGCTCAACCTTGAAAGAGGTACCTTTGAGTACCAATACACTGCCAGCCTATACTCCTTCTGAAGTGCACTTGTTCCTCTTGATTTTGCCTCAAGAAAAATCTCGTTGGATTTACAAAATGTCTGCCGGGAGATTTCATACAATTTTTTTTTGGACTAAATCCGCGGTTAATCCGCATCCGGTCCGTATCACCCGTTGACCCGCGGATATCAAATTCGTGGGTGATTGGGCCGGACACGGTTGGATTTTCCAGATCCGCAAATTTGACGGATTGGACGCGGGTGACCCCTAATCCGCATATGTTCGTCCGTTGCACACCCCTACTGGCTCTACTAATGGCAGATTCCAATTGCAAGATACTTTGCATTTGATCAAAATGCTGGTCTTGAATATATACAAATTCCAATTGCAAGATCTGGAGTTGTCTTTAGAACTGTGAGCTCTATGTTTTGTCAGTTGTTTGTAAAATTTGCCTCATGTTTGACTCTAGATTGTGTAATAACAATTTGTTGTTTTTTTCACCCCCCCCCCACCCACCCATTTTTACACATATTTGCTTACAGATCCCTGTGTAAGTTACTTTATTGTTTCTTCCCCACTTTTTAGCCGCACATAAATTAGAAGATGTTGTTTCCACCCAACATCTCATTTTATCACTACCAAACAAACTCTCCATTTCCCAACAAAATCATCTTCTTTGGGATAGTAGTTTATGTTTTCTACTCAGAGACAAAAAAAACCAGCGGTTATTAGTTGCTCTTCAATAGTTCGGAAGTTAAAGTAAGTGGGAAAACAACAACAAAATCATCTTTAATTTTAGTTTCTTCTGAATCTGAGTAAACCATATATACTTTTCAATCTTCATCTGCACAGGTATGGGTTTGTATTCTTTTAAGTGATGTTTTTCTTCATCTTCCTCTGCATGATTGCATAAAAATGAATTCTTTTTTTAATGATCCTTTTTTCTTTGTTGCAAAGAGAATGCAGAGAAATGTAATATGGGTTTCTTTTGAATTACATTATTCCACTATGAAGATGTGTTTGATTTAAGTTTTGTGGTTAACTTTTTCTTATTTCTAGGGTTTGATCTGTTTTTCAGTGAAAATGCATATTGTTTCTATTGTTGTTTCTAGGATTCGTTCTGTTTTTGAATGAAAATGCAAATTTTTGTCTCTCTTGCAATGTATTTGGTTATTTTTAACACCAAAGTAATTGTTTTGCATCAATACTTTTTATACACCGATGTATGGCGTCAAGGAGGAGCCGTAGTCTTGATTCGTCACATGAGAGGGAGAGAGACAGGAAAGGAAAGAAGCCTAAGGTCTGTTGTTCAGATGATGAACCAGAGGCAGGAAGCTCCAAGGATCCTCTTGCTGAGTCTTATAAAATGATTGAGCTCATGACCCCTGAACAGTTAAAACAGCTCCAGAAGCGTGTGAACGACTTCATCACATGTCATGATATAGGGATAAAAATTAACGAGGAAGAAGCGTCACGCCGGAGTAAGGCTCCTGAAGAAGCTGCTTTGCAGGAGGAGTATGACAAGTTCAGAGAAAAACATTTTCGTCGTGCACATGCATTACTTGCACCAAGTATGCCGCAATATCCTCCACAAGTAGATTTTCTAGCATCTGATGCTGAATCAGAGGTTGAACCAAATTAAGAACCTTTTCAGCATGTGCTTGAGCCATACTCACCAGATGAGGAGGTAGAGCAGCTTGCGCAGGCTGATTTGGGGGAAGCAATAGAAGCATACAATTGGAATGACTTTCTCATGGGGCCTTTTGATCCAGAAGTAGAGGAGTATGCTCAAGCACTAGTGGATGTTGAAGATAATGCCGATGATGATGGTGACTATGAGGAAGATGAGACAAGTTAAGTCATCGACGAATATGAAGAGGATAAAGTTGAGGAAGAAGATGAAGATGAGGAAAATAATGGATATGACTTTTATGAGGAAGATTCTACAGACGATGAAGACCGAGGATGATGGATTATTATAAGATTGTTTTAACTGCTGATGGATGGACTAACTTTTTGGGGGTATATATATTTTGGTATATATGTACTTAGTAGTGATACCTAGGGGTATACTTTTTGGTTTACTTTTTGGTATATGGTTAACAAAATAGAACAATTGCTATGTGGATGACAGTACATGTACGACGACGATATACTCTTTGTTTAGGGATCGCTTTGTGGATGTGATATCTATTTTTCTGTTTTCCTATAGCACACCTTTGAACACATTTTGTGTGTATACATTTATTTATTATTATATACATGTGTGTGCATGTGTTCTTGTTAAAAATAGAATGGACCTGTTCCACCATGGGTATTTTCGTAAATTTTGAAATCAAGGAAAATTTGATGCACTTGTTCCTCCAGGGGTATTTTCATAATTTTTGAAAGCACCGAAAAATTTGATGCACCTGTTCCAGTAGGGGTATTTTCCTAATTTTTTGTAACCTTGCAAGCTGAGTACCATAATAGGTTGCAGAATCCACTAAAGAACCATCAAATCTGATATTTGACATCTCAAACCTCACCTAGACGAGAACATTGGGTCTGTATATGGTAATCGGAGTTCTATAATAGGTTGCACAATCACCAATATGATATTGGACATCTCAAGCCTCACCTGGACGAGAACATTGTCTGTATATGGTAATATTGCAACCTGAGTTCCATAATAGGTTGCAGAATCCACTCGGGATCCATCCAATCTGATATTTGACATCTCAAAACCTCACCTGGACGAGAACATTGGGTTTGTATATGGTAATATTGCAACCAGAATTCCATAATAGGTTGCAGTTTCATCCAATCTGATATTTGACATCTCAAGCCTTACCTGGACGAGAACATACGGTATGTATATGGTAATCTTGCAACCTAGGTTCCATAATAGGTTGCCGAATCATCCAATCTGATATTTGACATCTCAAACCTCATCTGGACGAGAATATTGGGTCTGTATATGGTAATCTTGCAACCTGAGTTCCATAATAGGTTGCAGAATCCACTCAAGATCCATCCAATCTGATGTTTGACATCTCAAGCCTCACCTGGACGAGAACATTGGGTCTGTATATGGTAATCTTGCAATCTGAGTTCCATAATAGGTTGCAGAATCCACTCAAGATCCATCCAATCTGATATTAACATTTCAAGCCTCACCTGGACGACAACATTTGGTCTGTATATGGTAATATTGCAAGATGAGTTCCATAATAGGTTGCAGAGTCCACTCGGGATCCATCCAATCTGATATTTGACTTCTCAAGCCTCACCTGGACGAGAACATTGGGTTTCTATATGGTAATCTTGCAAGTTTAGTTCCATAATAGGTTGCAGTTGCCACTCGGGATCCTCCAATCTGATATTTGACATCTCAAACCTCATATTGGGTATTATATAGTAATCTTACAACTTGAGTTCCACAGTAGGTTGCAGAATCCACTCAGGATCCATCCAATCTGATATTTGACATCTCAAACCTCACCTGGACGAGAATATTGGGTATGTATATGGTAATCCTGTAAGTAGAGTTCCATAATATATAGTTGGCAGAATACACTGACGAACCATCCAATCAGATATTTGACATCTCAACTTCACCTGAAAGAGAACATTGGGTGTGTGTATATGGTAATCTTGCAAACTGAGTACACCTTGTTTTGTTTCCGATTATGCATTAATTTGACCACAAATTTGACCAACTTGTCCACAATTTTGACCAACTTTACCTCTATTCGGATGCCTTTGACCTAGATATTTTGAGAGAAAAGAAAATCTCTCCTCTATTATTGTACTCTTCTCTCTTGTCCGGAAAAGTAAGGTTTCAATTTTGGGTCTCAAATTTCATTCCCTCTCGAATCCCCACTCTGATACATCTTTTAGATTTCAATTCCCTTTCAAATTTGAGAAACCTTTTCTTATTCCCTCTCAAATTTGAGAAACCTTTCCTATTCCCTCTCAAATTTCATTTCCCCCCTTCCTAAATTTTCAGAATGATTTCAAATCTAATCTTTCTCTATAAACAGAGGGAGATGAAGATCTTAATTTCTTTTCCTTGATTCTCACCATCCTCCTTCGCGATTCTCACTTATACCCATACCTCTTATCTCACATACATCTATGTACCTCATTCATTTTCCAGAGGTAATCTATGTAGCTTTTACTTTCGAATATTTATTTCAAATTAGAGTTTCTTTTTTGTTGGTAGGTATCTCCTTCATAGATTTACTTGTATGTTGCTATTTACTGCTTTGCGATTCTTGGTATTTGGTTGTTGTCTCTTTCCATAGATTACAACCAAACTTAGGGTTTCTACATGGTTATGAAGTTTTTCTTCATAGGTTGTTCTTATTACTTTAAAATTATACCTTTGTTGGTTGTAATATCCTTCCATAGATTTCAACCAAAAGTTGGGGTTTTATATTTTAGTTCACTGCTAGGTTTGCCCTCATTTTAGTTTGGTATGAAGATGTTGTCAAGTCAGGATTCTCACTTTTCAGATTATGTTCTGTCTCCTTCTACCAATGAAACTAGTGGTTCTGCATTTGATGTTTGTAGCCATCTCATGGTGGTTATGAAAATGGTTCTCTATCTCATGATGAAACTCAATCTGATTATGACTTGGAGGAGAGACAACCTGCACCCAGAATCATGATGTAAATAGATGAATGAGGAAGAACATTTGGCGAACATGCATCAAAGTTTGCAACTCGTGCAGGGGAACTCATTCGAGGTCACTGTCTAATTGACTACAAAAACTAGAGGCTCATTCCTGCAGCCTTCAAGGACCAAGTCTGGAACCTACTCATGGTAACTTATACATATCAGTGTTTATAGACCAACTACCTAGTTATTGTTTATGGCTGACAAAAATACTTCATAGTTTCATCAGAAAAATAAAATCGCATATGATAAGTCTCTTGTCAGGCCATTTGTCAAAAAAAAAAAAATCCAGAAGTTTCGTTCATTCAAATGGGAGTTATGCCTATATGCACGAGTTTGACTTAATTATCGTGCATGACGACGACGACGAAAAAAAAAATGGTGGGAAGGGGGACCAAGGGGCTCGGACTAACTCTGACAATGCGGCTTTGGGGTAACATCATAAACATTCTGAAAAATCTTGAGACTCGGGAAGAGATGGATGTTGCATGCCCTTATGGTGTTCATGATGACATTTAGAAACGATTTGTGCATAATGAGTACCAGCCCGGCATGCAGCAAAAGTATGTTATATATGTTAAGAACCACCGGAAGAGAAGGATTCGACATTGTTTAGGTAGACTCTCCCATGCCAACAAATCCTACAGAGTTGTTTATGGGTAAAAATCGTTTCTGCCGATTTCGGTAAATTCGGTTGATGAGTGAGAAACTGGTTCAAACCCTAAACAAATGTGTTGCACGTGAGCACTTTATAGATTCGAGAGATCAATCTGTACAAGTCAGGCCTAAACCAAGAAACGGTCGTTCCAGACTTGCTTCGGTCACAAAGTGAGGAGAAGGGTTGATTTGGGGAGGGAAGCAAAGAAAGGTGTTGAGGCCGAGAATAGTGCAGGAGAGTAGTATCTCGACTTGTATCGTAAAGTGAAAGCTTAGGAAGCTTGCAAGAGATGGAAGCTTTTGGGAGAGCTTGCAAAGTTGCCTTTACGAGAGTGTAGTATTTTCTCCCGACCGAGACTTGTTGTCCGGTGGAAATAGGTAAGACCTATTTATACAAGTCGAGATTGAAACGTACCCTGGCCTCATGAAGGAAGAGAGTAAAGGGTGAAATAATGGGAGGAGGTGGTAACCGCATGGTGTTAATGGGTGAAAACGTTTTCACCATTATTTCCTCATTTATTTGACCGCTTTATTCCTTTTCACGCTTTCTTAATGTGAGCGTAGTGTACGCCGCAAAGTCAGTGATCGCCAAACCAAAACCCGGAAAGCATCCCCGTTTTGTGTTGATATCTCGTTGGTTGCACCTTGAGTGCAAGTGGCGCTGCTAGTGGCGCGTGTGGCATGTGCCATTGGCATGTGCGGAATGCCCTTGTTGCGGGTTGTACTTCGAGCGTAAGTGACAATGCCAGAGCTGCTAGTGGCGTGCGTGGCATGTGCGGAATGCCTTGGTGGTAGGTTGAATGTTGAGTGTAAGTGGCAATGCTAGAGCTGCTAGTGGCGTGCGTGGCATGTGCCAATGGCATGTGCGGAATGCCTTGGTGGTAGGTTGCACGGTTTGCAAGTTAGGCTACCAGCGTGTGTGTTTGGAATGTTCCAATGGCATGTGCGGAATGCCTTGGTGGTAGGTTGCACGGTTTGCAAGTTAGGCTACCATCGTGTGTGTTTGGCATGTGCCAATGGCATGTGCGGAATGCCTTTGTGGTAGGTTGCACGGTTTGCAAGTTAGACTACCAGCGAGCATGTTGGCATGTGCCAATGGAATGCGTGGCCGTTAGGGCCGTGGTCTTGGTAAGAAAAGCTACCAGCGAGCATGTTGGCATGTGCCAATGGCATGCGTGGCCGTTAGGGCATGTGCCAATGGCATGCGTGGCCTTGGTAAGAAAAGCTACCAATGCGAGCATGTTGGCATGTGCCAATGGCATGCGTGGCCGACTTGGCCTAGGTTGTATGGTTCGTAAGCCTAGGGCGCTATATTTGGCATGCGCCAATGGCATAGCGACTTGGAAATATGGCCTGTGGTACGCGTTGGCATGTGCCAATGGCACGTACGGCCATGTTGACCTAGTTGCACGTTTTGCAAGCCTAGGGCACTATATTTGGCATGGGCCAGAGGCATAGCGGCTTGGAAATATGGCCTGCGATACGTGTTGGCATGTGCCAATGGCACGTACGGCCATGTTGACCTAGTTGCAAGTCTTGCAAGCCTAGGGCGCTATATTTGGCGTGGGCCAAAGGCATAGCGGCTTGGAAATATGGCCTGCGATACGTGTTGGCATGTGCCAATGGCACGTACGGCCATGTTGACCTAGTTGCAAGTCTTGCAAGCCTAGGGCGCTATATTTGGCGTGGGCCATAGGCATAGCGGCTTGTAAATATGGCCTGCGATACGTGTTGGCATGTGCCAATGGCACGTACGGCTATGTTGACCTAGTTGCAAGTCTTGCAAGCCTAGGGCGCTATATTTGGCATGGGCCAAAGGCAGAGCGGCTTGGAAATATGGCATGCGATACGTGTTGGCATGTGCCAATGGCACGTACGGCCATGTTGACCTAGTTGCAAGTCTTGCAAGCCTAGGGCGCTATATTTGGCGTGGGCCAGAGGCATAGCGGCTTGGAAATATGGCCTTGTTGCCATGGTGCGCAGGGTGCGGCTTGGTTTGGCATTGTTGCCATGGTGCGCAGGGTGCGGCTTGGTTTGGCATTGTTGCCATGGTGCGCAGGGTGCGGCTTGGTTTGGCATTGTTGCCATGGTGCGCAGGGTGCGGCTTGGTTTGGCATTGTTGCCATGGTGCGCAGTGCGCGCTTGGTTTGGCATTGTTGCCATGGTGCGCGAGGGTGCGGCTTGGTTTGGCATTGTTGCCATGGTGCGCGATATGCGGCTTGGTTTGGCATTGTTGCCATGGTGCGCGGGTGCGGCTTGGTTTGGCATTGTTGCCATGGTGCGCATATGCGGCTTGGTTTTGGAATTAGGGTTACGTGGTCGAAAACCCTAATCTGGTATTTTGAAAAAAATACCCCTATTAATTATTTACACCTGAGTTAAATGCTCTTAGTTAATGTGCTGCGGGTAATGCTAGGTCATGGGGTTTTACGTTTTTACCCCTTGTTTAAAAACCACCATCAACATTAAGTCCCCTGCTTAGCTCGGAACAGGGGCTTTGTTGCGGGGTAAGCATAAGATGGTGACAAACTATCAATAGCAAACCGTAAAGAGGATTGAGGAGGCTTGTCTGACCTATTATGAATAGGATTTGGAACCCTTGCCTCTGGTAGTTTTGCACAAATCGGGAGGCTGGCCCAATTGGTGGGGCCGGTGCAGCTTGGGCGACGTTGGGAAATTGCGTGTGCTGGCTGGTAGGGCCGGCGCAATGTGGAAGCTGTGCGTGCTTGCAAGCGTGACTTGGGAAAACTGCGTGTGCTGGCTGGTGGGGCCGGCGCAATGTGGAAGCTGTGCGTACTTGCAGGCGTGACTTGGGAAAACTGCGTGTGCTGGCTGGTGGGACCGGCGCAAAGTGTAGAAGCCGTGCGTGCTTGCAGGTCGGCGCAATTGTTGGTGCCGGTGCAGCTTGGAAACCGTGCTTGCAGGCGTGACTTGGGCGACAATGGGAAGTCGCACCCTTTGTGGGCCCGTTTCTTGCATGCGTGATTTTGGTAAAAGGGAAATCCTTCCCTATTTCAAAGTCTTCACGCCTATATATATATATATATATATATATATATATATATATATATATAAAGCCTCTTTCTCCCCATCCTGCGCTTTATTCTTTCCTCTTTTCATACTAGCGGCAAAGAGAAACCGTCTTCCAGGTATGTCTTCGAGTACTTTTCTCTCTTTTTTTTTCTTTTCACGTAGGTGTAAACCTTAAGAATAGGCGCTTCCACAATCCTTGCATATGATTTCTTGGCGTGCCTCTTGTAGAAAATATTGTATGTATGCAACCAAGGGAAATACTGCCTATATTGTTTGAACCCGTAGGAAATATTGCATATATGAATTTTCGGTCCTGAAAGAAATATTTGAACCACAAGAAAATACTTGCGTGTGTATTTTGAACCCGTAGAGGATGCTCCGTATATAATTACGAACCCGAAGAAAGATACTGTAGACACACTTGTACCCGTATAGAATGCCGCGTATATAGTCTCGAACTCGAAGAAAATACTTGCGTGTATAGTCTTGAACCCGAATAAAATACTGTGTGTATAGTCTTGAACCCGAATAAAATACTGTGTATATAGTCTTGAACCCGAATAAAATACTGTGTATATAGTCTTGAACCCGAATAAAATACTGTGTATATAGTCTTGAACCCGAATAAAATACGTCCTCCTTCCCCTTTCTCTTTTTTTTTGTTGTTGTTGGGTACGATTATGTGTCAGGGAGATAACTTCGTCTTTCTCCGTTTGTTTTGTGCGTATATCTTATTACCAAATTGTTATGAAGGAATTTGATAAGATGTTACTCGAATCAAATTTCACTTTGTCGAAGGATGCTCATAATTCCAAACCGAACACGAGAGGATGAATTCTTCACTAGAGCCCTCGCCCCCGCTCGGAAGAATCACCCGGGTTTCGTGCCAATTTTGCTAACCGGTGGTGAGGATGAAAGGAAGACACGTTCGGTTTGCCCCAGAGCACCATTCGGTTCTGTCTTCATAAAGGGGTGTATTCTTCTTCCAACATTGACTTCGGGATGTGTCAAAGCCCATTGCGTTCTTTTGATAGATGGGTTGAGTTCATGGTGAGCAAGGAGCATATAAATACCAACTTGACTCGAGCGCGGTCATTGATGTCATCAAGACTTCGATAAATCTCCAGTTAGGAAGGATGTCCCGAGGCTTGGTTGCTTTCATCTCCGAGATGGTGTTCGGACACCCATACAATCATATGTAGATGGGGCGAGATAACTTTCTCCTTGGAGAGTGTGGCCCTCTTCTTGAACCTTCCTAATCGGGAATCTTAAAATCCAATTATCTGAAAGTGAGGTGAAGATGCGGGATGACCTGGCCGCTAAGTTGGGGGATTTTGCTCGGAAAGACTCCATTGCGAAGTCGAAGGATTCTGCCCGGAAAGAGGATGAAAGGTGTCCTTACGGTTGGTGGATATCTCAATGGTTTCCGGACGAGTTGGAGCCTGAACAAAAAAGCAGTGATCTTCATGTCGCCGCATTTTTGGCTCTCTGGTTGTCCAGAGAAATTTTTGATGACGGTTCTGGCAAGAAAGGAATAAGACCGGAGTTGTTAGCGATTGCTGTGAAGTTGGCAAAGGGTGAAGTTCTTCCCATTGGCAAGTCTGTTCCTTGGTTCCCTGTATGTGCATCTGGATCACCTAGTTGCGAACATGCAAGTTTCGAATGGTTTCATGAAAGTGGATTCATATGTGCACGTTGCTTTTCTGCAAGTCTGGCTATGGGAGCACTTTGAGAAGTATGCTCCGAAACCGCTGCCTTCGCTTCTCGTGAGTTGGGGTGGCTCCCGAATTCTTCGATGGGTGAACAGGCGTCCAAGAGTTGGCGTGAGCTTGGTTAGTTTTCTTGATAAGTTGCATGAAATCAATTTTCGTCCATGGGGGCCGGTCCATAAGTCAGTGACTCAAATTGACACTTTTGCTTCTGCTCCGCTCATGTCTTTGTCTTCTGATGACGATTTGAGCGTTGGTGAAAAACTGTTCATTCAAAGATGCTTGCCCGGTTATATGCCGTCTTTCTTCGTGGGGTCTTTCCAGATAGCTGCTTACAATATTGACCGTGTTTGCTCGTCACATGGGTTTCGATCAAGGGGTGCCTCTTGTTTACCGGCCGGTGATCCCTAAGGATTCATTGCGTGTCGCCCTTGACGCTTGATGCCCTTAAGCCGGGTATCCGTCTTTCCTTCTTTCAAATGGGAAGAGTAACTTCGACGACCTTCGGCTATAATGAGTTTTGGTGCAACGAGTTTACTATGATCCGAGATTTTGTGAATAACGTGGTGGAAAACGTTCGTTGCAAACCTTTCCCAGCAGTTCTGAAGGAGTATCCAATGTTGAGAGATCCCAAGCGAAAGTTGCCTAGCAATTCGGAAAGCCCCGTGCCAAGGAACGGAGAACGAAGAATCGTCTTTGGCGGGTTCCGGGACGGTTTCACAAGATCCTCCCACGGCCCTTGTGTCTTTCGGTTCTTCCAATAACCGGGTATGTGTCGCCTCTTCATTGGTTTGTCTCAAAACACGTGAATTTCGGTGAGAATATGTGTCTTGTTTCCTTCGTGGCTTCGGTAGTGTTAATGCTTTCGTTGCTCTTGCACGTTGCCAGGAGACGGAAATTTCTTCAAAGAACTCCAGCAACATTGAGCCTTCTCATAGCGATGATGAGTCGAGAGAGAAAAGGTTCAACGAGTGAGAGTGATTCCTCCGGCAAAGACTGTTGTTTCGGGAAGTGGTTCGGTGAGTTTCGCACTTCTTTTCTTTCTTCTTTTGTTTCCTCTTTTGGGAAATATCGACTCAAGTTCGCGGGAGGAATCCGGTTCGGAGGATGATTAAGGGTAGAGCCGCATGAAAACTTGCCTTTGGTGACCACCGCCGGTGACTTGGAGATGAGCATTAGCCAATTGTCGGGCACGGATGTGGTTCAAACGGTGGATGATTCTCTGATGGTTGCTGTCGTAGACATAGAAGAAGACCCTCTGCGAGTAGTGAGGCCAGGTGCAGGCGCCATTTTTGATCCCCCGTACTTGGTTCCTTATCCAGGTCATGTGCTGGTTGGCGGCTTCAGCGTGCCGACTAAGCATGAGGCGTTGTACACCAGAATCTGGGAGAAGCACGGACATATGGCTACAACCAAGAAAGTCACTAGTCGATTTGCGCTGTTTAAGCGTGTGGAAGAGGCTTTATCTTCCATTGAGGACATGCGTGAGGTAACTGGTCACACCGTTTCTGAAGACGTTATTGCCGACTGGGAGCACCATCGCGACGTGTGCGTAGAAAAGGAGTTCAACACTTCGTGGTTTGTCAAAGGCCTTGCCGAGATCCAAAAGTTGAAAGATGCAGCAATCGAATGCCTTTCCGCCGAGGAGATTGCACGACAGGATATGGAACTCGAAAAGCTTTCCAAGATGTTGACTATGAAGAGAGCGGCTCTTGAAGACGCGAAGTTGACTTTCTCCAAAAGAAGCGGACTTCGTTGGATGATTTTCCTTGAACATTTCTCCGTTAAACTTTCATTTAGGTTTTTTTTTTTTTTTGAAAGACATATTGGATTTCTGGTTCAAAAATTGAACTTTGATAGACAAACTGGTAGCTTTTAGGGTATTGGATTATTTAGGGATGAATGGTTCTGATAATATGACTACGATTATGTTTTGGGAAAGGAATATTGCTTTTATGAAAGTGTGTGCTAGCAATAGGCACAAGACTCGGTAGTATGACAAGTTTTACTAAGGACCTAGAAATAGATCGTATATCTTGTGCGGTCTAAATTTACTCACTTCATAGGTTTTGTGAACACGCCCCTCTCGTGTAAAGGCGGCCTAGCTGGTAGCATCGCCGCTTAATCCCCAATTCTTTGGTAGCGTATTCAAACGAGTCTCCATCTTCTCGTGTAGTTTTAATCAACCGATAACCGTGTTGTCCGGCGAGTTGAGTCGGACCGAGTCACAAGTCCCCAATTCTTTGGTAGCATCTTTAACGAGTCCCGCCAAGTGTAGTTTTACAACTGGTAACTGGGGCGTCTAGCGGTTGAGTCGGATCGAGCGGTAGCATCTTCGGCAAGTCCCCTGTTTTCTCGTGTAGTTTTACAACTAGTAACCGGGTTGTCCGGTAGTTGCGTCGGATTGAGTCGCCTTCCCCACCATCTTGACATCTCGGGTCGAAGAACGAGATCGACGATCGACATTGTAGCCGATAGACCAATCCTCCCGCAATGGTCGCCATTATTTATGGGTAAAAATCGTTTCTGCCGATTTCGGTAAATTCGGTTGATGAGTGAGAAACTGGTTCAAACCCTAAACAAATGTGCTGCACGTGAGCACTTTATAGATTCGAGAGATCAATCTGTACAAGTCCTTCCTAAACCAAGAAATGGCCGTTCCAGACTTGCTTCGGTCACAAAGTGGAGGAGAAGGGTTGATTTGGGGAGGAAGCAAAGAAAGGTGTTGAGGCCGAGAATACCTCGGAGAGTAGTATCTCGACTTGTCGAGAAAGTGAAAGCTTAGGAAGCTTTCAAGAGATGGAAGCTTTTGGGAGAGCTTGCAAAGTTGCCTTTACGAGAGTGTAGTATTTTTCTCTGACCGAGACTTGTTGTCCGGTGGAAATAGGTAAGACCTATTTATACAAGTCGAGATTGAAACGTACCACTGGCCTCATGAAGGAAGAGAGTAAAGGGTGAAATAATGGGAGGAGGTGGTAACCGCATGGTGTTAATGGGTGAAAACGTTTTCACCATTATTTCCTCATTTATTTGACCGCTTTATTCCTTTTCACGCTTTCTTAATGTGAGCGTAGTGTACGCTGCAAGCTGTGACCGCCAAACCAAAACCCCGAAAGCATCCCCGCCTTTGTGTTGATATCTCGTTGGTTGCACCTTGAGTGCAAGTGGCGCTGCTAGTGGCGCGTGTGGCATGTGCCATTGGCATGTGCGGAATGCCCTTGTTGCGGGTTGTACTTCGAGCGCAAGTGACAATGCCAGAGCTGCTAGTGGCGTGCGTGGCATGTGCGGAATGCCTTGGTGGTAGGTTGAATGTTGAGTGTAAGTGGCAATGCTAGAGCTGCTAGTGGCGTGCGTGGCATGTGCCAATGGCATGTGCGGAATGCCTTGGTGGTAGGTTGCACGGTTTGCAAGTTAGGCTACCAACGTGTGTGTTTGGCATGTGCCAATGGCATGTGCGGAATGCCTTGGTGGTAGGTTGTACTGTTTGCAAGTTAGGCTACCAGCGTGTGTGTTTGGCATGTGCCAATGGCATGTGCGGAATGCCTTGGTGGTAGGTTGCACGGTTTGCAAGTTAGGCTACCAGCGTGTGTGTTTGGCATGTGCGGAATGCCTTGGTGGTAGGTTGCACGGTTTGCAAGTTAGACTACCAGCGAGCATGTTGGCATGTGCCAATGGCATGCGTGGCCGTTAGGGCCGTGGTCTTGGTAAGAAAAGCTACCAGCGAGCATGTTGGCATGTGCCAATGGCATGCGTGGCCGTTAGGGCCGTGGCCTTGGTAAGAAAAGCTACCGGCCGAGCATGTTGGCATGTGCCAATGGCATGCGTGGCCGACTTGGCCTAGGTTGTATGGTTCGTAAGCCTAGGGCGCTATATTTGGCATGCGCCAATGGCATAGCGGCTTGGAAATATGGCTTGTGGTACGCGTTGGCATGTACGGACATGTTGACCTAGTTGCACGTTTTGCAAGCCTAGGGCACTATATTTGGCGTGGGCCAGAGGCATAGCGGCTTGGAAATATGGCCTGCGATACGTGTTGGCATGTGCCAATGGCACGTACGGCCATGTTGACCTAGTTGCAAGTCTTGCAAGCCTAGGGCGCTATATTTGGCGTGGTCCGAGGCATAGCGGCTTGGAAATATGGCTGCGATACGTGTTGGCATGTGCCAATGGCACGTACGGCCATGTTGACCTAGTTGCAAGTCTTGCAGCCTAGGGCGCTATATTTGGCGTGGGCCAAAGGCATAGCGGCTTGGAATTATGGCATGCGATACGTGTTGGCATGTGCCAATGGCACGTACGGCCATGTTGACCTAGTTGCAAGTCTTGCAAGCCTAGGGCGCTATATTTGGCGTGGGCCGAGGCATAGCGGCTTGGAAATATGGCCTTGTTGCCATGGTGCGCGGTGCGGCTTGGTTTGGCATTGTTGTCATGGTGCGCGGGGTGCGGCTTGGTTTGGCATTGTTGCCATGGTGCGCGAGGTGCGGCTTGGTTTGGCATTGTTGCCATGGTGCCAGATGATGCGGCTTGGTTTGGCATTGTTGCCATGGTGCGCAGTGGTGCGGCTTGGTTTGGCATTGTTGCCATGGTGCGCGATGCGGCTTGGTTTTGGAATTAGGGTTACGTGTCGAAAACCTAATCTGGTATTTTGAAAAAATACCCCTATTAATTATTTACACCGAGTTAAATGCTCTTAGTTAATGTGTTGCGGGTAACGCTAGGTCATGGGGTTTTACGTTTTTACCCCTTGTTTAAAAACCTCCATCAACAAGAGTGTAAGTACTTTATAACCTGGTGGTCTTAACATTAAATTCTCAAAATATTTTATTTGGACAACCCTTACTGACTATATTTATTGTGCATGTCAAAAAAGAAGGTAGGGTTATCGAGTGCCGTGGTGAGAGCTGGATGCTGGCTCATGTAGGGAAAAATGGAGATGTACATCCAGGTGCAGTTGAAACATATGTGAGTATTGGACCATCATATGTTATTCAGAGTTCAAATAAATTTAATTGTTTACAGTTTGGTTCTTTTGGATTTCAGGAAAAAGTGAAGGCTTTCGTAGAAAAGAGAAATGCTCAATCCGAAGCTGGTATTGAGGTTGTTATAGATATTACCAATGATCCAGTTACTGAAGTTTTTGGTGATGAATCTAATTGAAGTTATTGCCGAGGCTTTTCATCCAATGTTACCAAGAAGCGAGCAATACAAGGAAAATTTGGTTCTTCAATTGTCACGAGTGAAAAAGCCAATTCATTTACTCCGGCTGGTAATGAAGGCAGGATGGACAGGATCCAAGAGGAGTTTAGTGTTCTATCAAAGGTGACCTTCAATCTGTAATTAATTTACGTCCTTAATTTTTATAATTAGTTTGGTAAATAAGAGATTATAATTTTTAATCAACTATTGAATGGGTTGGTTTTGGTTATAGGTTGTTTTCAGTTTCATGGCAAGCCAACAGAACAATGCCAATTGTCAAAGTAGAGCACAAGTCCCTGATATCCATTCTCCGGTCGTTCAACCTAGTCCTGCTGCTAATACTATACCTGCTGTAGAAGAGCCCCAAGTTTGTCTTGTTAACAGAAAAAGGGAGACAGTCGCAACAGGTTAAGTGGTTACCGACTTGCACTACAAGAAAACATGGCTTTGGTGACGATAGTTTTTGCGGCGAAGAAAATTTCATTGCTGAAGCTTAGTTACTGTGACCAAAATAATTTTTGTCACTGTTGTTAGGTTTTCCGCGACGAAACTCGGGTTTCGTCACTCATAAGCTTTTAGTGACCTCGTTTAGAGACAAAATAATGTCTAGTCACTAATAAGTTTTTTGTGATTATATATTTTTGTCACCATTGAATTTTATTGTGATGATGCTGAAAAATTGACATAAAATCTTTTTCATGATAATCTATTAATTTCGTTACAAAAGAAAAGTTTATAGTGACAAAAATAATTTGTCACTAACTAATTTTATAGTGATGAAACTAAAAGTTCGACACTATATTTATTTTTAGTGAACATCAGCTTGTTTGGTTGCAAATATTTTTATAGTAACAACTTATAATCGTCACAAGAAACAACATCTGTAACTAACTAAATTTTGTCGCTTTAGTTATTTCAATGGTGCTATAACTTCAGGCTGTTCATGATTTCAGTAATTACTGAAATATTGCCGCAAAAAATTCTTTATGGTGACAAAAAAAGAATACACAACGCGCTATTTAGAATGAATTTTTGGTAACAATATTTTTTAGCATGTAAAATATAATATTAACAAACTCCCAAACCTGTTGGACTGTCTGGTTGAACTATGTGAACCAGACGGTTCGACTAGCTAACCGATATAGAGTGAGTATATTCATTCATGGTAACTATTTATAAATTTAGATAAAATTATGCAAAACCAAAACAATCGGATCGGATTTGTTGATAATCAGTCATGACCAATACATAGATAAATCAATTATGGTGATTATATTCGGCTATCATGACTATGATTTAACAACTTTGATGAAATTATGTGGAGTTAAATACAATCAGATCATATTTATTGATAATTTTTCAAGATGAGTATGATCTAGTAATGTTGGATGAAAATTGAGCACAATTGGATTGAACTAGATGAAAATCGATAGATAAAACAATCATATGGAGTATATTTGACTATTATTTGGTGATTTTGATGAAATTGTTTAGAATTGAATACAGATGGATTGAATTTGTTGATAATCAATCATTGTGAGTATGATCCAGTAATGTTGACTGAATATTAAGTCCGATTAGAATGAATTAGATAAGATACATGGATAAATCATTATTAGTAATTAACCATATATATATGGTTAATAACCAGTCATACTGAGACTAATCTAGTTGTATTGATAGAATTGAGTAAAATAGAGTTAAATTGGATTGAGTTTACCGATAATTAGTCAAGGAAAGTGTCATCTACTAACATTATTGACTATGGTTGAAATAAATTAGATGATTTTAGTCATCTAATCAGTCATATTGAGCATTATCTAATTATTTTGACGGAATGAAATAAATTGTGTTAAATTTTATTGAGTTTATGATAACCGGTCAAGGTAAATATGATATGAAAATGGTGACAGAAACTTGAGTACAATTGGAATCTCTAAATTATTATCATTGGAAGGATAACTACTCTAAAGATTGTCATATACACTGAAAGAACCCATTGATTTGTTGATACTACACATCATATAGCTAGCCTAACGGAACCCATTGATTTGTGTATTGTACTACAATTCGAGAGGAATCGTGGATATCGTATGAAAACACCAAATAATGCACAAGATGGAAGTTTTACTAGGCTAGATTCTTTTACACATTTGGATGAAGCAACGGATTCGTCCATACCATTGGTAAAGTTTGTAAAACCACGACTGATCCTGAAAGGGAATGAATGGAAAAAATAGCATGTCGAATCAATGCAAAACTCTGAGAATTTTTTGTCCTTACCAGAGAGGTACAAGATATTGTTGAATTCTTGGAGCGTGACAAAATAAATTCACGCAAGCCATTTCCAAGGATAGCGAATTCATTCTAATTCGTATATATAGTTCTCAATTTCCGTTTCCCGTTAGATTCTTATTTAATATTTATATTATTAGATCATTAACAATTATTAGATTCATTCTCATTAGTCGGACTTGTTTTAATTACTTAAATTCTTCCTCATTATTTTGGTCAATTTTCATTATTCGAATTCTCATTTTTATAATTTCTTTCACTATTTTTGGGTCGATAATAATTATAAATTATTCTCATTGTTAAAATTTATTCTTATTTGTATAATATATCGGATTTATTGGGAGGAAGGTCGATAATAATTCTTCATTTTCATTTGATTTTATCGAAAAACCCTTTTGTTTTCTCTCACTTCATTTTTCCTCTCTCTCGTAGCTCTTTCTCAAATCCCAAGCTCTCCATAGTCCCCTCCATGACTAAACTTGGAAAAAAAAAAAAACTCAGGCACAACCATCTTCTATCACAACCTCAATATCACCACTGTAGTCTTTTCTCTATCTCACTCTGAAACGTCGTCCGATTCTTCTCCGTCCAGCAAAGTCCGTCTTCACCAATCGACCAACTTCAAGCCCAATCGCAACAACAATTTGACTAATTAGGGCCAGATGTAGATAAGTTTTCTATAAATTTCGGGTTTCGATTTCTATTTATTTTCTACTAATTAGGGTTTTGATTTCTAAATTTTGTCTCATATTCTGTTAAGCTCTTCCTTAGGGTTTTGATTTCTACTTTTTGTCTACTCTTCTGCCGATTTCTTCCTTAGGGTTTTGATTTCTTATTAGGATGCCGATTTCTTCCTTGGGGTTTTGATTTCTTATTAGGATGCCGATTTCTTCCTTAGGGTTTGGATTTCTAATTAGGATGCCGATTTCTAAGAAGGGTTTTGATTTCTCCCTCAGGGTTAGGTTTTCAAAGTACAGGACTTTATCATTGCTATTCGATGGTTCGTATTGTGCATTTGTTCATTTGTTCATCTTTTCATCTTGTTATTGTTTTATGTTCTGTGCTCATCTATTGCTAGCTATATAATACGCAAATGAATTTGTTGGGTTGGAAGTGTCTTAAGCAATTCAGTTTCTTATTGTAATAACCAACTGTGACACCTGTATGTAGAATTAACCAGTTCAACTAACATAGATGACTTGAAGTAATTGTATGAATTCCTTCCCTGATTGAGTATGAGCTTCACTTTGAAATTTACATTTGTGGTGATTGTTCTTGTCTGTTCAGGTTCAAATCAAGGCAACAACAAGTTTTCTGTTGTTTAGTTTTTCTTTTCCTATTGTTGAACACATATAAATTTAGCATGTTCTCGTAATCATCCATATTCTTAGTTTTTGATGTCTAACGACACTTCCAGTTATACCACAATGTTATGAATAGTGACTACAAAAAGTGATCCATATTTCAATACTAGATATGTTAGTCAACAAAACAATAACTGCAAGAGATATTGGTTACATTCAGTTTGTTTGTTTTATTTGTTTTGTTTTACTAATTTTGTATAATATTTTTTTTTTTTACTTTAGCTCCACCACCATCTTCAAAGCCAGCTAAATCTGGTGGTGGTAAACTAAAGAAGAAGGTCTATCGCTGGTACCTATCACTATCATGTTCTGCTAAATGATTGGTTTCTTCTGCTAGTTATTTCTGCTGTGTCTGTTTACATTGTTTGTAGTATGTGAATTCACTAGTAACTAGATAAGAAAAAGTTATATTAGATAGAACTGTGATTTATAAGTTCATACCCCCCCTATCTGGAAAGAAGGGCGAGGAGCCAATTCCTTCGTCATGGCAATAGAAGGTCCATTTTCTAACCCACAGAGACCTCACTTTTGGGCTGTAGAGGAGCCATTTTACCTGCTCACAAAGATTTCGTAACTGCATAAACATACCCATAGGTCACATCTTGTATAGCCAAGACTCATGATAATTTTCGCAAGATGGTTTGCGCCTCGGAACCAGCGAAGTGCTTTTACTCTTCGTACTCAGTTAATAAAATGATCCATTTTGTCCTTATAGATACGACCTCCACACTAACGAACGTGGGATTGACAAGGGGGCTTGCACTAATGTACGTATGAATGCTTACAAAGGAAAGCTGGTCGTTATGTTCTCAGAATTATATGGAGAGGTGCTATTCGAGAATGGCCCTTAACTCGCAAACGAGTGTGTGGCAATAGTTCGTTCTATAGAAGCACTCAGGTACAAGTCTTGGAGTGAAACACAAGTCCTGGATAGAGATTCCTTGATTGACAGGGTCAAGATATGCATATTTGTTATATACTTATATCTGTTTTTTTGCCCGTAGATTAGTGTATTAAAACTTAAATTTGAACATTGATTTGGTTTCATTTTCAGAACGAGTTCATCTGGACACTTCTCTACAGATGTTAAAGAAGTTCTTAAGAGGAATCAATTGGTAAGTATACAATACTAATGTTTTATTTTTGTTTGTTAGTTGCCTTGGGCACGATTAAGCACAAACTCAATATTCTATATTACCTAATTTATACACAAATTTGATTGTTATTTTCATTAATGACCACACCCTCATGAATTCTAAGCTCATTGTCCTGTCTGGGTTCCGAGAACTTGTTTAAAGGCCAACCATTAGTGTTGTACCTTCATGTGATGTTGTGATCACTAGTTTCACTCTTGCTTACCATACATGATATTTAGTTCCTTCAACACATTGATGTACTCACTAGTTTCACTCCTTGCCTATACTAATTTTATTTACATTAATTATAGGATAAAATCAATGAGCTGCTGAAGCATGGCATCGAATAGGGAGCTACACCACCCACTGAGGCAGAAGTATGTGCTGAAGTTTTGAAGAGAAATCGAAGATGCTGACGCACTACAACCCTTGCTGATTCTGATGGTGAAGCACTTCATGGTATGATACAAAAACATGCTCACAGAATTCTAGTTCAGGATGATGTAATACGCAGACAAAATAAGACGATCAAGAAATTACAAGAAGAAAGTGAAAGATTCACACTAAGCATGATCCGTGAACAACAGAATCTGATGCGCAGAGTCGGTCCAAGTGACATTAGCTCTGATAGAACAACAAAAATCTTAATGCAAGAGCAACAGTAAAATTTTCTCTTGTCAAATGTTTTAGACTTTGCATTATTTTTCTTATTGGTACTGTTTATCTATCAGATGTTTTTGGGTTTGGATATTGTTTATACAGTTTTTAATCAAACTAGTACTGTTAACAATGTTTATTTATTTATATTCGCATTATGTGTAATAGTCTCTTGATGACGATGGGATAATCAAGGCTAGTCACTAAGACTAAAGAAAATTTGGTGATGAATTTGGCATGTTTATATTTTGCTTGGAAATAGTTATGGGTTGTGCTTGTAATAATTTTTCGAGACGTGTGATTTCGTCGATGAAATTGTTTTGGAGATGATGATATTCATTATTGAAATCACCATACAGAGCCAATTCTAATTGGTCGTTAAAGGAATTTTCAGAGACAACTTATTTTTGTCACTCATTTTTTATTCAGAGACGAAAATTATTTCGCTGCTAAACAATTATTTTTCTGAGACAGAACAAATTTCGTTGCTAACACTTTTTTATGTGAGGAATTTTTTTCCTCGCTATAAACGTATTCTGAGACGAACAAATTTTATTGCTAAAATTATTTTTAAGTGATAAAATAAATTCCTCACCAAAAATACATAGAGTGACAAAAAATTTAATCACAAAATTAGTAAACAGTGTCAAGTTTATTTGCTCACCAAAAGATATTTTGGTAGCAAATAAACTTAAGTCACTAATTAAAAAATTCGGTGACAATTTCTTAAGGTCGTCACAGAAAGCTTTCAACGACTCACTATAGGTGATGGAACTTTTTGTGCCGCTGAATTCTTTTGGCAACGAAGAAATTGGTTTTCGTGACATAATGTTTTGCCACTAAAAGCGACTTTTCTTGTAGTGTTGGATGGAGAAATCTGTCATGGGGTGCGTGTTGATCAGGACGATAGGAAGGTATGCATTTAGGGTGTTCTTGATGTGCACTATCATGTACCCGATTCTCCTCAAGGCCCGCATAAATGCTTCACATTGACTGATTATGTGTTAGAGCATAGCTCGGTTGAACCCACCAAGCGTTGGTATGTCAAGTTTGGTTGTCATATTTTAGTGAACCAAAACTTATTTAAAGAGTCGCTTGATTATGTACTAGAGTCAACTTCATATAGGTTAGCTTGAAAGTATTAGGATATGAGACATTACAAGTATTACGTGAAGACTTGAAGAAGTGATGAAGTAAGGAGCTACAACGAAAACATCATCCTTCCATTTGAGGTTAGTAATATTTGATTTGAACTGTTTCATTCCCTAACGTATCTTGCAAGTCGTGCATATTGAAAACAAAACTTCGAAGCATGAATGATTATACTCTAGTTAGACGTAGTATTAAGTAATACAATACGAAGTATAACGCTTATCTTTTGAACTTCGTACATAAGACATCGACATAATCGTTTGAATGCTATTGTGATTATGTATGGGTATGATGTGAAGATTTCATCCTAGAAAAAAATGTGTTACATTTGTTAAAAGGAACTAAATTCATGAAGTTCTTTCGTGAATCGAAAAGGAAATCGCTAGGCTTATTGGTATTGTTATTCATTGCATATCTTTTGAACTACTAATATGTGTGATTATTATAACCGCTCATGAATTGTTTATGTTCTTGGTAAAACTATTCACAGGGCCTGACTTTTGTATTGGTATGACTTTTATTAGTGAAACCGATCTTAAGTAATCACCTGAGATGGTATGATCGATTTAGTGTTATTGGTATGACCAACTCTAGGCAAAGGGGAACCGATCCTAGTAAGAAGTGCAACCGATCACAAGAGAGGAATCGATCCTTGTAATAGGTGCAACACGAATCTAGATATTAGGAACCGATCCTATGAACAAGTGCAACACGTTTTTATATATTGGGAACCGATCCTATGGACATATGCAACAAATACAAGTTAGATACCATATATATGTGGAAACCGATCCTAATACCTAGTCAACCGAATTTTGGAAAGCTAGTGTGACTAATTCCAGTACCCACATGGAGGTAGAACCGAAACTTATTTTGGTAGAACCGTGAAACACATGTTTGGTGATTGAGTGTTCTTAATCAATCACATAGTTCTTGGAAGTCAGATGAACCAATTCCAAACTTGTTTGGAAGTGTGGCAAATCGATTCCAAGATAGTAAATATGAAAGATGATTTACTAAGTTAAGATGTCGACATACTTTGAACATGTGCCGTAACGCTTATCTTTTATTGTTCAAAGATATTCCTTAATAGCTAAAGGAGAATCCCGGATCGAAAATAAATTGAGAATCTTTTAATTAAGGTTTTTAATTTTGTTTTTGGAAAAATGAAAATTAGTAATGTGCATTTACTAGTTGGAGATTTTCTAAGAGATTTTCGGTCATTATTTGGACAAAGCATTTCCAGGAATTATGGAAACCGAATTTGGAAATATATTGCATATCTTGAGAATATTTTCGGTTTTGGAAATTCCTTGGTGTCCAAACTTCCTTGGTCTATAAATATCAAAGTTTGCATTTCGAGCAAACTAATCCTCAAAGCCAAAAAAAACTACCTAGTTGTGTTGTTACTGGTGGAGCCGCCTATTCGGAGAGGAAAGTAACCTAATTAGGCGAAATCTCTTACGACTGCTCGGTTTAAAGACTTCTTTGGGATTGATAAGCTCTATTAGTACCGTTGGTGGGAAACTAGATAATTGCGGTTTATTATTAGTTTTTGATTGATTTGATTGACTAACGGTTGTTGAACTTTGATTGCACCTAGTTTGTTTATGCTTGAGAATCTTCTCTTCTGATATAAGATTCACTCAAACTAGATCGAAGTTTCGACGCGGATCTTTAGACTGTTTGTAGATCTAAAGACATCTTGTGATAATCCATTGTTAACAGACTCCGTTCTGTGCGTGATTGATAACGAGAGATTCCAGTTGATTGTGTGCAGGTGTTTATTGAAGATCTAAGAAGATTTATGATTTGGGTTCATAATCTTTGGTGTGCACAATACTTGTTTCGGTTAAAGAGGATCCAACTATAATCGGTTTATCCTTGTGGTAGATTGGATTGATTAGTTGAGTTAATCAACATCAATACAATTCTTAGTGATTCAAATTATTGACTGCAAAATCTTGACAATTAATTTGGTAGCCGTTATTAGATAAATCTAAGGACCTGACAAAGGAGTTTATTGGGATAAACGGAAGAGCCTTTTGTTGAACTCATATCACTTGGTTGAAAAGAGTTGTTACCAAACATATTTATTTTTCCTTTACTATTTGGAATAAGAACCAAATGAATTTTTCCAAGTACGTGACTTATTACAAGTTGGAGGCGTGGGAATACAGACGGAACTAGGTGAACTATAGGTTTAGTTGCTTGGTCTCAACTATACGAAGTTGGTTTGATTTCATATAACGGATTAATCCTGAGAGTATTCAATTCTGGACAAGGTCCCGGGGTTTTTTTGCATTTGCGGTTTCCTCGTTAACAAAATCTTGCTGTGTCATTAACTTTTATTTTCCGCAATTATAATTGTTGTTATTATAATTTAAAGTAAATTACACAAACGTTAATTCCTATTTACTTGATAGTAATCCTATTGTGTTTTGTTAAGTCCGAACCTTTTATCAAGTAAACATACTTCGTTGTTGTATTGTCTCGATCTCGTATCCATAGACGATCACACGAAGTGTAAACTGATTAGTTGTATTTTCTCGACTCAGTCCATAGACAATCACTTTAGGAGAAAGGACTTATAGGTGGAAATTTTTTAGATTGAGGTATATTTGGTTACCCTCGCCTTTTCAATTGGTATCAGAGCGGGCAAACACAAAAAGATCAAAAAAATGTGTTTGGTGCGATCCAATCTATGAGAATGAACTTGAGTTCTCATGAATCGACTTCAATTAACGTACCTCCAAGATTTGACGGAACAAACTATCTATGGTGGAAATCTTCTATGAGATCTTTTCTTCAGTCACCAGACTTTAATACATGGTTATTAGTCGTCGATAGTTTTAATTATCCAAAGGTAGAAAATTCGGAAACTGATTTTAAACGCATAGTGGACTTTTCAAATGAAGAAAAGGATATTGCAAAGCAGAATTCAGATGGTTTGAATGCTATAATACATGTTGTAAGTCGTGATCTACAACATCATGTATCAACATGTCAAACTTCGAAAGAAGCTTGGGATAATCTTCAGATCGTATTCGAAAGAAACACTTCCGAGAAAGAAGCTACACTTCAAACTCTTACGTCCGATTGGGAAAACCTTCGAATGGATGACAACAACACTTTTGAACAGTTTTATCTTAAACTCTCTGAGATAATTAATGCTTCTTTCTCTATTGGAAAGACTATCTCTGAAAAAGATATAGTGTGCAAAATTCTCAGATCATTGCCACCTAGATACGATTATAAGAAGCATGCAATCATAGAAGCAAATGATCTCTCGATTCTCTCACAAAGCACACTCGTTGGAAAGTTAAAGATCTTTGATCATGAATCATTGTCTATTCAAAGTAAAGGAATCGCTTTTAAAGCTGCAAAAATTCTGAAAGCTCCAATGGAGAGGAATAGACAGATGGATGATTCAGATGAACAGATTGCAGAAAATTCTGATGATGAAATTGAAAAATCATTATCATTGATTATTAGATAGTTTTGAGATCTCTTAAAGAAACGAAATAAGAGATTCATAAAGGATACTCATCGATCTTCTCGGCCACATGATCGAGTTCCTGTCAAAAAGGATCATGAAGAAGATGATGAATATCAGCCGCAGTGCTTTAAGTGTAAAGGGTTTGGTCATATTGCTAAAGATTGTCCCAATCTTAAGAAATACACTGGAAGCAAGGCTCTAGCTGTAACTCTAGATGAGAGCTCTGATTCATATGATTCTGAAGAAGAGGAAACATCTAATATTGCTTTAGTTGTCAATCTTATTTCTTCCTCCTCCATTAGTGATTTACCCATTTTAAAAATGAACATGTCTTCCGATGTTATTAAATCATCTAATGGTAAAGGAAAAAATAAGACAAGATGTAAAAACTGTCTCAAAAACAGAATTGCTAAAAGTTGCATAGGAAACCCAAATCAATCTCAAGATACTTCGCTAGTTCGAGGTAACAAGAGGAGAATTTCTCATACGATACTAGATCAAGGACACTCTGGTTGTTCAAAATTCCATAATGAGAGAAAATCTCATACTAATACTACCTGATCGGTATTAGAATTCTTTCCTCACCATGTGTGCCGAATTTTGAGTAAGGAAGAAGAAAAATCAAGGCACTTATGTGTAGATTATGGGAATAAAATCTAGTATTTGAAAATATTTGAGATATTCGTATTTATAGGAATATTATATTTTCGGAAGTATGAAAATTATAAAAAGATCCTTCTCCTTCTTTGGTCATTCCTTGTCCGAACCGTGAGTCTGGATCCAACATCTTCTCTTGGTAAGATGCTAGATCAGAAAGATCAACTTAAGATTAAGTCTGCATCTTCTCTAGATATTAAGAGTAAAATCAAAAAGAGAGATTGGCTTAGCAAGAAGGAAAGAGAGAATATGCTGAAGAAATATCAGTGTATTGAAGCATTGACACACTTTTGTGTTTAACCAAAGACATAATTACACGCTCTTGCAGAATCCTTCACGAAAATTTCTCACCTGCAAGAAATTCTGGTCAAGCAACAAGGTTATCTACTTGAAGAAATTCACAAGCTGAAGACTGAAAGTAATAATCCGCCTTCATTTAGCACTCATATGAAGGACTAAGTTGCAAAAAAATAGACATCAGTTTTGATCTCTTTCAATAATTGTATCAGGTCTATTATGAATAAAACTATCTTATTATGAATAAAATTATTAGTTTATAATTTTTCTTGTGATAGTTTTTCGTTTACATAGCATGTGCTTGAATGCTTTATCTTATTGCTATGTATGTTTATGTGATGTTTGATTTCGGTTTTCATGACCTTAATATTCGATCTCATATGTTGTGAACCCTTATGGTTTGGGTGACTTTTTGGTTTAGCAGGATTAAGTTCTATCCCATGTTGGTAGGCTTTATCAAAGGATCATGAGGGGTTCTGATTGAAACAATATGTGAAAAAGTCACAATATGTTGAATCGTTTGGTTTAGCATAAAAGCATATGTGTTTCGGGGTTTCAACTTTTACTTGCAATAGTTAAAACCAGTTTTCAACCTTTCTCTGGTAAAGGTTGGTTGTTGTTATTCTTTTGTCTTGCATAAGGATAAGAACATAATGATATTTCGGTATGAATTCTCCCTGGAATGAAGATGCAAACATATTGGAGAAGAGGATGCGAAATTTGAGGTAACAACTTTGTTAGTTAGTCGTTTTCCTGTTTAAGAAAAGCCTGATTTTATTGCCTATATTTATTGCTTTTGCAAAACAAAATTTCGGTACAATTGATGTTTTATTCCATTATTGTGTATGGATGTGTGTGTGATTCAATTGTTTCCGGTTAAGAAAAACTATTATTATCTTGCTTTATTGTTTGGTATCAATCGTTTAGGCTTACAAAATTTTGGTGCAATTGCGGTGCTTTAATGTCTATGTTGTTTCAATTGCTTTGGTTGAGGTAAATAATTATGCAAGTTGATTTATTTGGTTTGTATGAATTGTTTATGGCTTAACAAAAGAAAAGGTTTTCGGGATGAATTGTTTAGTCCAATTCGGTTCCGGATAAGAGAAACTAAGTTAATTCTGATCTTAGTTAGACTTATCAAAGTGGAGGTTTCGGTTATTCAAGTCTAATCGAATGCCTTAACAAGAAGTGCTAGTTAACTAACCTAGTACTTGTCTTGTTTAAAAGTGAAAGGTCTAAGTTATATGGATAATTAGAACCTGGTGAGAAAAATAGAGTTATCTTTATTTTGGTCTTATAGAACAAGCGATTGTACTTGTACAATCGGTTTAGCAAAGGAACTAAGGTGCTTAGTCGATTTTTGGTTTGCTAAACTATTAGGGAAAATTACTTGGGGCAATTATTTCCTTGGTAACATATCAAAACAAAATACTTTGTAGTTTCGGTTTTGATATTCGTTATCAAAAATTGTGTGTGGAACCCTCGTGCTTAAATCTATAGGTTGCAAGTCTTGTGAGATTTGTAAGTTCCTTTCGGTTTGTCGCTTATTTGCTCGTATCTTTGTCATTTTGTGACAAAAAGGGGGAGAAATATATGGATTAAACAAGTGATACTTTTATTGATTTATATTGATTGGTATCACTAAGGGAAAGGACATTGGTGCTTAAACGTTTTATCTAACGAAAGAGTAAAGCATAGACTAAGGGGGAGTAGCATATCATATTGATACTTGTAGTTACATGGACTACAAAGGGAATAACAAAGACGTGCGAATTGAAAAAATCTACCTATCTTATCTTTAGGGGGAGTATTAGCTTTGTTATTATAATGTCAACAATGACATTTATGGATTGAATGTATATAGGTTATTGTGCAGTTGAATTAGGGAATCAATCATATGTGCAATGAATTATTGTAATTTGTTTATCCATATGATGTAAGAGTTTTGTCACTAAAATTGACAAAGGGGGAGATTGTTAGAGCATAGCTCGGTTGAACCCACCAAGCGTTGGTATGTCAAGTTTGGTTGTCATATTTTAGTGAACCAAAACTCATTTAAAGAGTCGCTTGATTATGTACTAGAGTCAACTTCGTATATGTTAGCTTGAAAGTATTAGGATATGAGACATTACAAGTATTACGTGAAGACTTGAATAAGTGAAGAAGTAAGGAGCTACAACGATAACATCATCCTTCCACTTGAGGTTATTAATATTTGACTTGAATTGTTTCATTAATTCCCCAACGTATCTTTCAAGTCGTGCATAGTAAAAACATAACTGCGAAGCATGAATGATTATACTCTAGTTAGATGTAGTATTAAGGAATACAATACGAAGTATAACGCTTATCTTTTGAACTTCGTATATAAGACATCGACATAATCGTTTGAATGCTATTGTGATTATGTATGGGTATGAGGTGAAGATTTCATCCTAGGAAACAATGTTTTACATTAGTTTATAGGAAGTAAATTCATGAACTTGTTTCGTGAATCGAAAGGGAAATCGCTAGGCTTATTGGTATTGTCATTCATTGCATATCTTTTGAACTACCAATATGTGTGATTAGTATAACCGCTCATGACTTGTTTATGTTCTTGGAAAAACTATTCACAAGGCCTGACTTTTGTATTGGTATGACTTTTATTAGTGAAACCTATCTTAAGTAATCACCTGAGATGGTATGATCGATTTAGTGTTATTGGTATGACCAACTCTAGGCAAAGGGGAACCAATCCTAGTAAGTGGTGGAACCGATCACTAGAGGGGAATCGATCCTTGTATGAGGTGCAACACGTTTCTAGATAGTGGGAACAAATCCTATGAACATGTGCAACACGTTTTTAGATATTGGGAACCGATCCTATGGACATGTACAACAAATACAAGTTAGATACCATATATATGTGGGAAGCGATCCTAGTACCTAGTCAACTGAATTTTGGAAAGCTAGTGTGACTAATTCCAGTACCCACATGGAGGTAGAACCGAAACTTGTTTTGGTAGATCCGTGAAACCCATGTTTGGTGATTCAGTGTTCTTAATCAATCACATAGTTCTTGAAAGTCTGATGAACCAATTCCAAACTTGTTTGGAAGTGTGGCAGATCGATTCCAAGATAGTAAATATGAAAGATGATTTACTAAGTTAAGATGTAGACATACTTTGAACATGTGTTGTAACGCTTATCTTTTATTGTTCGAATATATTCCTTAATAGCTAAACGAGAATCCCAGATCGAAAATAAATTGAGAATTTTTTAATTAAGTTTTTTAATTTTATTTTTGGAAAAATGAAAATTAGTATTGTGCATTTACTAGTTGGAGATTTTCTAAGAGATTTTCGGTCATTATTTGGACAAAGCATTTCCAGGAATTATGGAAACCGAATTTGGAAATATATTGCACATCTTGAGAATATTTCGGTTTTGGAAATTCCTTGGTATCCAAACTTCCTTGGTCTATGAATATCAAAGTTTGCATTTCGGGCAAACTAATCCTCAGAGCCAGGAAAACTACCTAGTTGTGTTGTTACTGGTGGAGCCGCCTATTCGGAGAGGAAAGTAACCTAATTAGGAGAAATCTCTTACGGCCGCTCGGTTTAAAGACTTGTTTGGGATTGAGAAGCTCTATTAGTACCATTGGTGGGAAACTAGATAATTGCGGTTTATTATTAGTTTTCAATTGATTTGATTGACTAACGGTTGTTGAACTTTAATTGCACCTAGTTTGTTTATGCTTGAGAATCTTCTCTTCTGATATAAGATTCACTCAAACTAGATCGAAGTTTCGACCGGGATATTTAGACTGTTTGTAGATCTAAAGACGTCTTGTGATAATCCAATGTTAACAGACTCCGTTCTGTGCGTGATTGATCACAAGAGATTCAAGTTGATTGTGTGCAGGTGTTTATTCAAGATCTAAGAAGATTTGAAGACGAAGAAGATTTCTGATTTTGGTTCATAATCTTTGGTGTGCACAATACTTGTTTCGGTTAAAGAGAATCCAACTATATTCGGTTTATCCTTGTGGTAGATTGGATTGATTAGTTGACTTAATCGACATCAATACAATTCTTAGTGATTCAAAGTATTGATTGCAAAATCTTGACAATTACTTTGATAATTGTTATTACAGTAGATAGATCTAAGGACCTGACAAAGGAATTTATTGGGATAAACGGAATAGCCTTTTGTCGAACTCATATCACTTGGTTGAAAAGAGTTGTTACCAAACATATTTGTTTTTCCTTTACTGTTTGGAATACGAACCAAAGGAATTGTTCCAAGTACGTGACTTATTACAAGTTGGAGGCGTCAGAATACATATGGAACTAGGTGAACTATAGGTTTAGTTGCTTGGTCTCAACTATACGAAGTTGGTATGATTTCGTATAACGGCTTAATCCCGAGAGTATTCAATTCTGGACAAGGTCCCGGGATTTTTCTGCATTTGCGGTTTCCTCGTTAACAAAATCTTGCTGTGTCATTAACTTTTATTTTCCGCAATTATAATTGTTGTTATTATAATATAAAGTAAATTACACAAACGTTAATTCCTATTTACTTGATAGTAATCCTATTGTGTTTTGTTAAGTCCGAACCTTTTATCAAGTAAACATACTTCGTTGTTGTATTGTCCTGATCTCGTATCCATAGACGATCACACGAAGTGTGAACTGATTAGTTTTATTGTCTCGACTCAGTCCATAGACAATCACTTTCGGAGAAAGGACTTATCGGTGGAATTTTTTTAGATTGAGGTATATTTGGGTACCCTCGCCTTTTCAATTGGTATCAGAGTGGGCAAACACAAAAGGATCTAACAATCTGTGTTTGGTGCGCTCCAACGTATAAGAATGAACTCGAGTTCTCATGAATCGACTTCAATTAACGTACCTCCAAGATTTGACGGAACAAACTATCTACGGTGGAAATCTGCTATGTGATCTTTTCTTCAATCACGAGACTTTAATACATGGTTATTAGTCGTCGATGGTTATAATTAGCCAAAGGTAGAAAATTCGGAAACTAATTTTAAACGCTTATTGGATTTTCCAAACGAAGAAAAGGCTCTTGCAAAGCAGAATTCAGATGGTTTGAATGCTATAATACATGTTGTAAGTCGTGATCTACAACATCATGTATCAACATGTCAAACTTCGAAAGAAGCTTGGGATAATCTTCAGATCGTATTCGAAGGAAACACTTCAGAGAAAGAAGCTAGACTTCAAACTCTTACGTCCGATTGGGAAAACCTTCGAATGGATGACAATGATACTTTTGAAGAGTTTCATCTTAAACTCTCTGAGATAATTAATGCTTCATTCTCTCTTGGAAAGACTATCTCTGAAAAAGATATAGTGTGCAAAATTCTCAGATCGTTGCCACCAAGATACGATTCTAAGAAGCATGCAATCATAGAAGAAAATGATCTCTCAACTCTCTCACGAAGCACACTCGTTGGAAATTTAAAGATATTTGATCATGAATCAAAGTCTATTGAAGTAAAGGAATCGCTTTTAAAGCTGCAAAAATTCTGAAAGCTCCAATGGAGAGGAATAGACAGATAGGTGATTCAGATGAACAAATTACAGAAAATTCTGATGATGAAATTGAACAATCATTAGCATTTATTATTAGATAGTTTCGAGATCTCTTAAAGAAACAAAATAAGAGATTCATAAAGGATACTCATCGATCTTCTCGGCCACATGATCGAGTTCCTATCAAAAAGGATCATGAAGAAGATGATGAATATCAGCCGGAGTGCTTTAAGTGTAAAGGGTTTGGTCATTTTTCTAAAGACTGTCCCAATCTTAAGAACTACACTGGAAGCAAGGCTCTAGGTGTAACTCTAGATGGGAGCTCTGATTCATATGATTCTGAAGAAGAGGAAACATCTAATATTGCATTAGTTGTCAATCATATTTCTTCCTCCTCCATTAGTGATTTACCCATTTTAAAAATGAACATGTCTTCCGATGTTATTAAATCATCTAATGGGTAGATCGGCGTCAATACAATTCTTAGGGATTCAAAGTATTGATTGCAAAATCTTGACAATTACTTTGGTAGTTGTTATTAGATAGATCTAAGGACCTGATAAAGGAGTTTATTGGAATAAACGGAAGATCCTTTTGTCGAACTCATATCACTTGGTTGAAAAGAGTTGTTACCAAACAGATTTGTTGTTCCTTTACTGTTTGGAATACGAACCAAAGGAATTGTTCCAAGGACATGACGTATTACAAGTTGGAGGCATGGGAATACAGACGAAACTAGGTGAACTATAGGTTTAGTTGCTTGGTCTCAACTATACGAAGATGGTTTGATTTTGTATAGCGGCTTAATCATGAGAGTATTCAATTCTCGACAAGGTCCCGGGGTTTTTCTGCATTTGCGGTTTCCTCGTTAACAAAATCTTGCTGTGTCATTTAGTTTTATTTTCCACAGTTATAATTGTTGTTATTATAATTTAAAGTAAATTACACAAACGTTAATTCCTATTTACTTGATAGTAATCCTATTGTGTTTGGTTAAGTCTGAACCTTTTATCAAGTAAACATACTTCGTTGTTGTATTGTCTCGATCTCGTATCCATAGACGATCACACAAAGTGTGAACCGATTAGTTGTATTGTCTCGACTCAGTCCATAGAATTTCGGAGAAAGTGCTTATAAGTGGAAAAGTTTTAGATTGAGGTATATTTGGGTACCCTCGCCTTTTCATTATGTTTTTGGTGGATTTTTAATCTGGCCTGCAAACCGGTTGGTGTAGATTAAGCAGTTTGGAACTTATCTTTTGGTGCAACTTTCCTTACTTTTTATACATATGTTGATGCTTATATTTTGTTGTGTTCTTTTGATTCAGTCACTCTTTAGTTAGAGTGTAACTTTGAAAGCTTCTTAGTCTTTCCTGCACACCGGTTGGTCCTGCAAGATCTAGACTCAGCAGTTTGAAACATAATTTTTTGTGCAGCTTTCCTTACACTAATATATATATACTACTGCTTATATTTTGTGGAGTCTTTTTTCACTTTCTAGCTAGAGTGTACCCCATTAAAGTACCTTTCAGTTTTCGGTCACTTTTAACATTTCTTAAAAATACACTTCTGCAAGTGTATCGGGTTGTACTCCTTTGTGTATATATATATATATATATATATATATATATGGATGTCTTTAATTTACTTGTTTTTATTCCCCCCCTTAACTCCGCCATTTTAAATGTTGGTCCCTAGCCCAGGTAAGGAGGAGGAAAGAGGGGCAACCTTGTATTCTCTTCTGATATTTCATATCGTTTTTTTGTCTATTTTTAGGAACTTTGGTGGACAAGATTTAGAATACAAAACTTTATCAGTTGTGTTTCTTCCATATATGAAATTCATATGAGCATGGGATACCGCAGGTCGCTTTTTTAGTCTCAGGTTTGTTACCCATACCTATTGTAATCTCTTCAAATATGTCATTTGCTTATTCAACTGCCATGCATATGATATGACAATAATCATTTGGTTTGCAAGGTTTCATGGATGTTAACACCCGAAGCTGGAGATTACCTAATATATATGGAGAAAGTTGGGAAGTTATTTTAATCTCAGGTCTGTTTCATTACATATTCTGATCTCTTTAAATTTTTTCGTGTACTTATTCAATTGACAATATTCAGTTCACCGATATGCGTTTGCTGGTATATGACAGGAGGCGGTGTTGGCCATGCAAAGCTGTACATAGATGGAAAGAACTTGTAACAAAGATCAGCTTATTAAAATAAGTTTATCCTTATATAGCGTTGCAGGACATTGATAGAGAAATGCCAGAGCTGTGGTGAAATAACTTGACATTGTTTGTCTTGCGAAGCCGCAGAAGCAACACAAGCTAGAAGTATCATATTCTCATATCTAATTTTGTTGCTGAGTAAGCTCTTACCACATCAGTTCATTCTTTTTAAGCATGTGTTTTACATGATTTCTTCCAAAAGGTACAACTTTCTACCATCGAGTTTTCGGAGTGGAGATGTTATGGTCGTTAGGTTTGCTGTAAATGAAGGAGATAAATGCATCCAACCTGACGAGCAAAACATTCTCCTCACTAATTTTACTGGTTACTGGAACTATTATAATTATTAGTTTCCTTGTTATCATTTGCTACCTCCGGATGATACACTTATATGTTACAATTCTCTTTTTGTTTTGTGAGGTTTCACTGATGCTAACACCTGAAGCTAGAGAATACCTACTACAAAGAAAGTTGACAAGCCATTGTAATCTCAGGTTTGTTTGTGTTACCTATTGTGAACCCTTCAACTATGTGTTTCACATGATTCCTATCGAAAGGTACAACTTACCACCGTAATTCTAGTTGGTGGGTAAACTCTTGATACATTTAAGTTTCTTGCATTACTTATTGAAAATTTGGTCGACTGATGGTACCATTATCTTTGTTTTTCAAGAATTCATTGATGCGAACAACTGAAGCGGATCAGTTCCACTGTGTGGGGGTCAATCATGAAGCTGGATAAACAAGCGAGATCAGTGTTGGCCTTGCAAAGCTGTACCAAGCGAGGGAAAGAACTTGTACCAGGAGAGACATTCTTTTCTCTACTTCTATTAATTGGTGAGTAAAGTCTTACCATATCAGTGCATTGTTTGTTGTCATCTTAATTTGACATATGAATTGATGTATATAAATTCCCAGTGACAATTCTGCCAAATATAAACTTTTGATGCTTAGGTTGCCATGTTCAAATAAAAACAGTGAGAATGTATGCATTAGAAACTTGCTTATATTAGAAACTGCTGAAACACACAACCTTGTCATTTTCTTATAACATATAGGAAACCATGTATGTTTTTTTGCCTCAAGCAGTTGCTTCACACTCACATATACATAGGTATCTGAATGAATGATAAGATAAATCTTGGTTCAATTGGTTGGTCTATACATTCCATAATGGATGCATGAATGATTTACTTGTTTTGCTATAATGAGAATGTATGTATTGCAGAATGACAATGAACATGTAAATGAATTGCCAAAATTACTTAATGAATCTTTCTCTCCTATGAGAGTTGTTTATAATTTGAGTTTCTGTTTCAGTTTTGTTGTTTTGCCAGGATACTAGAATCGATGGCAATAGATGATGCCATGAGCTAGTTAAGGCTACTATGATGTCAAGGGACGACTTCTTTTGGCTGATGAACAACTTTTTTCATCCAAGGTATAATGCAGAACAAAACTTTTATATTTAGAAACTGCTGAAAAACACAACTCTTGTCATTTGATTATAACCATATAGGTAACTATGTATTTTTTTAGGATTAAACAGTTCTTTCAATGTAAGAATGATATTCTTATATATACTTGCGTATGTGAATGAATGAGGAGACAAATCTTGGTTCACTTAGTTGTTGTATGGATTCCAGAATAATTGAATGAATGAATTCCTTGTGCTAATAATGTATGTATTGTGGAATGGGATTGAATTATGGGTTTCAGATTCAGTATTGCAGGTTCAGAAATCAATTGCAATGAAGCTTCAGAAATGGATATTGCATTGCAGGGTCCAATTATGGGAGCTTATTTATAACAGTAAAAAACATTTTTTTTTTTGTTTTTTTGGAAAACTATTTTTTTTATCAACGTCGAATCGACGTTATAAAATATGTTAGTTATTAGCACACATGGAAAAGTCATTACTGTTACAATCTTCAATGTCTAAAGCCGTTAGTTACATGTTACAAACGATAGACACGTGGGAAACGTCAAACGTTACACTCACCTGTTACGAATCGAATCGCTACATCAAGCTGTAATTATATCCCAAATGTTACAATCAATCATCAAACGTTTGAAGCCGTTACTTTATATGTTACAGCCGATTGACATGTGTCATACGACAGCCGTTACACTGAGTTGTCACGGTTACCGATCGTTACAATAACTGTTAAAATTCAATCTATTACAATCAACTAAACAATGATTTCAATCGTTGATGTAGCCGTTATAAGGAAGGACAGGTGGTAATAAGTCAACCGTTACACACAAAGTCGTCGTTACAATATCTGTTACACCAAACTGTTACAGGGTAACCGTTCCGATTTGCGCAATAACGACTATCCGTTACAACAAAATGATATCAGATTAATCTTGTGCTGACTAGATAACCGTTGGTGTATTTATTCCAACGAATGAAACCTTTATTTAATAAATTTTTATTGTAATGAAATGAACTGTTGAAAAAATATTATAACACTAATAATAACGACACATTTCCAACGTTTTTTTTGATGTTACAATATATTGATGCTAACGTTTTTTCAACGTCACAAAATCCCCGATTTCGTGTAGTGCATGCTTGTTTTTACTAACATGATATCATGCAGGACAACCAAAGTATAGTCATAAGTTGGTTCACCAAACCATTTTTCCATAGGAGTATTACCTTCCAAGGTAGCTGATGAGAACCTATTGATGAGGAAGCACGCATATGTACTACCGCATTCCAAAATGCCTTACCTAATCCAGCATTAAATATCATACATAATACCTTCTCCGGCAAAGTAAGATTCATGTGTTTAGCTACCCCATTCTGTTGTGGTGTCTTATTAACTCCCCTCATTCTGACATACTTGCAAGAACGGATTACTCTTGTAGTTTCCACCATTATCCGAACTTAGTAGTTTGATCATTCTGCCAGTTTGAGTCGCAATTGCCTTTTTCCACCTCAAAGACTTCTAGGAATCCATTTTTATGCCTCAGGGTGTACACCCACATGCGCCTTGAATAGTTATCAATGAATGACACAAACCAATATTTCCCTCCCAATGAAGCGTTCTTGGAGTAACCCTAAACATCTGAGTGCACCAAATCAAGAACTCCACTTGTATTGTGGATTGATGTGAAAAAACTTGTTCTTATTTTCTTTCGTTTTACACAATATTATGTTCACAAAATGCTATTTTACAGGCAATAACACCTTTCAACAACTCTTGTTGAATCAAACTATGCAACGACTTCTAACCAGGATGTGCAAGTTTCATGTGCCATAACTTTGGTCATCTTGGTAGCTGCACGTTCGATCGATGTGTTCAGAAATGGACACATCCCCTGTTATTATACTCACAATTAAGTAGTACAAATTATGATGACGCGGGCCTTCATGATTACCATAGATCCATATATTACCTTTAGAACATCATTTTCAGCGACTAGTAGCTCTTAGCTTCTAAAGTTTGAGTGAAATCAAATTATTCTTTATGAAAAGTAGATATCTTACCTCCTTCAGCTCTCTAACCATAAAATCATGCATTTTGATACAGACACTACCAATCTTAATCACCCTGCAAGTATGATTGTTTCTCATACATAATTCTCCATCAAGCTCTTCAAAGCTTGAAAACCAGTCCCGATACGGATATATATGATTCGTTGCTCCAGTATAAAATACCAATGTACCATATATAATAGCACAAGCTGATTGTGTCACAATCAGCAAGAAATTAAAAGCATCATCTGATTTTTCACTTGTTTTTCCTATGTTCACTTCGGTTTTCTTGTTATATCTTTCTTTATCTTTACGTTTGGGAAAATTCTTAGCCCAATGACCAAAATCACGGCACCAAGAACACTCATCATTCTTCAGATGCATTAGTCTTCGAACGACCTCTACCTGTACTGTGATCACCAATCTTCTTTCTCTTATCTGTTGAATGACCTCTTGCAAGAAGCACATCACTATTAGTTTCACTTTCAAGGTCTCCACGGTAGATCTTCTTGAACTCATCGCTACGAAATGTCGCAGTGACCTCAAAGTATGTCATTTTATCCTTTTCATGCATCAAAGCCTTAACCACGAGTTCACATCTTTCGGGAAGAGAGTTTATCAGACACAAAGCTTGTTCTTGTAATGACCCGTCTCTCCACCGATACTGTTCCCACTTATCCATTGCGGTCATCCTGCAGTGTGGGGTATTCAACGGGCATCGCTGCGGTAATCCAGCGGAAACTTTCCGGATGGTCACCCATCCATGGATTACTCCCGCCCGAGCACGCTTAACTACAAAGTTTTCTGCCTACTCTGGAGCCAATTGTACAGAAAAGGCCTCGCTATTAAGGAAATACAAACCATTACTTATATTCCATTCGGCGAACCACAACTGAAATCGGGGTATTATAGTACCACCACCTTAAATTGGAGCTGTCCTCGGCTCTGGAATATATAATCAAACCCATATCTCCGACGTTCCCTACCCCTCATGAGAAGCACCTGGACCAACCCCATCCAGCATACCTACCCACCCTCGGCAACAGACCCGTCATCGGCACTGATACCATTTGTAATGATCAGTCCGTCCACCGATATTGTCCACACTTAACCACTGTGGTTATCCGGCAGTGTGGGGTTTTCAACGGGCATCACTTCGGTAATCCAGCAGCAACTTCCCAGGAAGTCACCCATCCATGGATTACTCCCGCCCGAGCACGCTTAACTGCAGAGTTTTATGCCAACTCTGGAGTTTATTGTGCTACAAAGGCCTCGGTGTTATGGAAAGACAAACCATTACTTATATTCCATTCGACGAACCACTTCCGAAATCGGGGTATTACAGTTCTCGTCCCCGATTATCTATTCGTAGTTAACCAATTTAGCAATAAGTTTATTATATGAATCTAGGTGTTTTGTTAGTTTTGTACCTTTTTTCATGTTATAGCGATACAAAATTCTCGTAATATGTATCCTATTGGTCACATTCTTCACAAGGTATTCTTTCTCTAGCTTTTCCCAGAGATCCTTATCTAAAGTCTCGTGCTGATAATTAACTCTTACTGTCGTTGCTAAACACCCTCGAATCGAACTAGGACATAATTTATTCATCTTGTTACACTGCTTGTCAGACATCTCCGTTGTCCGACCTTCTAGAGATCCCCCTACGTCAAGGTGAATAAGAGCATCCATTACGTCTATTCTCTATAAACCAAAGTTATTGGTTCCCTTAAACCTTTCCACATTGAGTTATGACCTATGTGAATGAAGTATTTTTTTTTTTTAATCTTTATTTGTGGACTCCGATAATTCTATTGGATCCTCTGGTTTTCCCGGATCAACCATTGTTCACAAACAAACAAATATAGATAACAACTGAACCTTTTAGAATAGAATCATCTCAGATATTTAGAAAAATACATTTACTTCAACTGCAATATCAATACCCGTATCCAAGAGCATCTCCTTACTCTGATACCATTTTTTGCGCCAAAACTTACGGAAGTGTTAAGTTTGCACAACTAAAATGGTGCTCCAATATTGTCAATACTACAATCACACATATATACACAAGTATTTAATGAGGTTTAATTCTCGGGAAGGAATAAACAATTTTATACATCACAGTATAGAAGGGAGCTAGCAATATACAAAACCTTTAGCACAGAAGAATAGACGTCTAGTGTGTTTCTACTAGGTTCTCTCTATGGGTACTAGATTTGTACATATCAATAAGTACTAGACACATTCCTTAATAATGATTACTTTTCCTACAGGTATACAATTTCTTAACTTAACTCTAAGAGACAAACCTCTTAAATTTCTATATTTAGGATGCAAATATCGATTTCCTACCCTAACTAGATAATCATTGACCGTACTAACAGTATAGAGGTACCAAATTTTTACTTTTGGAATGATACATCCTCAAGCAAGTTGATACCCTTATTAACAGTGATGAAAAATGAGACTAAATCCTAGCTATGTATCGAAACATGTAAAGTGATCATGCCAATGATAATGATATCTGTTAGTCAACATCTTGGTAGTTACATCTTAATCATTGGTTTCGTTTTCACACCAATCAATATGGAGGGCAAAAAAATTAAAAAGGATAAAAATCGAAAGGTCGTTGTTGACATCTTATAGTTATAGAAAAGGCCATGAAAAATCCGTGTCTTATCTTTGGAGGAATGCTTATTCCTTATGCCCTCGAATTAATCTATTCAGGACAGCTCACCTACTGAACCTCTCATACCACCGAGGACCACTATTAGTAAAGCCAAAAATTAGTAGAGATAGAGAGTCTCCATCAGCTAATCATAAGACGTTACGGAGAAGACTTCCAAGTCCGATTGATATATTGGACGATTTGTAAGAGCAATCCATGTGAATTCCAGAAAAGAATTAAACACTTCTCTAGCAGGCGAAGGCGTGAAGCTTAGCGCTTTTGGGAGGATTATAAAGGGGTTATATGGTTAGATGGGATAGCATTTGTGGGCATGCATATGTATGTTTTTACGCGTTGGCCTCTTCTCTTGGCTATAACATTAACATTGTCATCGGCTTTTTGCCTTTTCTTATGGGTCTTCTTATTTGGTTGGTGCGTTATCTCTATCCCTCTCTATATAAATATTATTACCTCAATATGGTTTCCATGGGGAGACGAAGTATGGTGCGGATTTGTCTTTTCTGATGGAGGCTACCGAGAATGATTCCCATGTCTGCAATATAGAAATGAAAATGGATAAAATATACTCCCTCCGTTACTTTTTAATGGTAGTTTACATAAATAAATGTTACTGAAAAAAATAAAATTGGTTTCGGTTGGGAAAGTCAAATGTTACTTTAATTTTTGGGATTACTTTTCTTTTAACTTTTGTGAAGTGTTATGTGGGCCATTTCAATTACTTCTTTTGGTGACAAGTGTCATGGGACCATCTCACTTCACTTCTTTTATTGACAAGTGTCTGAGGACCACTTTCAATGATTAGTTCTCATAATTTCCTTAATTTTCTCAAAAAATAAAACTGGCCTATTAAAAAGTAACGGAGGGAGTACATGCATTGCATAAAATATGCAAAAGAATTGGCATTATTATGTTAATAATATACAAGAGTTATTTTATCGGTATCACTGTCTTGCAGTGATAAAATCATTAGGTGATGATACCCGTGATCTGAATTTGATATTTGCTGAACACCAAATTCTTTATCTGGTTTTATATATGGTTAAATATTTTCAAAATAGTGAGTTTGGGTCGTAGAAATATAGCCATTGTTGCCACTTGCAAACGTGTGGTAAACTGTAGAAGACTAGCTAGTCAAACTATTTGTTCTTTTGACATGAGTAGTTTTTAAGTTTTCAGGGAACAAATTGTTACTACCATATTTTGTTTTAGCGGAAAATTTTGGACTTCGGTACTATAACAGATTCTCGTGCGTTATTAGTACCAAAATCAAACAATCAAATTATTCAAACCATCAACCGACGAATTCACGACCCAAACAGAGGATAGTACAAAAATCCTTGGTCCAAACGCAAATGCAAATGCCAAAAAAAAAAAAAGTTTCTCAAGGTGCAATTGTCAGGCTATTTTAGGGGTTATTCTTGTTCTTTATGGGTAGAGCAGAGGATGCGTAATTTCATTCAACTACGTCAAGGTTTTGTTTTGAAGATGCTTGATTAGAGTACCAAGAGTCCCCTTATTTTCTCTTGGAATCACATATTGTTCTTTCTTAATCTGGCTCATTGTTTATATTTTGATAAGAATATATAGTAGTATATAGTAGTTGGAGAGATGAAAGTTGATTATTTTACATAATCTGGCTCATTGTTTATATTTTGATAAGAATATATACTATATAGTAGTTGGAGAGATGAAAGTTGATTATTTTACACAAACCCATGTTTTCTTTTTTCATTATTTGATTTGGGTTTCGGAAATGATTTATCTACCAAGGATTTCTCCCCAAAATCCTCCTGCAAGACAAACCAAAAACCTACCCTCTGTAACTCTTCCATGTGGGCCTAGGAGCTGTGAGTGTCGGGATTTTCTCGGGAGAAAATTCTCAGTGTATCATCTCCCTTTGGGTTTCGCTTATTGTGTTGATTGTAATTGACTAATTGGCGATCTTCCCATTTGGTAAACTCTAATTCTTATTATGATTTGAATTGATCAATTGAACCTGAAGCATATGAATATTATGATCAAAATTGATTGAGACAATGATGAGAGGGCCGGCTTGGTGTTGTTTGGTTTATTCACTCAAAAGAGCAGCTAAATAAGATTGCAACAGTTACCATTTAGAGAAATCATTGTGATATAGTGGTGAAGTAGAATTCCCGGGTGATGAGATTAGTGACAAGAATTCGAAGCTCGTTTTAGAAAAATCCTTGGTTATGTCTGGTTTGAAGGTATAAAGCTGCATCAACATGATACTAATTAAGACTGCCCTAAAGAAGTCGTTTTTTTTTTTTGGGGTTCTTTCCTCTGTTGTCTTCCTTTTTTACTTTCCCCTTGCTTGGGCGTCTTGCCTTGAGTAATCTCTGTAATTAGCCTATGTTCTTCATACTTATATTTACCGGCCAAAAAAAATAAAAGATTGCCTGAAACAAGACAGGAGAAGAGAAAAAGATGACCCGAGTAGTGTAGTGGGCGTTATAAATTCACAAAATTGGTTAAAAAGACCAAAATCAACAATTCCTGTGTGAAACAAACTTGTAATTTTGATACTGTTTATATGGACATGAATCAAAAAAATACTGTTCAATTATCCATTTTGGATATTCCACCCAGAAATAAAAAAATCTTTTACCTAAAATAACCCTTAACCTTTTAAACCAAATTCTTTATCAGCAAACAGACCGACGATTTTATTTGAAACTTCGAATTCATCTTTTATCAAAATAAAAAACACACCGGCGATTTTGTTTTCCTTTTTCAGATCTGGAGCTCAATCATGATGACGAACACTGGTGGAATCGAAGTTTAAAATATTCTACTATCAAAAATCATCTCATATCTTCAAATCAGTAAGTTTTAAGTTTCAATTTCACCAAGTATTGTAGATGATTATGATTCATTGATCTAATTTTGTCTTTGATTCATCATGATTTGAAGTTTCATTAGCTATTGGATGATGGGATTTTTGTTAATTTTGGGGTTTAGTTGGTGATTTTCTAGTCTAGGGTTTTACAAATGGATTTTGAAACGAACAACTCATAAGTTCTTATATTTGAATCATGACAAACACGAAGTTGGTGATGCTGATTTTGGTTCGAGTTTGGATAGATATTTTTTCGAAACAGAAGTTGACATTGATGAGAATATTGGGTTCTCGATGGAGCCTGAAATTGGGTTCTGATGGGATAAGCTCCAGGTTGAAGAAGAATTGTGGATGTACATGAAATATGATGTACGTTGTTGGGGCTGAAATTGATTGTGAATTTAAGATGGTTGCGAATACTCAATAGATTGATGCATGATGTTGATTCGTTTTGTAGCTATGAGACATTAAAAGTTTAATTTCTATATTGTTGCAACAAAAAGCTTGGACCGATAGTAGGAAATGTAACTGGTTTTGTGGTCAGTTCGGGGAGGAGCAGTGATGAGATGGTCAGAGTAGAAATTGCGGTTGGTGGTTATGTTAAGGGAGAAGTGGTTTAATGGTTAAGACGGAACTGGGGTTTGCTATATTATCTGAGTTTAGTTTGAATTAGTTGGAAATGTAGATGTTTGTGCTTGATGGAGCGAATAGGTTGAGGTGCAGGTGATGATTGGACGTGAAATGAAAATATGTTTTGAATGTTATTATTATTGAAAAGTTGTACTGAAGTTGTAAGCGTCGGCATATGGATCAGTTTCCTTATGATCACACTGTTATTGTATGGCTTCAACGAACCTTAATGTTTATGAGTACATTAATCTATATTTCAGTATTGTTAGTAGTATTTGTTTTGACACATTCAAAAAAGGTGTATCTTAATGACTTTTGTTGGTTGTTTAAATCTACGTAGATTCTTTTCAATTTTTATGGTAAAAACTTGAATAAATTCAGAGTATAACAAAGATTAGACTTGGATGAAACCATTTTCATCCTGCATATTCGGAAAATAATTTTTTTGGCTAGGATGAAACTGCTTTCATCCTTCATATTCTGAAGAAAGAAAAACATATCCATCCTGCACAAAGTCATAAAAACATTTTTTCCCAGATGAAACCAGTATCATCATGTATATTCTGCAAATGTACCTGGTTTCATCCTGCATATTCTGAGACAAGATTATGTGAAATTATTGACAACTCGAAGTATAGGCTAGTTTAAGTACAAACATTACATAAATAGGATTGGTAGTTTCAATTCACTGACGACTTTGAAGAGTCGTTAGTTTATGCAACACCCGACTCTAACGACCCTCACCCTGAGTAGTTTCATGGTGACCATGAATCGACCACTTGGAGCACCATTCAGACGATTTGAAGAGTATAGGAAGTTTACCTCATTGTTTTGAGCTCCGGGTTCTTCATTTCGAGGATCGGTTCCTTGATTTTGAGCAATAGGTTCTTCATTTGCACCATTATTCATGGCTTCCTCTACTAACATCTCTTCATCAAACATCCAATCCATGGGATTAGTTGAGACAATATTACCATCAACACAATCATGGTTGTTATTTGAAGCTTCACCAACCTCATTCCCTCCACTTGAATCACTCATTTCTAAAAACCCTAATTTTTCCTCTCAAAACTCCTCCTCTTCTTCTCAACACATAAAAACTCAAAACTAAAATTTCCTCAAATTTTTATCCCAAAATCATATTTTAATCTAAACACACTTACCATACTAATCACACAGGGGCATTTTAGCCATTTATAAAATATTTTTTTAAGGGTGACCCAAATTAGGATTGGGTAATTAACCTTTTTTGTCCTCTAGTGCAAGTCCCCCAATTAAGCCAGGTAATTAAATTATGTTTTCACATTGTAGTCTCATAACACAACAATATTACACTAACGTCACGACAAAATAAACCATACTTATGTGAAGCCTAGTTATATCTTAGAAGCCTGTTATAGGGCTCCAAAATTTTGGTTTTCAGGGTTCACAAAATGACAAAAAAGCGGGTCATGAAATAGTAAATTCAAAACCCCTTACCCAAATGATTAATTAATGTTAATGATTAGGTTATTAAGTAAGATTAGTGATAAGATTAGACTAATCATTTGATTTATAGTTTATATTTGAAATCAAAATCACGGGATTTTTTTTTTCGTTGTTTTGAAAACTCAATTTACGGTTAGATTTCCCAGCCGTATACTAACCAAGGCAATTTACAGTTGGGTTTTACGGTTGGGAGTTCATATTTTCCCAACCGTATACAAACCAGGGAAACTTACGGTTGGGTTTTTACACTATATACAAAAGTTAGTAAAGCTTTTACGGTTGGGAGTTCATATTTTCCCTACCGTAGAAAATTTATACGGTGAGAAAATCAATATTGTCCCACCGTAAATCAATCCTATTCTTGGAAAATCAATATTTCCCAACCGTATCCTGTTCTGAAACTAATTTTTCAATCTATAATTTGATCAAATCAAACCTATTCATCGGATCAAAATCATTAAAAATGGGTTGGGTTTTCGATTCTTACCTGATCAAACTAATTTTTCAATCTATAATTTGATCAAATCCTGTTTAGTTTTTTTTTTTTCCGGTCGGGTTTAGTTTAGGTTTTATTTTTGATTTAATTAGATTTAGGTTTGGTAATTATTTAGGTTTCAAAGGATATTTTTGTATTTTTGATAACAAAAAAGGTCCCCCACATCCACATTTGAGATAGTTCAATCCATAGGAGCCCTCAAAACCATATCTATATACACGTAGATCCAGTTCAATTGTTTCACTAAGGAAAGATGTAAGACACGTAGATACAACGAGAGATGGATAAAAATGTTAACCTAGTTAGGGATATTTTAGTGTAGGAAATACCATTAGGTACTATGAATAATATATTAGAGAGAGTCTAGTTCATTTGACCCAGTCAAATGTCTGTTTGGTCCTATTTGGTAATATAAATTATAGTTTGGTCCTAAAAATTATTGTTTGGTCCTAGGCTGATGTCATGGATGATGTAAATGTCACCTTGTAGTGGCGAAAATACCCTTTTGGATAAGGACCATATATATAGTCAAAAGTAAGAGAGAATAAATCATTCTCGGTTACTTTTCTCTCATCTTTCCAAATCTAATCTCTCTCTCTTTTTCTTTCTTCTTCTTTTTCCTCCTGTTAATGGCCTCTCCATCTTTTTTCTTGTCTTTTCTTCCTGCTGCTGCGATGAAGGTGAAAATCGATTTAGATATTTAGATCGGTAGTTGTAGACGATGAATACGATGATGTTGCACTACACCAAATTCAGTAATTTGTAACACTGAATTGTCACACTAATAAATGTAACATATTATGTTACACATATTAGTGTAACAAATCATCTAAGTGTCACATTAATTCATAATTTAATTTTCAATAATTACATAGCATATTTAAGTGTGACTTTTTAATGGATCCGAAAAATATGTCGTATTTTGTTCAATATTTATTTATTTTTATTTATTTTCTATGTTAAAAAACTGAAAGTTCTCCCACAGCCCCACGTTTTTGCCCCATTTTTCTTTTCTTCCTAATCTTAAACTGCGAGAAACTTCTTTCTCCTGCAAGTCCAGTTTTTTTTTTATCTTCATTCTAATCTAATCAATCACTTCATCCAATCCAATATCTAGTCCATTATCGATTTTGTGTGAAAGGGTCCGTTAATTAGGGTTTTCCGGAAATATTAGAAGACTTAGTTGGGGATTTTATTTTTATAGGGTTTGTGATGTTCGTATAAAAATTAGAAGATCTAATTCGGGGATCTAATTAGAAGATTTAGTTTGTGGATTCCATACAGCAGCAGCAGCATCTACTACCTCAAATGATGCGTTTTATATTAATCCATTGAGAAACAGGTTTGATGTTTTCTCTTAAGCATTTGATGTTTTCTCTTAAGCATATTGCTGATTGAGGTCCTAACCTTCCATTGAGCCATTAAAAGCTGATATCTTCTTTATATTTGCACCCAAACTAGGATGATGTTGTGGCGGTAGCTAGAAGAGTGAACTAGGTGAAGCTTCTAATCTCCGCTTTTTGGAAGGACATCTCCCACAAATTTCATCAGACATGCGTTTGGGATTGTACTGTCTGTCTTTTCTTCTAAGTTTGTAAGGAAATCCAAATGAATTGAACTTAATCGTATTTAGTGGGTTAGTGGAAATCTTGAATGCTTGAACTGAAGTGCTTTTGGTTCTTTTTCTTGAATAACAGATCTTCCGATCTAAAGGAAGTCATTGAGGGTGCTAACCATTAAATGGCAAATGGAAGGGACATTCTGATGTAATTTTTTATTTCCTAGTTGTAATTCTACTTATCACCATTTGTGGCAATAAGAATATCCTAGAATCATGGAAATTCATGGTTAGTTTTCCTAGTTGTAAAGGCAGGGGGAATTGATGTACATTATGGCACACCATATTCTCTTTGGACAGGTTAGTTTTCTTAACAAATTATTCGAATGAGAATTAAACTTTCATGTCTTATTTGATTTTGTACCAATGGTTATTTTTGTTGCCCGTCACGCTTGTCTTAGTGATGACTTGCATTGACTTTATTTCTACAGGCTACTGTGGTAATAGTGGAGTTGTATTCTTCTTTACAAAAACTCTAATTTCAAATTATTTCATATGAGAAACTTTTGTGTGAATTTCTATGCTTAGATACTGTACTGCATGGTCTTCAGTTTCAATTTTAAGTGACCTTATTTTACAAGTTATTTTGCAGATGTCTCAAAGCCTCGATATGTTCGTGTAAATACACTTAAAATGGATTTCAAGTCTGCTTTTCTTGAATTGAGCAAACAACACAAGGTATGATTGATTGTTTACAAAAACGGGATGGAAAATAACTATTTTTCAGTTTATCTGGCAATCAAAATCCGTTGAAAGGCATATTAATTTAGCAACTGGTCAAATGCTCATCCACTGCTTGAACCTATTTTGATAATTGGTCTAATGCGTCTTCATTTTTATTTGATAACTTAACAGATATGTTTAATAGGTGGAAAAGGATGACATAGTCCCAGACTTATTGTTGCTACCGACAGGGACTGATTCGCATGATCACCTGTTGGTAAAGAATGGAAGTATTTTTCTGCAAGTAAGAGTTTGCTTTAGATATCTTTTTTGCTATATTGAACAACTTCCAATTAATCCTCGTAGATATCATAAATACATATAAGACTTGAGATCTTGGTCTCATCGTTCCCCCTTTCTGTTCTTTTGCATCATATTATGATCTTCTTATTGGTTTTGGTGGTTTCCCTGGGGAAGGGAAGTTCCATGGTGGCAGTTGCTCATGGACCTCAGTCCGGTTTGGACGTGAGGCCATTCCCAAATTTCTATTTCTTGTGCTATTCATTGTTTTGATACTTCAGCGGGAACACCTTGTATGATCCTCATTGATACAGCAAAAATGTAACATCTTGGTCATAGTGCCAACATATATTACATGTATTTCCATGTTTTTTGTACTCGCCAATTTGTTTGTATGCAATAATGATCTCTTTCAATAGATTCTTAGAACTAGTTCACCTATGCTCAAAATCTTGAACCAATACATGATATTCGGGTTTTAGTCAGATCTTGCAGGATATGAAATATCAAATATGACTTTGCACTTCTTTTTAAGTCCTTTCCTGAATATGTTCTATTTTTGTAGGTGTTCTAAAGGCAAGTTTTATTGGACCTACTCACAACAAGAAAGATTTTGAAAAAACTACACGGAGAATGTTGCTGGAGTGAGGTTTCATTAACGCCCAAGCGTGCGTCGCTCCCAATTACATCATAATCACTCAGTTTTTTGCTCCCAAGTTGGTAAGATTGCAGAATAACCTGGCTTGCTAGTGCACCCAAAACAACTCAACAACAATCTGGATCATTTTGATTAATAACATGTCTCTCTATCTTGTAGATGCTTTTTAGTGTACTGTAGCGTTTAAATAATGTCAATTAATCCTACACCATAGCTTTGCTGATTCATTAATTAGTATTTATCGAAGTTTACCCTTTCTCAAGAATTTTCTATACTGCTAGTTTGTTGGCATTTGATGATATCGTTATATGGATTCTAACTTTTCTTTCATCGACTTTTGTAGTCATTTTTCTTTGTGTTGGAGTAAAGATTCCCAAGCGTATGTTCATCTTAAACAAAGGAAAGAATTATGGGAAGTAGCTGAAGACAGTGCGTCTAGAAGGGTTAATTGAGCATATATGGGAAAGTCTAGGATTGCAGAATGATGTATCAAAAGAGTAGTTGATATTAAAATTTTCTTTGCAAATGTATATTGTAATTTTTGTTATCCGACAACTTGCTTATAGCATGGAGTATTATTTTGTATTGTAGTAACTTACATGAAAATTTTATGCAATACAATCTTTGATAACACTTCCACATGTAAGTTCTGAATATGGATTTAAAATAATATTTCTGGGTGGTTAAAGGCAAGGTGCGTTCGTCTATATATTGAAATATAAATTATATTCATACCTGCCAGATTTGTTACACTAATTTGTGTAAAGTTCTAGTAACACATTTAAGTGTGATTTAAATTAATTAAAGTCACACTTATTAGTGTGACCACTAATGTGTAACAAAAGAAAAACACCATATTTATTACATTTATATGTGTGACAATAAATAAGAAGTCACACTTATTTGTGTAACAAAATGTCTGTTTTGGTGTAGTGTTGGTACTGTTGAATATGATTTTTTTAGGGTTTTTTTCTTTTTTCTGCTGTTGTTGACGATGAAGATGATGAAGAAGATAAAGATATGTTGTTCTTTGTTCTTTGTTGACGATGAAGACGATGGTGTTAATCTTGATTTTCATGATGATGATGAAGAAGATGAAGAAGAAGAAGAAGATAAAGATCAGCTACTGCTACTGCCGTTGATGATGAAGACAGTGGTGTTTTTGAAGACGAAGATGTTGCTTCTGTTGTCGAAGACGACGAAGATGATGACGCTGCAGTTCATTCCAGAAATGAACTCTGTTTTTATATGGAGTTCATTTCTGGAATGAAGTCTGTTTTTTTAGGTTTTTATATGGAGTTCATTTCTGGAATGAAGTCTGTTTGTTTAGGTTTTTATATGGACTTCATTTCCGGAATAAACTCTGTTTTTTTAGGTTGTTATATGGACTTCATTTCCAGAATGAACTCTGTTTTTTTAGGTTTTTATATGGAGTTCATTTCTGGAATGAACTCTATTTATTTAGGTTTTTGTATGGAGTTCATTTCTGGAATGAAGTCTATTTATTTAGGTTTTTATATGGACTTCATTTCTGGAATGAAGTCTGTTTATTTAGGTTATTATATGGACTTCATTAATGGAATGAAGTTTGTTTTCTTAGGTTTTTATATGGACTTCATTTCTGGAATGAAGTCTGTTTTCTTAGGATTTTATGTGGACTTTATTTCTGGAATGAAGTCTGTGTTCTTAGGTTTTTATATGGACTTCATTTCTGGAATGAAGTCTGTTTTCTTAGGTTTTTATATGGAGTTCATTTTTGGAATGAAGTCTATTTATTTAGGTTGTTATATGGACTTCATTTCTAGAATGAAGTCTGTTTTTTTAGGTTTTTATATGGACTTCATTTCTGGAATGGAGTATGTTCTTTTAGGTTTTTATATGGACTTCATTTCTGGAATGGAGTCTGTTTTTTTACGTTTTTATATGGACTTCATTTCTGGAATGAAGTCTGTGTTCTTAGGTTTTTATATGGACTTCATTTCTGGAATGAACTCTGTTTTTTTAGGTTTTTGTATGGACTTCATTTCTGGAATGAACTGCTACAAGAAAATAAATAAAAATTAACACGGAAGGGTATTTTTGTCAGTTTAATATTTTTAAATAATTAGGGACCAAACAGTAAAGGCTTTTGACCAAAAGACCAAACAGACATGGTCTCACCTAAAAAAGGACCAAACGATATTTTTCCCTATTTTAGTACGGTACACTAATATTAAATAGAAAAACTTGGATGAAATATCCATATTGGATATTAAAAAAATATCTTTCAAATGTATAGTATTTTAGTACGGTCCAAGAGCATAGCTCAGTGGTATCCCATCAACTCCAGTAAGGAGGAAGTCAGGGGTTCAATCCCCGTCGCTGTAAAGGTTTGTGGTAGATTAGTTGGATACTGGGTTGAGCGGTGTTGGGTCTGGCAGTGGGGCCAGACCAACTGGCTGGGTTCGGGTAGGGGCCTGGGTCCGGCTTTCGCGTATCAAAAAAAAAAAATGTATAGTATTTAAACAGTATCTTATTTTACTCGTTTTCTAGACCCGCAAAAAAGATTTTATGAGTTAGTTAACCAATTTTGTGTTGATTTTCGAAGTGATATGTTTCGGAATGTACTCATTTTTTTGTGGGTAAATAAAATTTTGTAAGGAATATATCATAAAATATTAGCTTCAAATACATTATCGTTTGATTTTTTATAAGAAAAATCAGTGGCCAAAGCGTGAGGGGATCCTTCATATAACTTATTATAATACTATGATGGTGACTACATCTTAATAAACACCTTGGAGCTGCACGAAACAGCATCAGAGTGGTTTCTCGGTTATTCTTCCGAGTTTTCTGAACTTCAATCGGATAGACATGTTGTATGTAATTTTATTTATTGTCTGGCATATTGATTTCGTCATTGTAATTTTAATTGTTATCAACCGAACGATAAAATATTGCCATGAGGGTAGTTGGTCAGGGACGCTTAAGAGTATCACCAGCTACTAGCTATATATATTTGAGTTTTGTTTTTCTTTCTCATCATCGATGATTAATTAATGAGTAATAATTATATCTCAGCTGAAAATTCAGTCGGCAGAGGCAAGTAAACATTGAGAAAATTTGATTTCATATGGCAAACATTCAGCCGCCTGAAGTAGCGCAGATGATCCAGGATCTCAACTCAATCAATTTGAACCTCAACTTAAATCAATTAGACCGGTACATTGAAGTACAGGAACAACAAGTGGACGGACTATGCATAATGGAAGTACCGAGTTATATGAAGGATAGACGTCGTGCTGCTTACGAGCCAAGTATAGTGTCCATTGGTCCATACCACTACGGGAAACCGCAGTTGCTGCCCATGCAAGCCCACAAGACAAGGGCAGTGGTTCACTTCCTCAAGAGATGTGGCAAGCCTAAAGAACCCTTCCTACAGGAATTAGGAGATTGTGTGGTTGAACTGCGGAATCATTACGACTGCCAAAAGCTTGAACAGATGCCAGAATGGCAAGTTGATGACAACTTCATTCAACTCATGATGGTGGATGGGATTTTCCTTTTGGAATACTTGTCTGTCACCAGGGGCAATAGGCAAGTTCAAGATTATGCTAGGAATGACCCCTACTTTGGTCATCGTGGAAATACCTTGAGCTATAACTATGTCATGCAAGATTTATTGATGTTGGAGAACCAGGTGCCGTATAATGTACTTTATAAGCTGCTTGCTGTTTCTCATGCGGCTCCTAATCAAACAATACTTCCAGAGGTAAATAACTACATTTTTTTTTTTTTTTTTTTTTTTTTTTTTTTTTGATCCAGCTAAAAAACTACATTAGAGTATGCAATAAAATAAAATAAACAGTTTTTTGACACCTGAAACTGTTTTAGTTTAATGATCATGATTTCCAAAAACATGTTTCATGAATTATGCCTCCAAAAGAAATCATCATGAATTACGGGCTAGATATCTAGCTGTTAGATTGGCCATCCACGTCAGCCTGGGCAACCTCTTATGGGCTAGATATCTAGCTGCTAGATTGGCCATCCACGTCATTTGTGAGCGCCGAACCATTCGGCGTTTTTCTGAACGCCGAACCATTCGGCGTTTTAGTTACTTTTTGAGCGTCGAACCATTCGGCGTTTAAATCTCAGCCGTTAGATTTTTGTGATTTTTGTGAGCGCCGAACCATTCGGCGTTTTAAGTAATTTTTGAGCGTCGCACTATTCGAAAAATGTTTCAATCTCAAATTGATAGTTGGATCATGAGCAAATGTTAGAGAGAGAAGTAGCCAGATTGAGTGTTAACTTTTTTCCCACACTTTTTTTATGATTTGCAACACTTTTTCGCCAATCTAGCAGTCCAATCTAGCCCATAAGGGTTAGCCTGAAGACGTTTATGTCAATGTTCCACCAATTTGATTATAATCAAGCGATTTATGCACTTAAACAAATTCTTGAACGGTTCAAATCATCAAATTTGTTTCTTCACTTGATCATCTTTTAAATTTCTTTTGATTGTTGGTACGATAGACTACCATAGGAATATCAATTTTTCTATGCACACTTTGACTTCTACTTGGTAGTTTCAGAATAATGTTTTAACCGTTGCATTCTACATATTAGAAAAATGGACAGGGGTGTTTTATTTTCTTATTTTTTCACTCTTGATAAATTTCTCCAAATCTTAATTGCTAGTAAAATTTAAATTTTGGTGGTATGATATTATTTTCGGCCAGCTAAGCACATAAATTTTTCAAAAAAAAAAAAAAGGAATATGGATGGAGGAAGTATTCATCTCCCTAACCTGAATGAAACTGTGACCGCTTACACTGTGATAAAATCCTGATTTTAGTGTAGTGTCTGCAGGGCTCGAGAGTCGTTCAAAATAAAAGGTTTAATCGTAAGGAAAATACCCTTTCAGCCCAAACTCAATCAAACCTTCGCTTAAAATAAAAATATCTTTTTAAACAAGTGATAGGAAGAAATATTTTTCATTTTTCATTTAGTTTTTTTTTTGGATTAACGAAGGTTTGATTGATTTAAAAAAAAAAAAAATCAATCAAACCTTCGTTAAAACGATATTTTTATTTTAAGACTCTCGTTCATTTAGTCTACCCCATAGTTGGATCTTTAGTCATCACGGAACCATTTTTCATTTTATAAAACAATACACTGTTAAAAGAATGTATCTCATAGTCGTTGCTCTTAAATAAAGGAGAGAATTATCCACAAGAGTATCATTTTGCTGGTAACGAATCGATCCATATCAAACATAATTTACCAACTAAACAAGTTGAATTAGGTGGGTGTTTCCGAGCTGTTCAATCAAGACTATAGGAGCAGTCTCCATAGACAAGCTTTCAAACAGTACGATACTTACTACTATTTGATATAAACTGATTTTAGTAGGAGAGAGTATAGGAGAGAATAAAAGAAATAACTCATCCACAAGAAGTGAACGGGAAAAGAGAGGAAAAGAAAAACAAAAACATCATTAAATTGTGACTAGGAGAACATCGAATACCGAAAATGCTAAACGTCTCCCACCCCTTCCCCATTCCTTTCCCCTGCCTATGTGTCAAGCATCTGTTGGTTAAACCTAATAATAATGGGACCCCCTGTTAATCTCAATCCAGGGATCAATGGCTAAGAACAATGACACGTAATGTGGGATCAATGGATGAGTGCAAATCTGTTCACACTCCTCTAACGAGTGTATATTTCACATTTTCTTCTGATTGGTTAATTATTTAACGGATGACCCCATTACCCTCCATGTTTAGAATCACGACCCTCGTTACATAACTCCCCAAATTAAATCAAGGATAGAGATTAAAATGTGAAATATACACTCGTTAAGGAGTGTGCACGAATTCGCTCTCGGGATCAATGGCTAAGAACAATGACACGTAATGCGGGAAAGGAGTGGGGGAAGTGTAGCACTTTCGATCAAATACACGAGTCTGTCAAACTGTACAAATGATCCTGGCTTGATGCATGAACATCGCTAGTCACATGCCATACTTCTCCGGATTCATCTTCAAAAGTTCTCTTCTTCCTCTCATTCTAAACTATCCAGTATTCCAGCTGGAATCATATGCCAGAAAGTCTTATTAATATGGGGAGCTTTCAAAGAGGACCATCCTTGCAGCAAGGATAGGAAAGTACTCGGCATCCCATCCACCAACCCATTAGTAGTATGTAATAGTATATATAAACAGTTAATTACTGACTATTCCACTAACTACCTTGCTTTAATTATGATATTAATCTGATTTAGTTATCAACTTTAATTTAGGATAATACGTCTTTACCGGAAAATTCTTACAAAGCTCCTTATAATTTCTATAAAGTGATTCGTGTGTCAGTAAGATTACAGTTGCATGTTTTCATGCATGCAGAACATACATCTCAACCTATGTGCAATAATGATGTCTGTTCCGCTGGAAATCAACACCAGCGCCAATGCTAATGCCAACACCAACGCCAACATCCAACCAGGCTATCATCACTTCTTGGATGCTTATATGAAGGGGAGAGCAAGGGGCAATGTTCAACCAAGGGTTGTGGAAGATAGATTAGCCAGAAAAATATCTGTTTCGGCTCTTCAGAAATATGCAATCAAGTATAGAGTGGTTGAAAGCTATGACAGTATGGCATTTGACAATATTTCGGGGACTTTGAACCTACCTTCCCTTCTCATAAACGAACAAAGCATAGTTAGTTTCCTCAATTCAAGAGCTTACGATGTTCAGGTCCGGGGTACCACTACGGATTTGAACTCATACATTTACCTCATTGACACTATTGTCCACTCCGCTGAAGATGTTAATTTGCTCCGACGTGAAGGGGTCATTATCAATTATATGAACAGCGACAAGGATGCTCTGAATGTGATCAAGGAACTCAAGAAAGATGATGCTCGAGGACATAATCATGATAGATCTTTTCAGGTAGTTAAAAAGATAAGGGACTACTGCAGAGAGCTAGAAACTTTCAAGAAAAGAAAAGAAACTTCCAAGAGAAGAAAGGCATATAGACATATGGTAACACTATTATGTGGAGGGACAATTATTCTCATACTCACTGCAATACAAACCGGTTACTCAGTAGCCGCCTTTTACAAGCCAGAAGAAAATAATGCAAGCAATTAATGGAGAAGATATATCCTTGTGCTTTTTCTAATAACAACCAGTACGTAGACCGATGCACACGCCAAGTTGAGAATATTGTTTGCTAGTGAATGGTCTTAGACTAATTCCATCGTGTCTTTTCTTGTTTCTCCCTTGGATATAAGACGTGCGTATGAATTTCGGGTTTGACATCTCTAGTTTTCTCTTCCAATTGTCCATATTACTACATGATCGTCAGTTATTACCTCTATAGTAAGTGGACCAGATTATTCCAATTGTATGAAACATCTTGTCTTAGAAAGAAATTGTAAATACTAAACAGACCTAAAAGCTAGACGTCACAAAAACTGATACTTCAAGAATCCTAATTAACATGGCTGTTGATGGGGATACCATTTTTTACAGGGGAAAATGCAAGTAACCAGTTTATCTTATAGGAGTTTTTGTACCATCCCAGTAAATTGTTCCCCGTTTGCAGTGTAGTGTTGAAAGTTCAATCCCACATCGTATAGACTACGGCTCCAGTTTATATTCCACGGAGAAAAACCGTTAGTCAACCTAAAAATGGTTGTGTAACCACACATCAATATCAACTATTGGATCATAGGTGTTTTTTTTTACCGCCATATTCCTATTGCTGAGTGCTGATTATAAGTTATGCTAATACTTTTTGGCGGATGTAGACCTGAACATTACACGGTTTTGGGGTTTAGCAACATAGGACTGCTTTGCTGAACATGTTACCGTTGCAAAACACTCACTGCAAATTTAGAGACGCCGATACTAAATCAGTGAGCAACGGCTCTTAGCAACCATTAAAAATCGTGTCTGAACTGAACTGTTGCGGAAACTTTTTGTTTTGTCGCTAAGGTTTTGTTTTTGTTCTGTTTTGGCATTAGCCCAGTTGTCCAGGGTTAGATTCCCAACCTATAGGTTGCGGGTTCAATTCCCGCTGCCTGCAATTACCATGATTCATCCATTTCTGGTGATTGAATTCAATAACCATTATATCCGACATTCCACAGACATACTCAAACTACAATCCTAATACTTGATTTATCGAATCTAATGATTCAATCTAGTTAACCCGCAATAAAATTAGGCCACCCATCCATGTACGAATCAATTCTAATGATTCATTGTATGTCGAGATAGAAATGTGTATACTGATTCACCCAATTTTCATATTCAATCACAAGTAACTACTGACAATCATAATGATAACCTACAGTAGGAGATAGAAATGTGTATATGATAAAATTTTGTAATCGACATGCAATGCTCTATGTTGAGATTCATACATGGGTGGAAGACCTAATTTATCATAGAAATATTCTTGGCTACTTGAAAACAAAATATTGAGTAAAGGTGGCATCCATCCTGCAATGATGAGCAGCAATGCGGCAACAGTGCATCACCATCAAGTATGACTCTGACGAAAGAGAATGCAGTTAACACCACTTGGCTATGCTTACAGCCACTCCAGAACTAGAACGATATTATATAGAACAGTTCATAAGAAATGAAGTGGCTTACTAGTCATATCACAGCAGTAGCTTAGTGCATAACTACATGTATTAACACTTCTCATATACAAAGAGCAATTAAGAGCATATCACAGCAGTAGCTTAGTGCATATCTACAGGTATTAACACTTCTCATATACAAAGAGCAATTAAGATCAATCAGAAAACTAATGTACAAGCTTAAATACAAGTAATCACTCAAGGAAGTTCAACCAAAACAATTAAGCACAGTTTCCATCATTTGTAACACAAGAAACTTCCATTATGCTGTTAAAATGTTACTATTAGTTATTAGCATGAAAATACAAGATGTATACCTTCGACCTTCATGCACCATCTTGCTGGACTCCTACAATGAGACGAGTTAGTAATTAAACACTTCGAATTGACACGAAAAGAACAACGGGCATCGACCGAATTATTAAGCAAGTTATATTAATCAGCACGAATTACAATTTAAAAATAAAAATCACAAGTTTTGAAAAGAATGACCAGAAACAAGGTAAACTAGGTAGGAAAGTTGTACCGGCTTGCAGAAGTGAAGATGGAGGAATACCCTTTATAATATATCTAATAAGAACAATATATAAGCACTCTCAAAATGACAAGGTAAAGTAAGAGGAACTAACTGCTGCCCATTCCCAATGCCCCATCTCTATGTTTGGCGAAACCATAAGCACTTGCTATGACTGCAAAGAACAAGTTATAAATGTTAAAAGACAATTACAAGAAAAGAAAAATGACTACATAAAATTTTCGCTTCTTCCTCCTCTACTGAGAAGTACGCATTGAGTTACTATATTTTTAGCTCACCAGTCACCTCATCATCCGCATCCCTCCCTCTGCAAAGAATAAAAAGACCACCAGAACGTGCACTAGCAGTTGCACACTCACGTGAAACAAGAAGCAACAATCAGATTGAAATAGATATCTTTATCCTGCTAATTATTGTTTGGCATAATCATGGGACCAAGACTGTACTTGAAATTTGCTGAGCCTATACAAAATCTAATCAATGAAACAACCATCTCATCAGAATCATAAATGATTCTCACCCTTTTCTTGCATAGAATCACCACTCTCAACCTAAAGAATAACATTTGAAGTTCACCACACAAAATTTCTCATTCCAAGACACATACAGAGGTAAATTGCATATATTATGTAAAACATTTACGTAGGGAACATTATAGAATATAACAGATGTAGTTCCCGTAACTTCACAGATAGATGAAAAAACTAAATCTTTTATAGTCTTTGACAAACAGTTAGCACTGTGAAATTGATGCATCTTGGTTATTACTTCAGAAGCTTACTAACAATGAAGAAAGACTAGTGTCAATGGTATTGTATCATCAACAGTTGCACCATCTGAATTTACCTTGCCCGGCATTTCTCGATGTAGAATGTAAGAGATGTTCCCTTCTTTTTCTTTTTTCTCTTTTTTTTTTTTTTGCTGATTCGTTATGTAGGAATCAGATAAATTCGGAAGCATTTACGAAGGATAAAGTAGGAAACTCACATGCATGAAAGACCTTCCGCTTGAGGTTCCAACTTACACCATTCGTTAGGCTTAGAAGTTGTGTCCAAAGCTCGAACAGCTAAAGGCCCTTTTACTAGAAAAAAGAGCATAATCTCAAACAAATCCCAAGCTGCAACAACCACTTGCAATGGGCATTGTACTAAAGAGGTCTTCAACTGTAATGACTGGTGTCTGAACATCATTTCCACAATTTCCAGAAGAAATCTTTGCCCAACAAGAGCCATGACATATCCATAACGTGGCCCCACTCCAGGACCTTGAACAACAACCCTATCAAAAGAATAAGGGGCATGTAAAACACAAGAAAGAAAATCAAAAGTAGTACTCATGAATCCGCATTATCAAATCTAACCTGTGCCATCATTGTATTTTTTGTGTAAGGTCAAGTACATGAAGATTCTCTGTAGACAAACCTGCTGGACCGATTCCACCCTGGTAAAAATTAACCCCTTCTGTCAAATGGCGTAAAATAAAATAATAAACCTAAGCAGCTTATTAGATCAGCTTTCTGTGCCAACCTGAATAACCACCATAGTACCCACAGCAGTTGCCACATGTGCTTGCCCTGGGGGACGAAGCACTGATCAAATGGCACTAATATGATCCTTGCTATTCTCAGTGCTTCTATTGGATTGCTGCAATGTAAAAAAAAATAAAAAAAATTAAGTTGCAAGCAATTGGAAGTTGCAAACAAAATTAAGTTCTCATCATAAGAGGTTTCCGAGCAACCACCATTGAATCGCAACAATTCCTCGAATCTCTTCCCCAGCAAATAGACCACTATTGACATAACAAACTTAAAACATTAACCGACTCAAAATTACATAATACAAATCAAATTGCACATCTAACCTTATCAGGAACCCAACCACCAGCAACACGCATTAGAATTTCGGGTGTAGGTGTAAATAATCCACGGGCACAGGTGGAGCAATCCTAGGAGGCGAGACATTAAATACAGAAGAAGCGTGAAGCACTGAATCCCACCACTCAGCCTTGGCGCGAGAAAAGAGAGGTGAAATGAACCCGTGAAGACAATACGTATAAAGTAGGGACGTGACAGCCATCAGGTACATCAGCAATAAATGCATTGACCAAGTGGTTGAGAAGATAAGGACGACTCGGTCAGAGTGAGACTCGGCTAAGAGTATCACGGGCGACATCGGCATCATTCTCCAAAGACACTAACATCGGGTGAAGAGGCGACATGAGGAAACATCACCAAGCTCGGCCTAGTACATCGGGCAGGGACATCAACCAGAGCCGAAGAGAACATCAAAGAAGATACACCATGACATACACTGTAACTCGGATGTATTAGCACTTGCGGCTATAAATAGAGGGCCTTGTAGAGAGTTAAAGGCAAGTATTCAGTAAGGGAGAGAGAGCACTTAGATCTTGTAAGTGAGGAAGAGAGAACTTGTGAGCTAGAAATATCCTTGTAACTCCAATTCAAGTAATAAGACCATCAACCCTTCACCCCGTGGACGTAGGTAATCATACTGACCACGTATATCTTGTGTTCTTGTACATCTCTTGCTTGTTTTCTTCCTTGTGTGTGTGTTTATGTTTCTTGGATATAGAAGTAGGATTTTCCACATCTACATTCTGGCGCCGACTAAGGGGACAGTGTAACATCATTTGATACCTTGCAATCTAACCATTTAAGAGAGATTCCAAAGCTCCTATGACATCTTCTAATGTTAGTTGATGCTAAGTGAAAGACACTTGTGGTTCTCAGTTGAAAATATAGTTTCAAAATCTAGCTTTAAAAAACAACCATATTATGAAGTTTTTACTTTCTTAGATTTTCTCTATGAAAATCTTTAGATCTCTCGTTTCGTGTTGAAATCCAGATAGTTTTCTATTGTTAAAAGCAAGACCTTTACCATCCGATTGAACGAAGTTATTGAAAACACTTTCTTTTCGATTACCCATCATTTAAGTTTCAACTACGCGATTTCTTTTCGAAAACACTTTCTTAACGTTAATTTCCGGTTACAAATTTCAAATTTTAACTGTGGTTTAGGGTTTTCTCGATGAGTTGTTAAGATGAGTTGTTAGAAAGTTTTGAAGCTCCCAAAATATCATTCTTGATGCTTGGTAGAAGCTAGAGTGAAACTTCATCTCACGGATAACACCTTGTCGGGGATAACTAAACTCAACAGCAACAGTCGCAAAACCAGCTCAAAACCATTGAGTTAGGGTTTTTCCAAAGCAAAGACTGAAAAGGGGCGGGATGAGTACTTAGATAGTAGTCCCATCCTAATCCTAGAACAAGAGTCTTACAACACCATCGGAAGTCCAAAAAATTCGAGAAACTTTACTTTTGGCAACTGGTGTAGTTAATACAACCGGCAAAACAATTGACGGAAGTAATCAGTACATAAGAAGGTCAAGAAAGAAATTTTCCGGTAAGTTATACGGAAGATTAATGATTTCTGGCACTTGGAATATAGGTGTTGATGGTGGTTTTTAGACAAGGGGTAAAATCCTAAAACCCCATGACCTAGTGTTACCCACAACACATTAACTAAGAGCATTTAACTCGAGTGTAAATAATTAATAGGGGTATTTTTCAAAATACCGATTAGGGTTTTCAAATACGTAACCCTAATTCCAAACTAAGCCGCACTCTCACAAGACCATGGCAAAGAATGCCAAACCAAGCCGCACTCTGCGCACCATGGCAAGAATAAATGCCAAACCAAGCCGCACTCTGCGCGCACCATGGCAACCATGCCAAACCAAGCCGCACTCGCGCACCATGGCAACCATGCCAAACCAAGCCGCTCTCGCGCATCATTGACAACAATGCCAAACCAAGCCGCACTCTGCGCACCATGGCAACCATGCCAAACCAAGCCGCACTCTGCGCACCATGGCAACCATGCCAAACCAAGCTGCATACTGCAAACCATGGCAACAATGCCAAATCTCCAAGCCGCTATGCCTTTGGCACACGCCAAATATAGCGCCCTAGGCTTGCAAGACTTGCAACTAGGTCAACATGGCCGCACATGCCATTGGCACATGCCAATACGTGCCGCAAGCCATATTCCAAGTCGCTATGCCATTGGCACACGCCAAATATAGCTCCCTAGGCTTGCAAGACTTGCAACTAGGTCAACATGGCCGCACATGCCATTGGCAGATGCCAATACGTGCCGCAAGCCATATTCCAAGTCGCTATGCCATTGGCACACGCCAAATATAGCGCCCTAGGCTTGCAAAACTTGCAACTAGGTCAACATGGCCGCACATGCCATTGGCACATGCCAACACGTGCCGCAAGCCATATTCCAAGCCGCTAAGCCATTGGCACACGCCAAATATAGCGCCCTAGGCTTGCAAGACTTGCAACTAGGTCAACATGGCCGCACATGCCATTGGCACATGCCAATACGTGCCGCAAGCCATATTCCAAGTCGCTATGCCATTGGCATTACGCCAAATATAGCGCCCTAGGCTTGCAAGACTTGCAACTAGGTCAACATGGCCGCACATGCCATTGGCACATGCCAATACGTGCCGCAAGCCATATTCCAAGTCGCTATGCCATTGGCACACGCCAAATATAGCGCCCTAGGCTTGCAAGACTTGCAACTAGGTCAACATGGCCGCACATGCCATTGGCACATGCCAATACATGCCGCAAGCCATATTCCAAGTCGCTATGCCATTGGCACACGCCAAATATAGCGCCCTAGGCTTGCAAAACTTGCAACTAGGTCAACATGGCCGCACATGCCATTGGCACATGCCAAACACACACTGGTAGCCTAACTTGCAAACCGTGCAACCTACCACCAAGGCATTCCGCACATGCCATTGGCACATGCCAAACACACACGCTGGTAGCCTAACTTGCAAACCGTGCAACCTACCACCAAGGCATTCCACACATGCCATTGGCACATGCCAAACACACACCAGTAGCCTAACTTGCAAAACCATGCAACCTACCACCAAGGCATTCCGCACATGCCATTGGCACATGCCACACGCGCCATTAGCAAAAGACCACTTGCACTCAAGGCGCAACCAACGAGATATCAACACAAAACCGGGGATGCTTCTTTAGGGTTTGGTTTGGCGGTCACAAAGATGCGGCGTACACTACGCTCACAATTAAGAAAGCGTGAATAGGAATAAAGCGGTCAAATAAAAGAGGAAATAATGGTGAAAAACGTTTTCACCCATTAAACCATGCGGTTACCACCTCCTTCCATTATTTCACCCTTTACTCTCTTCCTTCATGAGGCTGTGGTACGTTTCAATCTCGAATTGTATAAATAGGTCTTACCTATTTCCACCGCACAACAAGTCTCGGTCAGAGAAATATACCACACTTACACTCTCGAAGGAAAGGCAACTTTGCAAGCTCTCCAAAAGCTTTCATCTCTTGCAAGCTTCCTAAGCTTTCACTTTCTCGATACAAGTCGAGATACTACTCTCCTCAACACCTTTCTCTGCTTCCCTCCCCAAATCAACCCTTCTCCTCCACTTTGTGACCGAAGCAAGTATGGAACGGCCATTTCTTGGTTTAGGCCGGACTTGCAGATTGATCTCTCGAATCTATAAAGTGCTCACGTGCAGCACATTTGTTTAGGGTTTGAACCAGTTTCTCACTCACCCACCGAAATCGGCAGAAACGATTTTTACCCATAAACAATTGGCGACCACAGCGGGAGGATCGATCTATCGGCTACAATGTCAGACTGTCGATCTCGTTCTTCGACCCAGATGTCAAGATGGTAGGGGAAAGCGACTCGATCCGAATCAACTGCCAGACGACCCGGTTACCAGTTGTAAAACTACACCAGAAAACTGGGGACTCGCTGAAGAAGCTACCAGTAATTGGGGACTTGCTGGGGATGCTACCAGCAAAGCCACCAGCAAAGAACCGCCTTTTTACATGTAGAGGGGCGTGTTCGCAAAACCTATGAAGTGAGTAAATTCAGGATGGGCAAGATATACAATCTATTTTTAGGTTTTTAGTAAAACCGTCATGCTACTCGAGTCTTGTGCCTATTGCTAGCACACACTTTCATAAAAGCAATATTCTTTTCCCAAAACATAATCGAGTCATATTACCAAAACCATTCATCCCGAAATAATCCAATACCCTAAAAAAGCTACCAAATGTCTATCAAAGGTCAAGTTTTGAACCGACATCCAATATGTCTTTCAAAAAAAAAAAAAAACCTAAATGAAAGTTTAATAGAAAAACGTTCAAGGAAAATCGTCCAACAAGTCCTGCTCTTCTTGGAAAAGTCAACTTTGCGTCCTCAAGAGCCGCTCTCTTCATAGTCAACATCTTGGAAAGCTTTTCGAGTTCCATCTCCTGTCGTGCAATCTCCTCGCGAAAAGCTTTCGATTCTTTGCATCTTTCAACTTTGGATCTCGGCAAGGCCTTCGACAAACCACGAAGTATTAAACTCCTTTTCTACACACACGTCGCGATGGTGCTCCCGATCGGCAATAATGTCTTGAAGAAACGGTGTGACCGGTTACCTCACGTATCCTCAATGGAAGATAAAGCCTCTTCCACACGCTTAACCAGCGCAAATCGAATAGTAACTTTCTTGTTTGTAGCCATATGTCCGTGCTTCTCCCGGATTCTCGTACAACGCCTCATGCTTAGCCTAAGCATGTTGAAGCCGCCAACCAAGACATGACCTGGATAAGGAACCAAGTACGGGGGATCAAAAATGGCGCCCGTAAGTGGCCTCACGACTCACAAAGGGTCTTCTTCCATGTCTACGAAACAACCATCGAGAATCATCCACCGTTTGAACCACGTCACAAACTAAGCAATTGGTTAACTCCCATCTCCAAGTCACCGGCGGTGGTCACCAAAGGCAAGTTTTCGTGTGACTCCACCCCAGGAATCGTCCTCCGAACCGGATTCCTCCCGCAAACTTGAGTTAGACATTTTTCAAAAGAAGAAACAAAGAAGAAGAAAGAAAAGAAGCGCAAAACTCACCGAACCACTTCCCGAAGAAGAACCAAGTCTTTGCCGGAGGAATCACTCTCGCTTGTTGAACTTTCTTCTTTCTCTCGACTCATCACCGCTATGAGTAGGCTCGGTGCCGCCTGAATTCCTTGAAGAAACCGCCGTCTCTGACGGCAACATGCAAGGGCAACAAAGCATTAACACTACCGAAGCCACTGGAGGAAACAAGACACATATTCTCGGCCGAAATTCACGTGTTTTGAGACAAACCAATGAAGAGGCGACACATACCTCGGTTATTGGAAGAATCAAAGACACAAGAGCCGTGGGAGGATCTTGTGAAACCGTCCCGAACCCGCCATCACGGTTCTTCGTTCTCCGTTCCTTGGCACGGGGTTTTCCGCTAGGCAACTTTCGCTGGGATCTCTCAACATTGGATACTCCTTCGAATCGCGGGGAAGGTTTGCAACGAACGTTTTCCACCACGTTATTCAAAAATCTCGGATCATAGTAAACTCGTTGCACCAAAACTCATTATAGCCGAAGGTCGTCGGTTACTCTTCCCATTTGAAAGAAGGAAAGACGGATACCGGCTTAAGGACACCAAGGTCAAGGGCGACGCGCAATGAATCTTTTAGGGATCACCGGCCGGTAAGGCACCCCTTGATCGAAACCCATGTGACGAGCAAGATAATCAATATTATAAGCGGTATCCGGAAAGATCCCACGAAGAAGACGATATATAACCGGAGCGAGCAGCTCAATGAACAGTGTTTTCACCAAGACTCAAATCGTCATCAAAAGACAAAGACGTGAGCGGAGCAGAAGCAAAGGTGTCCATTTGAATCACTGACTTATGGATCGGCCCCCATGGACGAAAATTGATTTCATGCAACTTATCAAGAAAACTAACCAAGCTCACACCAACTCTTGGGCGCCTGTTCACCCATCGAAGAATTCGAGAGCCCCCCAACTCACGGGAAGCGAAAGGCGGCGGTTTCGGAGCATACTTACTCGAAGTGCTCCCATAGCCGACTTGCGAAAAAGCAACGTGCACATATGAATCCACTTTCATGAAACCATTCGAAACTTGCATGTTCGCAACTAGGTGATCCAGATGCACATACGGGAACCAAGGAACAGCTTGCCAATGCGAAGAACTTCACCCTTTGCCAACTTCACAAAGAATCTCTAACACTCCAGTCTTATTCCTTTCTTGCCTAATCATCAAAAATGTCTCTCGGGATAACCAGAGAGCCAAAAATGCCGCGACATGAAGATCATCGCTTTTTCGATCAGGCTCCAACTCGTTCGGAAACCATTGAGATATCCACCAACCGTAAGGGCACCTTTCATCCTCTTTCCTGAAGAATCCTTCGACTTCGCAACGGAGTCTTTCCGAGCAAAATCCCCCAACTTAGCGGCCAAAGTCATCCCGCATCTTCACCTCACTTTCGATAATTGGATTCTAAGGTTCCCGATTCTGGAAGATTCAAAGAAGAGAGCCACACTCTCCAAGGAGAAAGTTATCTCACCCCATCTACATATGATTGTATGGGTGTCCGAACACCATCTGAGATGAAAGCAACCAAGCCCGGGATGTCCTTCCTAATCTGGGAGATTTCTCAAGTCTTGACATCATCAATGACCAAGCGCTCGAGTCAAGTTGGTATTTATACGCTCCTCGCTCACCATGAACTCAACCCATCTCACAAAAGAACGCAATGGACTTTGACACATCCTAAGTCAATGTTGGAAGAGAATATACCCCTTTATGAAGACAGAACCGAATGGTGCTCTCTGGGCGAACCGAACGTGTCTTCCTGTCATCCTCACCACCGGTTAGCAAAATCGGCACGAAACCGGGTGATTCTTCCGAGCGGGGCGAGGGCTCTAGTGAAGAATTCATCATCTATGTTCGGCTTGGAATTATGAGCATCCTTCGAATAACGAAATTTGGTTCAGGTAACATCTTATCGAATTCCTTCATAACAATTTGGTAATAAGATGTCTGCACAAAACAAACGAAGAAAGGCGAAGTTATCTCCCTGACACATAATCGTACCCAAAAAAAAAAAAAAAAAAAAAAGAGAAAGGGGTAGGAGGACGTATTTTCTTCGGGTTCGAGACTATATACGCGGCATTCTATTCGGGTACAAGTGTGTCTACATGATCTTTCTTCAGTTCAAAAATATATATGGAGCATTTTTCTATTGGTTCGAAACTGCGCGTGGTACTTCTCTCAAGAAGCAAAAATCATATATACAATATTTCCTGTGGGTTCGAAGTCATATGAAGCATATACACAATATTCTTCTTGGGATTCATACGGGGTTCTCTACGGGTTCGAAATACACACGTGAGTATATTCTTGTGGTTCAAATATTTCTTTCAGAACCGAAAATTCATATATGCAATATTTCCCACGGGTTCAAACAATATATGCAGTATTCCCTTGGTTGCATACGTACAATATTTTCTACAAGAGGAACGCTAAGGAATCACATGCAAGGATTGTGGAAGCGCCTACTCTTAAGGTTTATACCTATGTGAAAGAAAAAAAAAGAAAGAGAGAAGAGTACTCGAAGTCATACCTGGAAGCTGGTTTCTCTTTGCCGCTAGTATGAAAAGAGGAAAGAATAAAGCGCTTGAGAGGGAAAAAGGGGGCTTTATGTATATATATATACATATATAGGCGTGAAAGACTTTGAAATAAGGAAGGATTCCCCTTTTCACCAAAATCACGCATGTAAGAAACGGTCCCACAAAGGGTGCGACTTCCCAATGCCGCCCAAAGTCACGCCTGCAAACACGGTTTCTACACTTTGTGCCTGGTCCCACCAGCTAGCACACTCGGTTCCCAATTCACGCCAACTTCCCAACGTCGCCCAAGCTGCACCGGCCCCACCAATTGCACCGACTGCAAGCACACACGGCTTCTACACTTTGGGGTCCCACCCGCTAGCCAACTCGGTTCCCAACTCACGCCAACTTCCCAACGTCGCCCACAAGTGCATCGAGGCCCACCAATTATGCCAGCCTCTGATTTGTGCAAAACTACCGGAGGCAAGGATTCCGAATCCTATTTATAAAAGGTCGAGACAAGCCTCTTTCAATTTTCTTTACGTTTCTTGTTAATAGTTTGTCACCATCTTATGCTTACCTCATGACAAAGCCCCTGTTCCGAGGCTACGGGGGACTTAATGTTGATGGTGGTTTTTAGACAAGGGGTAAAATCGTAAAACCCCATGACCTAGTGTTACCCACAAAACATTAACTAAGAGCATTTAACTCAGGTGTAAATAATTAATAGGGGTAGTTTTTCAAAATACCAGATTAGGGTTTTCAACCTACAGAACCCTAATTCCAAACCAAGCCGCACTCTGCGCACCATGGCAAAGCAATGCCAAACCAAGCCGCACTCTGCGCACCATGGCAAAGAATGCCAAACCAAGCCGCACTCTACGCACCATGGCAGCAATGCCAAACCAAGCCGCACTCTGCGCACCATGGCAACCATGCCAAACCAAGCCGCACTCTGCGCACCATGGCAACCATGCCAAACCAAGCCGCACTCTGCGCATCATTGACAACAATGCCAAACCAAGCCGCACTCTGCGCACCATGGCAACCATGCCAAACCAAGCCGCTCTGCTACGCACCATGGCAACCATGCCAAACCAAGCCAAGCATCTTGCACACCATGGAAACAATGCCAAATCTCTAAGCCGTTATGCCTTTGGCACACGCCAAATATAGCGCCCTAGGCTTGCAAGACTTGCAACTAGGTCAACATGGCCGCACATGCCAATACGTGCCGCAAGCCATATTCCAAGTCGCTATGCCATTGGCACACGCCAAATTTAGCGCCCTAGGCTTGCAAGACTTGCAACTAGGTCAACATGGCCGCACATGCCATTGGCACATGGCAATACGTGCCGCAAGCCATATTCCAAGTCGCTATACCATTAGCACACGCCAAATATAGCGCCCTAGGCTTGCAAAACTTGCAACTAGGTCAACATGGCCGCACATGCCATTGGCACATGCCAACACGTGCCGTGAAGCCATATTCCAAGCCGCTAAGCCATTGGCACACGCCAAATATAGCGCCCTAGGCTTGCAAGACTTGCAACCAGGTCAACATGGCCACACATGCCATTGGCACATGCCAATACGTGCCGCAAGCCATATTCCAAGTCGCTATGCCATTGGCACATGCCAATAAGACTTGCAACTAGGTCAACATGGCCGCACATGCCATTGGCACATGCCAATACGTGCCGCAAGCCATATTCCAAGTCGCTATGCCATTGGCACACGCCAAATGTAGCGCCCTAGGCTTGCAAGACTCGCAACTAGGTCAACATGGCCGCACATGCCATCGGCACATGCCAATACGTGCCGCAAGCCATATTCCAAGTCGCTATGCCATTGGCACATGCCAAATATAGCGCCCTAGGCTTGCAAAACTTGCAACTAGGTCAACATGGCCGCACATGCGATTGGCACATGCCAAACACACCTTTGGTAGCCTAACTTGCAAACCGTGCAACCTACCACCAAGGCATTCCGCACATGCCATTGGCACATGCCAAACACACACGCTTGGTAGCCTAACTTGCAAACCGTGCAACCTACCACCAAGGCATTCCGCACATGCCATTGGCACATGCCAAACACACCTGGTAGCCTAACTTGCAAAACCATGCAACCTACCACCAAGGCATTCCGCACATGCCATTGGCACATGCCACACGCGCCATTAGCGGCACCACTTGCACTCAAGGCGCAACCAACGAGATATCAACACAAAACTCGGGGATGCTTCTTTAGGGTTTTGGTTTGGCGGTCACAAAGATGCAGCGTACACTACGCTCACAATTAAGAAAGCGTGAATAGGAATAAAGCGGTCAAATAAAAGAGGAAATAATGGTGAAAACGTTTTCACCCATTAAACCATGCGGTTACCACCTCCTCCCATTATTTCACCCTTTACTCTCTTCCTTCATGAGGCCGGTACGTTTCAATCTCGACTTGTATAAATAGGTATTACCTATTTCCACCCCGGACAACAAGTCTCGGTCGGGAGAAATATACTACACTTACACTCTTAGAAAGGCAACTTTGCAAGCTCTCCAAAAGCTTTCATCTCTTGCAAGCTTCCTAAGATTTCACTTTACGATACAAGTCGAGATACTACTCTTCTCAACACCTTTCTCTCACGCTTCCCTCCCCAAATCAACCCTTCTCCTCCACTTTGTGACCGAAGCAAGTCCGAACGGCCATTTCTTGGTTTAGGCCGGACTTGTACGCATTGATCTCTCGAATCTATAAAGTGCTCACGTGCAAGCACATTTGTTTAGGGTTTGAACCGGTTTCTCACTCACCTACCGAACTTACCAAAATCGGCAGAAACGATTTTTACCCATAAACAAAGAGGGAAAAATAATGATTAATGCGTAGGGAAAGTACCGAAAGCGACGTGACATAACCCCTTTTCACAAATTCGTCTTGTTAGTCAAAACCCCTAATTTCTTGAGTTCAAAGACACTCTTTGTAGCAAAAAGGAATCGTATTTTTCCCGAACTTTTCTTCCCTCTAAAGTTCGGATCTGTTGTACTTCATCTTAACCTTTTCGAAAACAATCCAAAGTGAGGTGTCTTTGTGCATTTCTTTGACGTAGGTAGGGACGGAAGCGAGCGGCAGAAATATCAAATTAACTGGGAGCCGATGGCAAGCATATCGGTTACTGGGAGAACTCTGAGGAACCGTACAGTAGCTAGCACTAGCATGCAGGAAGGAGTAACAGATCCTCGACAACAAAGTAGCCGACAACACCAGCAGGAAGAATCTAGGGCACCAGGTGGTGGCATGATAACTGTTGATGAGGAAGTTGACTTGGGCCGAGATGATGATCTCTCGCCGAGAGGATTACGGATCAACCCGAGCCAGCTGAGGCCAGGAGATATGGTAGATGGAAGGACCGCATCGGACACTGAGGACGATGAGGAAGCACAAATTACGTGAGAGGACCGAAGGCGATCAAGGCAGCGTGCAGAGTATCGATTCGCCTTGGAACAAGAATGAGAGAGGCTTAGGCACGTGCGCTTGGAGATGGGCAACCCCAACAGGGATATTCCACCAGCTGTATCCGCCCCAACCGCTGCTCCTCCAGTATCTCCACCAACTGTGCCGCCACTAACAGTAGGGAACCATGTGAATGGTCACTCAAGTCACGAGAGTACTGACCCGACATTGCTCGCGATCTTGGCCAATCAAAAAACGCAGGAAGATTTCATGAGGGAGTTACAGAGAAGAAATATGGCTTTAGAGCACGAGAACTACCAGCTCAGGAATCGGAGATCTGGGTCGCGTGGATCTTCGAGCCGAGGAGCCTCTAGTAACCATACATGATCGAGACGTACTCGGACCCCGCCTCCTGGCCGAGAACGTGTACCCGATCCTAGCCGAACAAGGGGCGGGTACGGACCACCCGAGAGCTCCTCAACCGAGGAAGAAGTACAAAATAGGAGACCCTACACGACAACCGAAGCTAAGATTAATCAATTGGAGCATATGTTCAAGAAGTTGGCAGGCGATGAGGAAGACGACAAGTTGGCGGAAGTAATTAACGAAGTGCCAAAAACTCCATTTACCAAGGCACTTGAACAGACGTCGTTCCCCCCCAAGTGTACGCTTCCCACCTTCCCATTAAGGTTTGACGGCATATGAGACGCAGGAAAACACATCAAGATGTATAACATGTCTTTGCTGCAATGGAAGAGCTACGACGTAGTCATATGCAAATTCTTTCCGGCAAGTCTGGAAGGCGAGGCGAAAAACTGGTTCTATACCTTGCCTGATGAATCCATTGGCAACTACATGGCCCTAGTGGAAACATTTCTTGAGACCTATATGCATAACAGCATTGCTCACCCAAGGGTAAACAGATTATTCACACTAGCCCGACGGTTTCGAGAACCCCTGAGATCTCTGACAGATCGATGGAGGAAATTATGTACTGATATTGGGAAGGTTCCAGTCGAGCAGCAAATATTTGGATTTAAGAATTCGTTGGGAAAGTCAGATCCCATCTGGGTAGCAATGTACACAGAAAAGCCAAAGACGCTAAGAGATATGAGGAAAATGCAGGAACATTACATAGCATTGGAGGAGATACAAGAAGGAGCACAAGATAGAGGAATCCAAGAAGCCAGCACGGCAGTAGATCCTGTCCCTATGCAAGATCTGAGGCGACCCGAGAAAAGGCCGGTAGCCCCACAGCAAGTCTCGGGCAAGAAAGAATGGGTCGAGAAGGGAAAGAAGCCACGACACGAACCGAGAACCTACACACCCCTGAATGCACCATTAGAGGAAATATTCAAGGAAGTAGAAAAAACGCGACATCAGATACCCGAAGACTTGGGGCATCCAGTTCGACGAAACAAGAAACCATCCTGAGTTTTGTCATTACCACCAGTATCGAGGGAACTCAACTAACAATTGTGGAGAAGTAAAATATATCATTCAACACTTGATCCGATACGGGTACTTGCGACATTTCGTCAAGACATCGCCGACACCAGTCCAGCCCGATGTTCCTGTGCACCAAGTAAGGATCGAAGCGTGGAACCCAGTTCACTGCAACACCATCTTACACTCGGACACACAAATATTTGATCTCTGGATGGGTATCACTTCCAGGATTTGTAAGAGGGGTCGAGCAGGGAAAGAAATCTTTAATGTAGCAAATACATTACCAATGGAACCGTGGATGATACAGCCGATTGATGCGCGTCGTTTACACAACAAATTATTCAAGATATTTCCCACTAATTAACTGGTAATATAGCGGTAGTAAGAGATCGTTCCCACAGAGAGCTGTGTAATTGATAGGTTAGTTAGTTCAGCAAAGTAAAGTAAAAGACAAAAGGGGGTGGTTTTATAGTGAAGTAAAAAGAAAAGAATAACAAATAAAAGAAAGATGATTAAGGAATCATTCGCCGTCACTGGAAAGAAACTTAATAAAAGTACTTGTTTATTTCTTGTAGAATTTCCATTGTCACCAACCGTAGAATAGCAATAAGCTCTGCTATCCCCGGAATTCCTATTGCCACTGGATACGGAAGCGCTCGACTACCAGATTCTATCCATCTGAGCCACCATGAATAAGCTCTGAAGATGTAACCCACCGGATGCATTATGTTTTGTGAATTAGGTTGATCCTAGCATCAGACGCATAAGCTCGGTCTGCTCACTAGTGTCATCTCTATACACAATTGCTTAACAGAATCCCTCTGTCAGCTTTTGCGATGTACTACTTGTGTATGGAATCGAGTGACTATTACATGTATCACCAACCCCGATACTAGTAGAAGAATTACTACCAGGTCAATTTAAATGGCCAGTTGAACAACCCAGTAATAATCTTAGACGATAAAAATAATAGAGACAATCGACAAGAAAATTAAACTCAAAATAAATTTGTAAAAAGAATTAAAGTTTCATAAACCAGGACTTTGAAATCATACCTTAATCAGTAAAAATTCAGCTACACATGAGTTTACTAAAACCCATAAAAATATATATAGAAGAAGAAGAAAATAGCTTGGTTTCCCCCTAAAGGGGTAAACCTAGAATAGAATATAACCTCCTTTCTCTTCTTTTTCTGTCTCTAAAAAGTTCTATTTTTTTCTAAAAGTTGTTCTCCTTTCGGTGGGTTTTAGGATGCTATTTATATAGGCAATATTTAGCCTTGTACGATCCACAAAAATCGTATTGGATAGAGAACACCAAGTCGGTTGAGCTTATCAAAGAACAAAAGATGCTGATTCGGTATGGGAGAGCTACGTTAGTAAAATGGAGACGCGACATCCTATTGGCTATCACTTCAGCAGGACTCATGTGTCGTCATCTACATCGTTGATCTGTCCGCCTTCAATGAATCGCCTTGCATCAAATCATTCCATTTTTCCAAAGCGCGTACGAGATTGGGCAGAGTACTACAAACACAGCCCTACGACATGCTTGTTATATTCCTCTTTTCTTTCGCTGCATGTGCCGTGTGGGTCCCTCCATGAAGTCATCATTCCTCATCGGCAAATGGCAGAAGCCATTATTCAGTTCCATCGTCCTCATGTCATTGATCCAACTCCGTTGATATCAATCACCAACGTCATTATCTCTAACAGCAACTCCCTTTCGTTGTCGATCCTAAACAACTCAACTTCCATCACCATGAACAGAATGTGCAATCAGATCAATTCTCGTTCACCATCATTACTGCCACCTTCATCTTCTCTTCCGGTAGTTCCTCGAGCTCTCTGATTTGAAATCAGGCTTATACCCATGCTTTCTGTCATCCCCAGGAACCCAATGATGTCCACAAAAGCTTAAAAATCACTTCTGCCAAAAATCGATGACCATCGTGATCATCATGATCATCAGCATCACGAGCACCGGCTGCCATTACTTCCGTTCTGTTTTGCAACAGTGAAGAAGAAGTGCCCTGAGTAATGAAGGAGGGTGCCTTTATCAGATTTTGGATTCCTGCCTCTTCCTTTGTAAAAGACCGAACTGCCTTTAGCAGTTCCCTTGAACTTGACTGCCCCTTAACAGAATGACTACTCCTTACCGTACAGCGGGGGTGTTAATAGCACTTTCCCGATAAAATGACCATTTTTCCCTTTATGCTTCTGAGTTCTTGTTTTGCTCATAACTTCTTCATACGAACTCATAATGATTCCGTTCTTTCGCCATTGTCTTCATCTTCTCATCCTCTACACAATGAAAAGTAGAAATCTTGTATTTGAACGAGTTCCAATTGGTCTTTGTCCCTTTCTCCACTTATAGCTAGCTTCTTTCCTTGCACAATTAAGTGCAAATCCACTTCTTTTGGATGATTTCCTAACAAAACACAAATAAGAGAAAACAAGCGTAATATACAATAATTTGCAAGAAAACCAACAAATACTAGCATGGAATTAACACCAAAATATATGTGAAATATGCACTTATCACCGATCACCTTCTCAGCAAAAGATGTTCCTTCAAATGGCCAAGCACATGGAGACCCACTAGTGATCACCTTACTTATTGATGAATGGGGAGTTCAGAGGATCCTGATGGACAGTGGAAGCTCGGTTGAAGTCATGTTCTATGATACTTTCAAGAGGATGGAATTATCATACGATATCTTGATTCCTTCAACTTATCGAATTTACGTCTTCAACGGATCCGTTACGGTACTAAAGGGAGAAGTCATACTCAGAGTTTTGGACGGAGAAGGATACCTGGACACGCTTACTACTTTCTGTATTGTGGACGTCATTGCATCATTTGAGGCGATCCTCGGCAGGCCATGGCTCGCGGGTATCAAATGAGTGGCATCGGCGTACCACCAAAGGATAAGATTCCCATCTTATTGAGGAGTTGTGGAAGTATTGGGAGATCCCAAAGAAGTAAGACAATGCATGCAGTTGGATATCCAGCAAAATAAGGAAAGACGATCAAGGCAACGCCGAGAAAAGAACAAAGCCAAGGAAGCCAAGACCGAAGAAGAACTAGAAAAGGTGCTTTCACAGGCTATTACAACTTATGAAGAAGGAGAAAAAGAGGTCTTATAAAAATCAAAGGAGGTGACATCGGTCAAAGAATCGAAACCTAACTTCTCGGCTTTAGAGCCAACCCGAGAAGTTAACTTAGGTACTTAACGAAGAGCCGAAATTAGTAAGAATCGAGAACCTTACTAACGGACGACGATGAACAACCGATAACATTGTTGAAAGAACACATGGATGTGTATGCCTGGCAGATGCGTGATATGGAGGAATTGACCCGGATGTATGCTCACATTATCTAAGGATAGACCCCAAGTTCAATCCAATCCGACAAAAATGCGGAGAATTGCACCCGAGTTGCAAGCAGCGGTGGAGGCCGAGTTGAAAAAGTAACAAAAGGCGGGAATCATTCGAAAGGCTAAGTACCCACAATGGATATCTAACGTGGTGATCGTACCAAAGATAAACGGGGGAGTTAGGATCTGCATCGACTTCAGTGATTTATACAAGGCCTGCCCGAAGGACAACTTTCATCTCTCAGCATCAATCAACTAGTAGAGTCAATAGTCGGGTATAAGGCTGTCACGCTAATGGACGGATACTCGAGGTACAATCAAATCCCATTGGCCCCTGAGGATCAAGAACATACGTCATTCTTCACACCTAGAGGACTTTATTGTTACACCAAAATGCCATTTGGACTGAGAAACGCGGGTGCTACTTACCAAAGGTTAGTGGAGGACATGTTTGAAGACAAGATTCATCACACCATCGAAGTCTACGTGGATGACATGTTGGTAAAAAGCAAGATAGCATCCAGCCACATTGGCGACCTACGCGAAATTTTTCAAACTATGAGGAAATATTAGATGCGAGTCAACCCTGCTAAATGTACTTTTTGGGTCACTTTGAGTAAATTTTTGGGTTACATAATTACGGACGAAGGCATAGAAGAGGATCTTGAGAAGATTAGGATGTGGTAGAAATGCCATCTCCAGTGACTTTGAAAGACGTACAAAGACTAAACGGCAACTTAGCCGCACTCGGGCGATTCATTTCTCGATCTTTCGACAAATGCAAGGACTTCTTCGGGACCCTCAGAAAAGGGGAGAAGTTCAGGTGGAGCGAGGAGTGTGAAGAAGCGTTTCAAAAAATAAAACAACACCTAGCGAGCCTTCGGTGCTACAACGACCCGAGCCCGATGAAGTGCTTACCTTATATCTCGTGGCAACGGGTTATGCAATAAGTGCGGTCGTGATTAAAATTGTTGGAACATAAGAGAAGCCTATATACTTCTGTTTGTAGGTGAAAATGGTTTCTGCTGATTTCGGTAATTGCGGGTGTGCAGGTGAGAAATAATTTAAACCCTAAACAATGTACTGCAAGGGAGTACTTTAGATTCGAGAGATCAATCTGTACAAGTCCGGCCTAAACCAAGAAATGGCCGTTCCATATTTGCTTCGGTCACAAAGTGGAGGAGAATGGGTTGGTTTTGGGGAGGGAATCAAGGAAAGTGGTGAGACCAGAATAGTTGATTCTGGAAGAGTAGTTGGGTTACTACGACTTGTTATCAGAAAAGTGAGAGAGCTCACAAGGTGAGCTAGCAAGTATATATTTCTGAGTGTTGTATCTCCCGTCTGAACTTGTTGTTCAATGGAAATAGGTAATACCTATTTATACAAGTCGGAGTAAAAATATACCATGGTCTAATTAAGGAGTGAAGTAAATGGGAGGAGGTGGTAACCGTATGCATGGAATTGATGTTCCATAAAGTGGTTAACGCATGAAACTGGTTTTCATGAAACTGCTAACGTTATGGAATTGATGTCCCATAAAGTTGTGAATGCATGTGCTTTATGTCCCATGAACGTTTCACACATAACTTCCCGTATTAACAAACTGCCTCACCCATATGACACTTCCTTATGATGGGCGTAGTGTACGCCGCACGCTGAAAACCGCCAAACCAATACCCAAAGAGGATCCCCCAGTTTGTGTTGATGTCTCGAATGTTTTGGAAAACATGTAGCACGTTGTTTTGGCTTAGAAAGTCAAGCTCTGGAAACTTTCCAGCCTGGTGAACTTCGACGGTCGAGATTTTGGATCTTGAGAGGAGGGGCAACCATTGATCGTCGCACGTCTTTGTTTTGATAGACGCATAGTGAGGGCCAACGTGGTGGCGCGGCTAGGTTGGAATGCCGTTTGCAAAGCAAGGTTTGACGTGGCCAAACTTAGGTTTTCGTGCCAAAGGTTACCATGTGTCGTCTGGTAACCTTGGATGGCTAGGATTTTCTCACGGGATTGAAGGGCAACCGTTGATTGTTTCACGCCTTCGTTTTGGTGGCTGCGTAGAAAAGGCCAACAGGGTGGCGCGGCTAGGGCGTGGTTAGGCTTGGCATGTGGGGCCAAGGGTTCGCCTTGGGCGTGGGTAGCTTTATCTAGGCGCGATTTTGGCTTGGCATGTGGGGCCAAGGGTTTTCCATTGGCGTATGGCGTGGCTAGGGCCAAGGCAAGGGCGTTTGGCTTGACATGATGTGACTAGCATGGCTAGGGCCAAGGCAAAGTGCGTTTGGCATGGCGCGGCTAGCTTGGCTAGGTTTGGTTTGGCTTGGAATGTAGGGCCAAGGGTTTGCCATGGGCGTATGGCGTGGCTACGGCCAAGGCAAGGGCGTTTGGCTTGGCATGATGTGACTAGCATGGATAAGGCCAAGGCAAAGTGCGTTTGGCATGGCGCGGCTAGCTTGGCTAGGTTTGGTTTGGCTTGGCATGTAGGGCCAAGTGTTTGCCATGGGCGTAGGGCGTGGCTAGGGCCAAGGGAAGGGCGTTTGGCTTGGCATGATGTGACTAGCATGGCTAGGGCCAAGGCAAAGTGCGTTTGGCATGGCGCGGCTAGCTTGGCTAGGTTTGGTTTGGCTTGGCATGTGGGGCCAAGGGTTCGGCTTGGGCGTGGTTATCTTTGGCTAGGTGTGGTTTTGGCTTGGCATGTGGGGCCAAGGGTTCACCATAGGCGCATGGCGTGACTAGCTTGGGCTAGGTGCGGTCTTGGCTCGGCATGTGGGGCCAAGGGTTTTCCATAGGCGCATGGCGTGGCTAGCTTGGGCTAGGTGCGGTTTTGGCTTGGCATGTGGGGCCGAGGGTTTTCCATAGGCGCATGGCGTGGCTAGATTGGGCTAGGTGCGGTTTTGGCTTGGTATGTGGGGCCAAGGGTTTGCCATAAGCGCGTGGCTAGCTTGGGCTAGGTGTGGTTTTGGCTTGGCATGTGGGGCCAAGGGTTTGCCATAGGCGCATGGCGTAGCTAGCTTGGGCTAGGTGCGTGACCAAGCTAGGAATTTGGGGCAAAGGTCGTTTGGTAACCTTAGACGGCCAAGATTTGCTCCTGGGATTGAAGGGACACCGTTGATTGTTGCACGCCTTCGTTTTGATAGCCGCGTAGTGAAGGCCGGTGGTGGCGCGGCATGTGGCCATGGCGAGTGCGTTTGCATGGCGCAATAGGTGTGGCTGGCATGATTTTCCATTGGCACGGAGGTGCGGCTAGCATGGTTGGCATGCTTTTGGCGCGGTTGGTGTGGCTGGCATGATTTGCCATTGGCACAGAGGTGCGGTAGCATGGTTGGAATGCTTTGGCTCGGTCGGTGTGGATGGCATGATTTGCCATTGGCACAGAGGTGCGGCTAGCATGGTTGGCATTCTTTCGATCGGTCGGTGTGGCTGGCATGATTTGCCATTGGCACAAAGGTGCGTCTAGCATGGTTGGCATGCTTTGGCGCGGTCGGTGTGGCTGGCATGATTTTCCATTGGCACAGAGGTGCGGCTAGCATGGTTGGCATGCTTTGGCGTGGTCGGTGTGGATGGAATGATTTGCCATTGGCACAGAGGTGCGGCTAGCATGGTTGGCATGCTTTGGCGCGTTCGGTGTGTCTGGCATGATTTGCCATTGGCACACGTGGGAATTATGGTTTGGTTTGTCGTGACCCTAATTTGAAAAAGATACCCCGGTAGTTATTTAGGGACACATTAAAGGTTTCAGTAAATGTGCCTAGTAAATGCTTGTTATTTAAAATATCGTGACATCGGTGTCTGATAGGGTTTAGTGTTTTACGATTTTAACCCTAAGCTAAAAACCACCATCAACATTAAGTCCCAGCTTAGCTCGGAACAGGTGCCTTGTTGCGAGGTAAGCATATGATGGTGACAGACAAGGACGGAATCGAGGTGTAAATTATTGCAGAGATGGTCAGGAGAATCCGACTAACCTTTTTGAGTGGTAAAGAGAGTTTTGGTTTCCAGTGTTGGCGGCCCTGCGTAAGTTGTACTGGGAATACAGACCATGGAGTGGTGAGATGAAAGTTACCGGCTTGGTGCAGTCGTACATCTCAAGGCAAAGGGGGCGCGGTCTTTGAAGGCGACGCAAGTGGACGGATTGGCTCGAGGGGCCAAGGGGTGGCGTGGTCTTGGTGAGGCAAACGCGCGTGGATGATAGGGTCGCGATAGTGGAGCAGGTGGCTTGGCATAGTGTGGCCTTGGCAAGACAAGACGTACACGGACTGCTAGGCATGGTGGGGCCGAGGCAATGGAGCGAATGGCTTGGCCTGGCGTGACTATGACAAGGCGCAATTTGATAGGGTGAGACGTGCACAGATGGCCATTAGCGGTGAGGATGAGACATGGAACGGATTGCTTGGAGATTTTTCTTCAAGGGCTTGGTTGCCTCTTTCATTATTTGACTCGACCAGGAAGTTTTTTCTTCTCTTCAACCCAAAACGTTACGCCCACGAAAAGAGGAAAAGCGTTAATCTTTCTGCTTTGGTTATGTTGCCGGTTTTGCTTCCAAAGCTTAGCGTTGGTGGTGGGAAAGGAAAACACGATCTAGTGTGCCTCGAGCACATTCTTCCACGCATTCTCACCAACCATAATTATTTCTCACATCCAGGCATGAGGTTTAATTAGGATCGGATGTTATGCCTTAACTCACGGTCGGTATAAAAGCTTTCCCTTTTGAGGTTGCGTCATCTTGCTGTACATAAAAGATTATCTTGAACTCTACATTCACGTAGTTCGTCTTCGTCCATCCTCTTTACAGCTATCACCTCGCGTTTTCTTCTTATTTTTATTTTATCCTCTTTCTTATGTGTGTATAGATAGGATGGAACTTGACCATTTTCCTTGTTCTTTGTAGTGTATGATTGGACCCTCCAGGGATATCCATGTCTTTAATTCTTCGGAGAAGGACTTCAGAATTGGCGCAAACCGTTCCTCGTCTCATGAGGAGGCATTATCTAGAATAGAATCTCTGTTCCATGAAGCTGGTGACATCATCAAGGACCACCCTTCCATCTATCTCCATGAAGTGCAGGCGCGTGTTCGGACTTTCTTGAGTTCGGTGAACATGAAGGAGGGACGAGAAAATGAGGAAATAACCTTGGTGTGTTGAGAAGTTCCAGTGCGGAAAAACCTTTCCTAGGTCCAGTTATAGGGCGGATCGAACTGCTTCTAGGTAGAAGCAACGGAAAATCGAGCATGTGAAGCTTTTGGAGGCAAGCGCCATGGTTCTCGATTTTGATGCGGATGAATCAAAAAATCTTCTTCGAATGGTCAATGAGAAAACCTCCGAGGGAGCGTCTAACGGGACCGAAGTAGCCTTTGGAGTTGACGCCAGAGGTGTCGTTGGCGATATTGGAGGGGTCATGGTTGCGTATGCTGAACCGGTCGTCGAAGCGGACACTGTTGCTTCTGTGGTTGCTTCGGGATGGGATGTTGAGGTTGTTGCTGCTAACACCGTTGAATGGAATCTTTGTTGCCCGAGAGATTATTGGGGGAAGTGCTTGAAGATAGCCTTGACCAAGGGGACTCGTGCTCCATCCTTCGAGGGCTAGTTCCTCCCTTTTGTTATTCTATTAGATGCTTAGTTCCCACGATGCTTTTCGTAAACTCATCTTTACCTTTTTCTTCATCAGTCAACATTTCGCTTTATATATTTTTTTTTTAATGATTGAATGAGGTATTTCTGGTTGTGGTATGATGGCTTTGCAATGGTTTTCTGGGTAAGTTTGATGTATTTCTCTGCTATCTGGAGAACTCGTTTGGAAAGAGATGTATTTATACTCTTCTTTTTTCTTTTTTTCTTTTTTTGACGAAAAATGAAATTCCAGGGAAGAATACAAACGGTGCATTCATATTGGGGAAATACAACTACTAAGAGGAATTGTTAAAGGAAATACTAAAGGGAGAGTGGCTGAAAAGTCAAGATTTTAGGGATTGGAGGCCTTGAGCCATTGCGAGTGAACTATCACGCCTTCAGGTGTGTCTGTGTTGATGAGCTTGCAATATCCTCCTAAAAGGGTGTCCACCACCAGATACGGCTCGTCTTGTCTTCCATTGGGCGAATCAATTTGAATAGCCATTTTTACCGTCATCTTCCCAACTTGAAATGAGTTTACCTTAACCACTATATCTCCGATTGAAAACGGGTTCAGGCGTCGTGCAACCATTTCAGTCTTGGCTCCATTGGTTTCGATGGAAGTTTCCAAGCTTTTTGCAAAGTGTTCAAATAGCCCAGCACCCCATTCACATTTCTTGACGGCGTCCGTGCCGATGTCGCGCCGAGTCCCCATGACGGAATAGGGGAAGGAATGACTGGTTGTAGAGAAGGTCGTTCGGCGGACTTACTTGCATTTGAAATCCATGAGCTAGCGCCAACAGGTCTTATCCAGATGTCTGGGTTCCATTGATAACTCGTCGATGCGATAACTAGTGGGATGATTTGTTGGAAATTCTTTCGGGCGTGGACGTCGGTAGAGGGTGCAAATCTAATTTCTCTTTGTTGTCGAGTACCTATAAGTGCCCCAATATCATGTCGTGACCCAGTTCTTTGACAATGTGGAATATGCTATGCGTTATAGCGTCTCCCATCTTTATCTCCAGGTTGATGTATCCATGCGCGTTCAAAGCACCTCCTTTTGGGTTCTTAATCACAGACGGGGAATGGGTAGCGTCTTGTTTTGTAAATCCCGCATCCTTTAGTGTCTTGAAAGTAATGATGTTGATGTCAGAGGCTGCGTCGATGAGCGTGTTGTAAAATTCGATACCTCTTAAACGGGACGTGGTCAGCAGTCCCAGTTCTTCCCTTTGATTCCGCCCGTTTGGAAAGCTTGGGCCCCGGTGTGGTTTCCGGGAGAGAAAAGTCGTATGCTTGGATAAAACGCGATTGAGATCTGCGAAAATATCTTGGCGCTGCACATTGGAAAGATAGAAAATTTCGCATACATGCTGCATCATGGATTGTACAGTCTCGTGCGCGGAGTCCCCAGAGAACCCACAGTTTCTTATTGGGAGTGGGTCCCGATGTACTCCCTCGTCTCCCAGTTAGAGCTCTCCCGCTTCTATCTTTTATTTGAAAATATGCTTTAGTCTGTTGCAATCACTGGTCGGGTGGTGAACGAATCTGTGGTAATGGCAAGTGCCAGGGTTCGCCATCTCATCCTCAGTTGGTGGACGCCTGGGAGGTGGCAGTCTGATAACATCATCTTGAATCCATGCTTCTAGGAGGTCAATCACCTCCTCGATGGGAAACGGGAAATCGAAGGTATTCCCTTCGGTTTTATGATGATTCATGGGAGATTTAGTGGCGGTCTTCCGTGGTGGGGTTTCCCGTTGCGCCGGTGCTTCACGTTTTGGCTGGTGGCATGTAGTTGGGTCCTTCCTTTTTCCTCTTTCGTTCACTATGTTCACGAAAGATGAGCCGGCATTAAATTGCTTGCTAGTGAGGCATCTATTCCCGCGAGTTTCACGCATGTCTTCGGGTCGAGTTGGCCTAGTTCTTTCCAGTAATGCTGGTGCTGTCGTTGCGGATCGTCTAGCGGCTTCATGGATTTCGGAGAATGTTTGGAAGCGCAAGTTTTCTAGTAAGGCGCGATAAATAGGAACCATACCATTGATGCACGCGTTCACCAGCTGTTGCTCAGTCACGTTTGGGTCGTGACAGTCGAGCGCTTGAACCATGAACCTTTTGACAAAATCATTCGGATGTTCGTTATCCCACTGGTACATTCTTCCGAGGTCTAAGAAAGTAACTTGTTCAGACACGAAGAAGTACTTCCTATAAAACGCGGTTACCATGCTACGCCGATTGGGAATACCTGCTTCGGGATGTTGTTGTACCATGTATACGCCCTTTCGGTAAGTGATTTTGAGAACTCCCTTAGACGAAGAACGTGATTATATTCATGTTCACCTAGGGATTCCAAGAAACGGGAGACATGCTCATGTGCATTCCCGGTACCATCGTACAAAGTGAATTGAGGAGAGGAGTACCCCCTTGGAAGAGGGATTCTTTGCATTTCAGATGGGTAAGGGGGTTGGTGTTGATGCATGTCCAGTTCCTCATTCTTGATTCGGTTGCGGAGAAGTTGCTCCAGATCTTCTCGCGTGAAGAAGTTGGACGGCTAATTTCTTTCCAATGGGATTCTAGTCACGAATTTCCGTGTCCGCGGAGGCGTGCTCCGCCGAGGTGCTAGCATCGTGGTTGTTGGAGACGTTTTTAAATGGCTCTGGAAGACGCGACTCACGTGGTAGCCGCTCTGTCAGGGTCTTGAGAAAGACTAGTACTTCCTTTTGTGTTGAAACCATATCCGTCTGGGCTCTGGCGAGCATTTCTTGTCGTTCTATCAAATCAGCGATGGTGACATAAGGACGACTCCCTATGGTCCCTCTGGTCTCTCGTCCCGTCGGTGGGGTAGTTGGAACCTTAGTTGTGGTGGGAGGTGCCATGATAGACGGAAAATTAGGATCCGCAGCGGCAACTCTGGTTCTGGTGACTGGTGGTGTAACGTCCGAAGAGGTGTTTTCATTGCCGTGATTAGAGGGTTGTGCAGAGACATTAGAGGCGGCGGCGGCTCTGGCCCTGGTGATTGGCGGTGTTACGCTTGAGGGAGTGCATTTGGAGTTACTGTAGTCAGTAGGTGATGTAACGAAGTTATTGGGAGAGACGTTAACATCAGGGACGGGCTCTGTGCGGGTATTCTCGGCAACCGCTCCAGACCTGAGTTCCACCATATTGGGATTGGCGTTCGGGAAACGAAATCAGGAGTTGGAGTTGATATTGTAACCGATAGATAAATCCTCCCGCTGTGGTCGCCAATTGTTTGTAGGTGAAAATGGTTTCGCTGATTTCAAATCGCGGGTGTGCGGGTGAGAAACAATTTAAACCCTAAACAATGTACTTTGAAGGGAGTACTTTAGATTCGAGATATCAATCAGTACAAGTCCTGGCCTAAACCAAGAAATGGCCGTTCCCAGGACTTGCTTCGGTCACAAAGTGGAGGATAATAGGTTGGTTTTGGGGAGGGAAGCAAGGAAAGTGGTGAGACCAGAATAGTTGATTCTGGAAGAGTAGTTGGGTTACTAAGACTTGTTATCAGAAAAGTGAGAGAACTCACAAGGTGAGATAGCAAGTAAATATTTCTGAGTGTTGTATCTCTCGTCTGAACTTGTTTTTCAATGGAAATAGGTAAGACCTATTTATACAAGTCGGAGTAAAAACGTACCCTGGTCTCATTAAGAAGTGGGGAAGTAAATGGGAGGAGGTGGTAACCGTATGCATGGAATCGATATTCCATAAAGTGGTTAACGCATGAAACTGCTAACGTTATGGAATTGATGTCCCATAAAGTTGTTAACGCATGTGCTTTATGTCCCATGAACATTTCACACATAACTTCCCGTATTTACTAACCGCCTCACCCTTATGACACTTCCTTATGACGGGCGTAGTGTACGCCGCACGCTGTAAACCGTCAAACCAATACCCAAAGAGGATCCCCCAGTTTGTGTTGATGTCTAGAATGTTTTGGAAAACATGTAGCACGTTGATGTGGCTTGGCAACTCAAGCTCGGGAAACTTGCCAGCCTGGTGACCTTCGACGGTCGGGATTTTGCATCTTGATAGGAGGGGCAACCGTTGATCTTTGCACGTCATTATTTTGGTAGCCGCATAGTGAGGGCCAACGTGGTGGCGCGGCTAGGTTGGCATTCCGTTGGCATGGAAAGGTTTGGCGTGGCCAAACTTAGGTTTTCGGGCCAAAGGTTACCATGTGTCGTCTGGTAACCTTGGATGGCTAGGATTTGCTCCTGAGATTGAAGGGCAACCGTTGATTGTTGCACGCCTTCGTTTTGGTGGTCGCGTAGGGAAGGCCAACAGGGTGGCGCGGCTAGGGCGTGGTTAGGCTTAGCATGTGGGGCCAAGGGTTCGCCTTGGGCATGGCTAGCTTTGGATAGGCGCGATTTTGGCTTTTCATGTGGGGCCAAGGGTTTGCCAAGGACGTATGGCGTGGCTAGGGCCAAGGCAAGGTCGTTTGGCTTGGCATGATGTGACTAGCATGGCTAGGGCCAAGGAAAAGTGCGTTTGGCATGGCGCGGCTAGCTTGGCTAGGTTTGGTTTGGCTTGGCATGTAGGGCCAAGGGTTTGCCATGGGCGTATGGCGTGGCTAGGACCAAGGCAAGGGCGTTTGGCTTGGCATGATGTGACTAGCATGTCTAGGGCCAAGGCAAAGTGCGTTTGGCATGGCGCAGCTAGCTTGGCTAGGTTTGGTTTGGCTTGGCATGTGGGGCCAAGGGTTCGCCTTGGGCGTGGTTAGCTTTTGCTAGGTGTAGTTTTGGCTTGGCATGTGGGGCCAAGGGTTTACCATAGGCGCATGGCATGACTAGCTTTGGTTAGGTGCGGTTTTAGCTTGGCATGTGGGTGCAAGGGTTTACCATAGGCGCATGGCGTGGCTAGCTTGGTCTAGGGGCGGTTTTGGCTTGGAATGTGGGGCCAAGGGTTTGCCATAGGCGCATGGCGTGGCTAGCTTGGGCTAGGTGCGGTTTTGGCTTGGCATGTGGGGCCAAGGGTTTTGCCATAGGTGCATGGCGTGACTAGCTTGGACTAGGTGCGGTTTTGGCTCGGCATGTGGGGCCAAGGGTTTGCCATAGGCGCATGGCGTGGCTAGCTTGGGCTAGGTGCGTTTTTGGCTTGGCATGTGGGCCCAAGGGTTTGCCATAGGCGCATGGCGTGGCTAGCTTTGGCTAGGTGCGGTTTTGGTTTGGCATGTGGGGCCAAGGGTTTTCCATAGGCGCATGGCGTGGCTAGCTTGGGCTAGGTGCGGTTTTGGCATGGCATGGAGGCCAAGGGTTTTCCATAGGCGCATGGCGTGGATAGCTTGGGCTAGGTGCGGTTTGGGCTTGGCATGCGGGGCAAAGGGTTTGCCATAGGCGAATGGCATGGCTAGCTTGGGTTAGGTGCGGTTTTGGCTTGGCATGTGGGGCCAAGGGTTTGCCATAGGCGCATGGCGTGGCTAGCTTGGGCTAGGTGCGTGACCAAGCTTGGGTTTTGGGTAAAAGGTCGTTTGGTAACCTTAAACGACCAGGATTTGCTCCTGGTATTGAAGGGCAACCGTTGATTGTTGCACGCCTTCATTTTGATAGTAGCGTAGTGAAGGCCAGTATGGTGGCGCGGCACGAGCCATGGCGAGGTGCATTTGGCATGGCGCAGTAGGTGTGGCTGGCATGATTTTCCATTGGCACGGAGGTGCGGCTAGCATGGTTGGCATGCTTTTGGCGCGATCGGTGTGGGCGGCATGATTTTCCATTGGCACGAGGTGTGACTAGCATGGTTGGCATGCTTTGGCGCCGTCGGTGTGGCTGGCATGATTTTCCATTGGCACAGAGGTGCGGCTAGCATGGTTGGCATGCTTTGGCGCGGTCGGTGTGGCTGGCATGATTTGCCTTTGGCACAGAGGTGCGGCTAGCATGGTTTGCATGCTTTGGAAAGGTCGGTGTGGCTGGCATGATTTGCCATTGGCACAGAGGTGCGGCTAGCATTGTTGGCATGCTTTGGCGCGTTCGGTGTGGCAGGCATGATTTTCCATTGGCACAGAGGTGCGGCTAGCATGGTTGGCATGCTTTGGCGTGGTCGGTGTGGCTGGCATGATTTGCATTGGCACAGAGGTGCGGCTAGCATGGTTGGCATGCTTTGGCGCGGTCGGTGTGGCTGGCATGATTTGCCATTGGCTCACCTGGGAATTAGGGTTTGGATTGTCGTAACCCTAATTTGAAAAAGATACCCCGGTAGTTATTTAGGGACACATTAAAGGTTTCGATAAATGTGCCTAGTATATGCTTGTTACTTTAAATGTAGTGACATCACTGTCTGCAAGGGTTTAGTGTTTTACGATTTTAACCCTAAGCTAAAAACCACCATCAACAACTTCATAAGGAAGACCATGAATCCAGACGAGAAGAACTACACCAGGATCGAGCAACTAATTCTCTCTTTAGTATGGGCGACACAAAAACTACGGACGTACTTTGAGACTCATAGGATCCGTGTGCTAACGAAGTCGTCCATAGAATCAGTACTCGATAACGCATCAAGGTCGGGACGGATCTCTAAATGGAGTGCTCAAATTAAGCAGTTCGACGTCTTCTACGAAATGAGGACAACAGTAAAGGCGCAAGCAGTGGCGGACTTCTTGGACGAGGAGGATGAGGTCGAGGATATCCCGGGCATGGATGAAGACCGAGAAGATCCGTCCGATCTCCTCGATACATGTGACCCGACACGGTGGGAAGTATTTGTAGATGGGTCATCCAACAAAGATGGGTCCGGTTTATGACTCATCTTCACTACGCCAGAGGGGAAGAAGATGGTTCTCTCATTTAGGCTCGAATTTAAGACAACAAACAATGTTACTGAGTATGAGGTGGTAATACATGTTTTGCGAATGATAGTCGAAATGGGAATCCATGATGTAAGGCTCACTAGCGACTCCCAACTAGTCATTAGACAGGTCAATGGACAGTACGCCATACATGACCCGGTTTTGGAGAAGTATTGGGAACTCTCCCAATTTTACATCGGCCAAATACCAAACATTAAGTTCCGACACATCTGCAGAAAAGATAATCGCTACTCCGATGCACTGGCCTACATTGCTTCGATGCTAACAGACCCGAGCGTGGAAGGCATTCGAGTTATGCGAATTTTAACCCCATCTATACTCGAACCAATAGACCTCAAGGCATATGTAGCAGTTGCCACGGCCGATAAATATGAAGTTGGGGATTGGCGTAAACCCATTCACCAATACTTGGAAACGGGAGAACTTCCCAAAGGGCGACCCGAGATCAACAAGATTAAAAGCAAAGCAGCGGCGTACGAGTTGCGAGATGGTGTCTTATACATAAAATCCTATTTAGGACCTTTATTGAGATGCTTAAGCAAAGAAGAGGGGCACACGATCTTGAATGAATTGCACTACGGGGCACCGGGTAATCATAGCTCGGGGCGGAGCCTGGCGGCTCGAGCAAAGACCATGGGATATTTTTGGCCGTACATGAATGAAGATGCTAAGCACATGGCTTGAATCTATGATGAGTGCCGGAACCATTAGAACATAACTCTCAAATTACAAGTGTTTCAGGACAAGCTCATACAAATTACAAGTATTTCAGGGTTCAATATCCTCCATTACCCACACTCATTATCTTGGACATTTAGAAAACGGTCCGCGAGTTATAACCCCAAAGGTGTCACTATCCGTCCACAAAAAAACCCATCAAAACAAAAGTAACACAAAAACCCCAAAAAACAAAAATAACACAAAACCCCCAAAGAATTTGATGAAACCAATTTTGAAATTTGGGGTTTTTGTATCAATTTTGTTTAAGATGGAGTTTTAATGGATCTCAATATTTTAATGGGGTTTTTGTACCACAAGTTTGGTCACCTTGGGTTTTTATGACTAGTTCTGTTTAGAAAATTAACAACATTTAGTTAGGAAAACGCCCACATGAACCAGATAGTGCATCCAAAAACGGGAAAAGTCGGTAAAATACAATTATTTATGATTCACCGATTAGAAACTAGTACATGCAAAAGAAAACCTAGAAGGAAAAAAAAAAACAAAGAACAAAATATATAAGGCACAATTGGGGGATATCAAATTAAAATTGCCCCTTTAGCCAAAATCCAGCCCCATGTAGCCGTGAGTATCCTCTAATTTGTGAGAGTATCTTTAATTGTGCCTTCATTTTTTAAATATCTCCTCAGTCTTTTATTAGCTGTCATATATTCTATTTTGGTTTGCCTTTTCTATGTCCGTTCTGTTTATAGACATATTTTCCCTATCAAATATACCCTTTATTTTTTATAATCCTAATATCATTTTTAATATGAACTCAATCCAAAATCTTAAATAGTTTCATCATATATAAGAAAAAAATAAATTCAATATACTTGTCATATTAATCATTATTCCCTTTTTAAATAAAGCTTCTACCAAGATATTTTTGTTTTTATTTTCTTAAATTTTTTTCCAAAATAATAATATTACCCGATTTATATTTTTTAATATATTAGTTTTAATTTTAGTAATAATATAGTATTTAAAAGGGTTAGTCATGACATTTCTTACGGTCCCCTTAATATCGTGTATCGGAAAAAACCTTTACGATAATCTAAAATATCGGCAATACAAGGAGTGAACGATAAAAACGCTTATATCGTCCTGTACAAACTGATATATCGGGTTCACCGATACACTGATAAAATCGGTAAGTGTAATTTGGTAGATTAAATTATATAAATCTCAAAATATGTAAACTAATATTTTCCTCCTATTAATCTCCTACTTTTGTACTTTTGAAAACTCATTTCATTCTGGAAAGAAATTTCTAACTATTTCATTTTTTAATGATTTTTTTATTCTTGAAACAACTATGTTCCTTATTAATCATTCTTTTTTTTTCCCTGAAGAATTATCAAATGAGAATTCATTATTGTTGACGCTTTCATCTTCTATGTCATTAATTCAGGTTAGTAGCAACGACATGGTCATCTGAAATAGATGTAGTAAATATGGGATAGATAGTGGAATGAAATTGAATTTGTATTGTGAAGCTTTTGATCGCGAGAATTAATGCATCATATGGCACCAAATTTTTTAAATTGAAACATTTATGTATATTTAAAAAATTTAGTATTGATGATGTATTACCGATAAAAACTGATATTTTCTTTTGTATAGGTGTATCAGACCCGACCAATACGGTACCGATACACGATATTTACTACTTTGAGTGGTACGTGATTGAAAATTCCAAATAGGAAAAGGGAAGGAATTCCAAATACTAACCTAACATAGGATTGCAAGAACCGATTGAATTGGAAAGAACATGGTCTTCATAATATTTATCGACCATTTGATAAATCGTCTTCCTGATGAAGTAATGCTCCAATGGTATTGGAGTAATCTGCAAATTTGTTGATCGGAGAATCGTGAGTAACCTGAATCCGGCGACGCACTTGAACAAACATATAATCAAGATCGAGTAACCATTAAAATAAAAGAGAATCACCATGAAGCTGAAGGCAAGAATCACCATGAAGGTGAAGACAAAAATCACCATGAAGGTGAAGAAAAGAAGTCGTACCCAGCAAACAAAGCAAAATTAAACCCTAGTAGAAAAGAATCTTGTTATTCCAAAACTAAAACACAAAACAAAAAAACTAAGATCCTTGCTCAGATCTAGCCCCGAAATGGGCCAGATCTGAACAAGAAGATAAAGTTGTGTTTTTTTCTCTTTCTCTGGAAAAGTGGAGAGAGAGAGGGGTGTTTACACCCAGAAATATTTCCATGTACTAAACACGATGATTTTGGTGGTGATGAGGAAAACAGGGTTTAAAACATGAAACGAGCGTAAAGAAAAGAGACACAGATTTTACGTGGTACGACATGGTTTGCCCACATCCACGGACGAATCCCCTTGGGGAGTGGTGTTTTATTGATAATAGAATTACAATAGCCTTTTTCTGTATTAGCTCGCCTCCTCTTCCTTCTACCAGGGTGTCCCTATTTATACAGCCGAGTAATTAATTTCAAGATAAACTTAAATGGCATTAATCTCCCAGCATGCCTCCTGGAATTAAATGTGCATGAAACTGCCTGCATGCCTCCTTAAATTAACTCCGCATGAAACTTCCTGCATGTCTCCTTGAATTAACCCTGCATGCCTATTGACTTGCCCTGCATGCCTCCTGGCATTAATCTGCCCTGCATGCCTCCTTATATTGATTTGCAGGCCTCCTGTGTATTTTATACACGGTACAAACATCGCCCCCTCTTAACCTCTAACTTGTTGGGGGTTAAGAATTTTTTTTTTCCTTCGCTTCAATTGTCGATGACGTAAGTCGCCAGTCGCCGCCAAGCGTGAGTAGATACATTACAAAGACGCCCCCAACTGTGAAAAACTGCAATAAAATTTGCTCATGTGCTAGGCGAGACTTTTTGTCACGTGGTGGACTTGTGATGATCGATAGCTAGTCGAGTCTCGAATAGAATGTAGGGTGTGCTTGCGGCTGGGGCAAGGCTTTTTGCTCGCAACGTAACAAGGCTAGCGCTTGCTACTCGGGCAGGCTGGTTGTTGCTTGTGTTGAGTACGAGTCTTTGGACCAATATCGGGCATTGGGCTCGTGGTTCAGACGAGATTTTATGCTTTCCAAGATGCAAGTCTTTCATACTCGTGTGCAAGACGAGATTTTATGCTTGCGATAAAAGTAAGACTTATGTGCTCACGTGCAAGGTGAGGCTTTATGTGCTTGTGAAGTGATGCAAGGCTAAATAGTGAAGGGTCTATGCAATCCTCATCTCGAACTCGATCATGTCGCTATCCACGAACCATGAACTCGATCATGTCGTTATCCACGAACCTCGAACTCGATCATGTTGCTGCCCCAAGTGTATATAAAATTTTCTCGAACACAGAAATTTTTGCTTCCATGCTGTAGGGAATTCAAAACGGTTCTAACGAGCCAAAAATAACTCAATTGGACTTCAAACGAAGAAGTTATTGACGAAACAACATTTGGATGAGGCGGTGCGTTTGTCGACGTGGCGTGATGACAGGTGCGAAGCGCTGATGTCCACTGCTGACTGGGACGGCACGACTGACGTGGCACCCGAACGGTGCTGATTTTTGCATGGAAATTCGTGGCATGATTTTTAAGCTTTTGACGCACCTATCTCAATGATAAAACACGATTGTTTTACTCGAATCCCCTTAGTCGGCGCCAATGTTTGCACCCAGAAATATTTCCAGGTACTAAACACGATGATTTTGGTGGTGATGAGGAAAACAAGGGTTTAAAACATGAAACAAGCGTAAAGAAAAGAGACACAGATTTTACGTGGTACGACATCGTTTGCCTACATCCACGGACGAATCCCCTTAGGGAGTGGTGTTTTATTGATAATAGAATTACAATAGCCTTTTTCTGTATTAGCTCGCCTCATCTTCCTTCTACCAGGGTGTCCCTATTTATATAGCCGAGTAATTAATTTCAAGATAAACTTAAATGGCATTAATCTCCCAGCATGCCTCATGGAATTAAATGTGCATGAAACTGCCTGCATGCCTACTTGAATTAACTCTGCATGAAACTGCCTGCATGCCTCCTTGAATTAACCCTGCATGCCTATTGACTTGCCCCGCATGCCTCCCCGGCATTAATCTGCCCCGCATGCCTCCTTGTATTGATTTGCGTGCCTCCCGTGTATTTTATACACGGTACAAACATCGCCCCCTCTTAACCTCCAACTTGTTGGGGGTTAAGAATTTTTTTTTTCCTTCGCTTCAATTGTCGATGACGTAAGTCTCCAGTCGCCCCCAAGCGTGAGTAGATACATTACAAAGACGCCCCCAACTGTGAAAACCTGCAATAAAATTTGCTCATGTGCTAGGCGAGACTTTTTGTCACGTGGTGGACTTGTGATGATCGATAGCTAGTCGAGTCTCGAATAGAATGTAGTGTGTGCTTGCGGCTGGGGCAAGGCTTTTTGCTCGCAACGTAACAAGGCTAGCGCTTGCTACTCGGGCAGGCTGGTTGTTGCTTGTGTTGAGTACGAGTCTTTGGACCAATATCGGGCATTGGGCTCGTGGTTCAGACGAGATTTTATGCTTTCCAAGATGCAAGTCTTTCATACTCGTGTGCAAGACGAGATTTTATGCTTGCGATAAAAGTAAGACTTATGTGCTCACGTGCAAGGTGAGGCTTTATTCGCTCGTGAAGTGATGCAAGGCTAAATAGTGAAGGGTCTATGCAATCCTCATCTCGAACTCGATCATGTCGCTATCCACGAACCATGAACTCGATCATGTCGTTATCCACGAACCTAGAACTCGATCATGTTGCTGCCCCAAGTGTATATAAAATTTTCTCGAACACAGAAATTTTTGCTTCCATGCTGTAGGGAATTCAAAAACGGTTCTAACGAGCCAAAAATAACTCAATTCGGACTTCAAACGAAGAAGTTATTGACGAAACAACATTTGGATGAAGCGGTGTGTTTGCTGACGTGGCGTGATGACAGTGCAGAAGCGCTGATGTGACACTGCTGACTGGGACGGCACGACTGACGTGGCACCCGAACGGTGCTGATTTTTGCATGGAAATTCGTGGCATGATTTTTAAGCTTTTGACGCACATATCTCAATGATAAAACACGATTGTTTTACACTAATTCCCTTAGTCGGCGCCAATGTTTGCACCCAGAAATATTCCAGGTACTAAACACGATGATTTTGGTGGTGATGAGGAAAAGAGACACAGATTTTACGTGGTTCGACATGGTTTGCCTACATCCACGAACGAATCCCCTTGGGGAGTGGTGTTTTATTGATAATAGAATTACAATAGCCTTTTTTCGTATTAGCTCGCCTCCTCTTCCTTCTACCAGGGTGTCCCTATTTATACAGCCGAGTAAGTAATTTCAAGATAAACTTAAATGGCATTAATCTCCCAGCATGCCTCCTGGAATTAAATGTGCATGAAACTGCCTGCATGCCTACTTGAATTAACTCTGCATGAAACTGCCTGCATGCCTCCTTGAATTAACTCTGCATGAAACTTCCTGCATGCCTATTGACTTGCCATGCATGCCTCCTGCCATTAATCTGTCCTACATGCCTCCATGTATTGATTTGCAGACCTCCCGTGTATTTTATACACGGTACAAACAAGAAGATATGATATTTTGACTTTGTCAATTTGGACGGTTAATAGAAGACAAAACGAGTAATTTTGTTGGGTGCAATATTTTCCATCTTCTAAATTATTTCTTGGGTGCAAGAATGCGTAAACTAACATTGAATCAAATTCGCAAACATGGGCGGAACCAGCCCATTGCAAGGATGTGTACTTGCATTTCCTTCCAGCTGGCTCCAAAGCCTAGTTTAAGCCCAATTGATTTTTTTTTTACTATTTATAACTCATATCAGAATTCTTGGCTCCACCCCTCCACAAGCACGACAAAACGTTATCGAAAATAACACCGTCGTTATGTTGTGACACAACTCATCCATCTTTCATTTTCTAGTGCATTTGCTTTTGGTTACAAAAATCAACTAAACAATAAAGCCAGCCCAAGTCAAGTCAATTTGTTTTCAAGAAATTTTCCGGTTCCGCATATATCCAAATAACTTAATTTAATTGAAAATTCCGCTACATAACTGGGATGAAGGGAGTAATATTTTCAGAGCAAAATCTTGGCATTTAAATAACCATAGAAAATTACAATGGGAAGACATGAATGAAGAAGTGTTAGAAGCAGGTGGCATGTTATGACACCGGTGAATATCCTGTAAATATTAAAGAAACCTTTTTTAGAAAAACACTGTTAGAAACTCATCAACCACCGTGTTTCGTCGCTTTCTCTATTTTCTTATGTATTGATAATCATTTTAGCTGGGATTAGTCATTACAAACAAACTTGATCGATAATTTATTCCGAAGTATACGACAGGGTTTGGTAACGTATCATCTCAGCTTCCTATTGATTTTCTATAATTAATACTGTCAATATGTTAATGAAGCACACATGGGTCTGCACATCATTGATGAAGTTAGCATTTTTATTAATCAACGTATTTAATTAATCCAGTAGTTATCTGGAATTGGAATATACACTCTACGACAAAACTAACGCAACTACTAAAGGATCGCGGGTCGCAGCTGGTGACGGGCTTGTAAATATTTAAAAATGGAAAACAAAACTATACTATATTTAAAAAATAGGGGTCCTCTTATCTTGTATACCCGTATACATGCTAAGGTTCACTAAAACAACAAATTCTTGCATTGGAAACAAGATTTGTTTATTTTATTGCATTGAAAACAACAATTCTTTGCATTGGGAACAAAATTTATTGTTTTGAGTGCAAGAAAAACCAATTTCTAGTAGAATAAAACAAAAAAAAACCAATTTTCAAAGACGTAAAATAATTCTTTATTAAACGTTAACATGTATACGAGTATACAAGTTAAGAAAAGCCAAAGAACAGTAGAGCCATCAAAAACGCTGAATTTCATTGATTGGAAAACAAAAACAGTAGCCTCGGAAACAGGTAAAAACAATGGTAGATAACACGGAAGGTACAACTATAGTATATTTAAAAATTCAAGTGAAAGAAACATGCCACCAACCTTGTCTTCGGCCAAGATTTGAGAATCAAGAAAACGATTGACTTGTTACCAAAATAAAAAATAAAAAAAGTGAGTAAATACAAATCATTATTTTTATTTTCATCTTTTTATTTTTATTTATTTTCTTGTTGTTGCCCACCCCTACTGCAAATTGGGAACATATTAAGAAGGATAACAAGAGGGGTTAGCAACCATGCTTACACAAAGAGTTGAGCCATCTAATGTGGAAGTAGTGGATGTCTTCCTAGCAATGGATTTATCTACTTATAAAACATTGGAAATGCAAGAAGGGGGATAAGATCTCAATTTAAATTACAATGAAAATGTTTTGTTTCTATTTCCAAAATATCTGCTACACTATTTGGTGTTCTAGGAATTAGGGAAAAGCCAAGAAAATTTGGACAGTCACTGACTTCCAATTTTGCTTCTTCCATGATTGCCTAATTTGTCCAGGAAATGGATGACTGGATGCCGTTGAGGTATTCAAAAAGTTTCTTGTAGTCGTCTTGTATGTTGTAGTTAGAAATATTTGGCTCCTTTGCCCATTTTGTTGCCTGTAAAAGGAATACTGCCTTTGTTTCTTCCGGGGATGTTTTCCTTGATGGTCCTGCTCTTCCTTGAACAAATTCACATGTTTCCTTTCTAAGAATTAAGGCAAAGCCTGAAGGATCATTTATGGATAACCAAGGTGCATCTATGTTAATTTTGTGTGTATGTTTCCTTGGAAGTTTCCAAGTCTCTGTAAGATTTTTATTCAGTTTTTGTCCCTGTTCTTTAACAGTTCCATGCTTGCTCCAGAAAGTAATATGTCTTTGAATATATGTAGCTAATTGGTTTGTAATTCTCTTTTTTCCTTAAAACACTATGTTGTATCGTCTTTTCCAGAGGAAACATATTTTTGTAAGAATAGTCTCTAAGGGAACTGCGCTGTTAGGATTTTTTTAACCAAGAATCACAAAGATTTAAAAAAGAGAGCGTATTATCCCAAATGTAGTTTACATGGTTTGGAGCTAGAACCCAGACAGACTTGGCATAACTATAATGAAAGAATAGGTGTTTTATTGTTTCATAAGCTTCGCAGCCAAAAATACATTTTGGAGAGATATCTCTGTGAAGCAAGCTAGGTTGAGACAACATTCTATAAGCATTTCCAAGTAAGTATTTTGATTCTTTAGGATATGTCTAATTTCCATAAAGTTTTCCAAAATGAATCAAGCATATTCGAATTATTAGAGTTTATAACTGTTTGCATTTAGTTTATCATATATAAATTTGACTGTAAACTTTCCAGAGTTAGTTAACATCCATCTTAGTTTGTTTGATCTGGTAATGTGAGACCTAGTTGGCAAGATCTTAACATTGCAAATTTTTCCGACTATTTGGGTATTGAAAATCGAAATTATCAAGGGTATATTCCACTTTTTTGTGATTGGATCAATAAGGTCCATCACAAGAGTTAAATGGTTGTTAAGATTGTTTTTATACAACGGCTCACCTAAATTGGGTATCAAGTTATCCTCCCAAATGTTTATACTTTTACCATCACCTACCTCCCAAATATTGTTTTATTCTATTCAACTAACTCCCTTACTAATACATTTCCAAATCCATGAGCTGGTTGGGGCAGTCTTAACTGTAAAGAAAAATATGTTCTTAAAGTATTTTGGTTTTAACTAGGAAGCCCAAAGAGAATCAAGTTATGTAATGAGTCTCCAAGATAACTTAGATATCATAGCTAAACTAGTATTATGGGCATTTATGAAACCTAAACCTCCTTTATGCATAGGTTTATAGAGATAAGTATAAGCTCTAGGATAGTTACCTCTAGTGTTAGTTTCTTTTCCCACCGAAAATCTCTTTGGATGGCATCTATCTTCTTAGCTATAGTTTTTGGTAGAATAAAATACCCCATTTGAAAGGTAGCCATACTGGCCAAAACTAATTTGTTTAAAACCATTTTGCTAGTTTGTGGTAGAACTTTTCCTTTCCATCCTTGTGATTTATGTTCCATATTCTCCACTATTAACTCAAAATTTTTGATTTTAGATTTATCAATGAAGAATGGTGCCCCTAAGTAAGAATATTTAAGATCTATTTTCTTTATTTTGAGTAACTTACACATCATTCTTTGGTGTTTAGGGTGAACCTTCTTACTAAAAAAAACCCAATGATTTTTCAAAATTTATAAGTTGTCCATAGGCTTTACTGAAGATGTTTATTGTATATAATATGTTTTTACATTCTTTTAGGTCAGCTCTAATGAAGAAAAGGCAATCATCAACAAATCACGCTACAACTTTCTAGGTACTACTGGACTGTAGAAGATTAACAAAAGCTATTTCGATGTGTATGAAATACATTAAGGTGTTATTTCGTACTCGGGTCCAAAATGGACTGGACTATTGGAACATAAAGGATTCCAAAATGACCAATTTTGAGTTTTGGTCCCCGTCAACCGGTTGACATTTGCCAACTTGTTTGACCATAAGGAATGAAAAGTTAACATGGGGTTAGTCAAATGAGATTTCAAATGACTTTCGGAGAGTTCTGAAATTTACTGTTATTCCATAAAGATTCTTGGAGAGTCTCCTAATGTCACTTGTTATTGGTTAGAGATTTTTTTTTAAGTTATTTAATTCTCTGAAACTCTATGTTATATTGGATTAGGATTTCATAAGAGCCACTACAACACCGTGTTATTTGAATGAGAATTGAAAGTCATTGATTTGTTGTTTTCGGAGATTTGGAGAGACCTTTTTAAGAAAATAGGCATGATTGAAATCTCTCCCCAAGAGGTGATATTTTGGGAGACTTGGCAACTTAGGTAAAAAAAAAAATTGTGAGTAGGACTAATTTTTTTTTTTTTTTAATGAAAATAGGCTTGATAGAAATCTCTCTCCAAGATGTGATATTTTGGGAGAAACTTGAGGAATATTTGTTTTTGCGAGTAGGACCAATTTGTTTTTCACTTTTTTTTTTTTGTCTGATCTGATGAAAGTAGCAGGCCATTTTCACAGTAAACTAGTGGCGAAATAGCATTGAAAATAAAAAGTGGGATGATTATAATAAAGAGAATGAAAACATAGCCATGGAACAACATAGAGATTTATTTTGACAATGAACACATATTTTACCATGTATTCATGACACTTTTATTAAGATTATAACATGCATAACAAATTAATAGATGTTTTGATTTTTTTTTATTAGATATTATACATTTTTTTGTCTCTACAAATCACAGAGACTCTTTACGAATCTCAATTTTTGGTCTCTACAAGTCACAAAGACTCTCTAATATACTCTCAAAAAATCACTAGAAATCTCTATATTTTCGGAGAATCTCCGGGAGTCACTCAAATAAAAAGTCTATGAAAGTCTATATAAATCTCAACTACCCCCTGTAAAAGAGTTAATTTTTTTTATTTCCTTACAAATTATGAGTCTTATTTTCTTGGTCTCGGGGCATAAAAATAAATACGCTAAGTATTCTCATAATTTTTTCTCTTTGAGGGCGATGGATTCAAACCTTGATCGTTGGTTCGTGGTTTGCTATTCTCGGTTCAAGAATATCGATGATTCAACTCGGTATTGCTTTGGATACGTATTCAAGCAAGGGGATTTTGGGAATCCTCCGAGTACATTTGGATGTACAACATTATGGGAAAATTACTCCTTTCTTTCAAGAGCATCTCTTATTGGAAAACAAAAAAAAAATCAAATTAAATAGTCGGAATCGATTCCAGATAATACCATCATTCTTCCCTACTACATATACAAAAATTCGATATCGTTGTAGTTTATGGCTTATTCTCTTCGCGATTTACTTGTAATTGACATATTTATTTGTATTAGGGTTTTGATTATCTTATATTGTGATGTTTTTGTTTTTCTTGTAAGCGATCATGTAATCACGATTTTTATATTAATAAATCAAAACATGTTGATAGACAAAAAACAAAAACTTATTTTGAAAATAATCCTAATTATAACAAGACAAAAATAAATTTCTATAATTTTATATCGTATTCCATGGTCAGAACGACATAGGAATAAATATGTAAATTATTCATATGAGCCTGGACCATTTTAATTACAACCTTAATTGTATCAAGCTAAAATAACTTCCCATAAATTTCGGAAACATAACCGCTCAACATCTCTCAAAACCATTTTTTTTGGTGTATGTACATCCATACTAATATTCTTATGTGTAACCATTATTCACAGTTTTTGTTTTTTCATATGATCGTTTACAAACACTAATAATTATCTTTAAATACCCATATAAAGCATTTTAAAAACCAAAAGATAGTTTTTTAGCTCCTACAACGATGTAGTATGTAAAAAACTGTGGATAATAGTTGCACTCTAAAAAGAATTGTGGATAATACCTTTACTTTAAAAAAAACTGCGCATACGACACTCTAAAAAGCTTTGTAGATGATTGTCGCATTCCACAAATTCCGAAGAAAATTAACAAAATCTTTTAGAGATTAAAAAATCAAGAAAAACAAAAATTTGATATCCTTATGTTGGTTTTTTAGAAGGTTTCTCAAATATATAAAATTTGTCAAAGTTTTATATGTACGAATTAATTTGTATGCTTATAGATGTGCACTTCTCATTATCAGTTCTTGTAAGATGCGTTATATTTAAGTTGGTTTGAGAATTATACCACCAGAGAATAGCTTTTATATGAACGCACAATTGGGGGATACTAAAACTAATTGGGGGATATAAATTACTTCCCCCAACCAATAGTGTTTGTTAAGGGGTGTTTTTGGGGGCAAAAATACGAAACTACCCTTTAAAACAATAAAAGCTAAATAAAACATAAAAATACCCTACTCCCTTTTAAATTTGAAACATTCCTCACTCCCTTTCAAATTCTCTTCTCCTTCTCTGCCAGCTCCACTTTGAATTATTAATTTTTACATTCGGTAGGGATGAAGATCATGCTGGTAGTGATGAAGACCATGCCGGTACTCAATGCCGGCATAGTTATTTAGGATGAAGTCCATGCCGATAATGGGTTCCGGCATGGTTATTTAGGATGAAGACCATGCCGATACTGAGTTCCGGCATGTTTATTTAGGATGAAGACCATGTCGATCTTTGGGTTCCTCGGATCGGCATGGTTATTTAAGATGAAGACCATGCGATCTCGAGTTCCTACATGGTTATTCGGGATGAATACCATGACGATATCGAGTTCCGGATGGTTATCGAGATGAATACCATGACGATACTTCTATTTCGAGACAAATTTTTCTATATGTTTTTGTACTCAAACCGGCATGGTTCATTTGGGAATCGACCATGCCGGCACCACTACCGGCATGCTCGATAATACTTTTACCATGCCGGCAATGAGTTTTTTAGGAGTAACAATGGCGGATTCAATGAAAAAAAAATCAAATTTCAATACATTAATACCTATATATGACTAATTGGAGTACTTATATATTCAGCTTGTTTACTTTCATGGTTGGTTCTTCCCATAAACTTTCATGATCATAAATATATTGATTTAATGTTGTTGCATCAATAAATTCAATGATGATGATTTATTCTAATGATTATCAAACTAAACTATTAACTTACCTTAATTATATCACTCGATGAAGGAAAAAACGAAGGGTTTCTCATATGCAACTATCAATCCTTTATCAGAATCAGACAACTCAATCATCTACGAACTGTCTCACTTGAGGTGCTTCCCCATACAACAATCATTATTTTATTTAAGTAGACGCTTAAGGTTGGTGTTTAAGTAGACGCACCACATTGGTGTGATCCTAAAAAACTTATCGGCATTAATATACTCAAAACACTAAACGGATATTAGGTAATAACTTAAATAAAAGTTTGAGATATATCATAAGGTTGTGATAATTATTATGGTTGGATAGACGGCAGTAACTCAAGTGTGTTTGTATCCCATAACAACTCTCCTCCATCACCAGGTCACCCATAAATAGGTTGATTAGGGCTGTGAGGTAATATCAACATTGACTTTGGAAAGTATTCTCCTTTCTTCTTCACTGATCCTGTAATACCCAAATATTCTGTAATGGTTGGCCGAACGGAATATAAGTAATGGTTTGTCCTTTCCTAATACCGAGGCCTTTTCAGCACAGTTGGCTCCGGAGTTGGCAGAAAACTCTGTAGTTATGCGTGCTCGGGCGGGAGTAATCAAGGGATAGGTGACCATTCGGAAAGTTTCAGCTGGATTACCGCAGCGATGCCCGTTGAAAACCCCACACTGTCGGATGACCGCAATGGTTATGTGGGGAGAATATAGGTGGAGGGACAAGTCATTACGAATGGTATCAGAGCCGACGACGGGTCACCTGCCGAGGGTGGAAAGGCACGTTGGATGGGGTTGTTCCAAGTGCTTCTCATGATGGGCAGGGAGCATCGGAGATCTGGTCTTGAATATATTCTAGAGTCGAGGACGGCTCGAATTTAAGGTGGTGGTATTATAATACCCTGATATTCAGCAGTGGTTGGCCGAACAAAATATAAGTAATGGTTTGTCCTTTCCTAATACCGGGGCCTTTTCAGCACAGTTGTCTCCAGAGTTGGCAGAAAACTCTGCAGTTAAGCGTGTTCGAGCGGGAGTAATCCCGAGGGGATGTGTGACCATCCCAGGAAGTTTCTCTTGGATTACCGCGGCCGATGCCCGTTAAGAAAACCCCACACTATTGGGATGACCGCAATGGCTAAGTGGGGACAAGATATCGGTGTAGGGACGAGTCATTACATATCCCTTTGCAGATTATTATTTCGTCCTTGTTGTTCTTCTTTATCTCCATCTTTAGCGTTAACTTCAATTTGGTTGTTGTTTACTTTGATATCATCACTTTATTCTTCATCAACTTCTTCTCCACTTTGATCTTTATCAGTTTTTGTATCAGAATAAGATGTGTTTTCTTTTGACTTGTCCACTTGAGGTGGTTCATTGATGATGACCGCTTTAGCTTTACCCCCGATCCCATACAAAATTTAGCACCCAAATTTTGACCATCTTTTCGACGAGGTCCCATACTTGGAGGAGAAGCAACATCAAATTTGTTCTTCTACCTTTTTTCCGCTTGCTTTTGCTATATCTCAAATTCAAAGAATATGGAAATATGCGATAAACATCAATCAAATTAAAAAAATATATTAGGAATTCCAAGTTTATAATCAATAATCACAATATATCCAAGAAACAATTTCTAGTAATTTACACTACAAAATCGTTCAATAAAGCTGTCAATATCTATCGATTCTAGGCTAAAAAGGGTCTAGAAAATTTGGCATTTTCTCTATGTATGGGTTTTTCGTTATAACCACGTATATTGAACGATTATGAAGTTGACTTTTGAGAAATCACATATTCTATAATCAATCGATGCATGTGTATAGATTCACCGATTGTACCAAAAAAAAAAAAAAACAGAAACATGTATGTATCTTTCATATCACAGTCGGTCAATATGAATGGCAATACCGACCAATTTTGTGTTGATATTCTTCGATCTCGAAGAACATTAAGAACGATATCGATGACCTGAGCATGAACATCAATTGTTTAATATAGGAGTTGGTCAATGTGAACATGAACATCGAACGATTTTGGTTAACACGGAAAACCTAGAATTCAAATTTTTGAGTGTATGCATATTGACAACCTAATTAAGAGGAATGAGTTGCTGGAAAAATACCTAATTCGAGCAATTTCTGCTGCTTCAAAGTTTCTTCCTCTTTCGTCTCCGTTTTTCTTCCTCAATTTTTTTTCTGAATCGCTTTTAAAATTCCTGGGTCTTTTTCACTAGATTGAGTACTTCCACTTGTTTACTTTACTTATTTTCTCATAGTCATTAATTATTAAGAAAATATAACGATTAACCGATTTTTGAATCTTCGATAATTTACGATGTTTAATTTGAAAAAAAAAAAAAAGGGAGAAGAGAGGAGATGAATCAGTTGACAGAGTGATATGACCTGTGATGGAAAACGAAAATAGATTAAAGTATTAAGTTTTAGTATTAGGTTATAATATAGAGTAATTTAGTAGTTTCACCCAGTTTATACACCCCATATCCTCCATCTTTGGTAGGCCTCAAAATGGCCAAGTAAAAATAGGATTGCGAACGAATCCGACACCTGCCTAAATCTGAGAAAACCTTACTCGGGACAAACCACCATCTTGCACAAACCCGCCTAATTCTGGAAAAACCTAACTCGTGACAATAGGGTTGTTCCTGAGAATTTTTTGCCTCGAAGTGACTAATTTTTTTTTGGTCCCTATAAAAAATTTGCGCACAAACTTTATTATATTCACATCATATGCAGTATGGGTTCACTATCCTTTTCACATTTTTCTTAAGAGATTTGAAATGAGTTTTTTCTTATTGTAGGAAGCCAAAGCTTCAATATACATACAATAGTTTTTGTATACAAGGTTGGTATATAAATCTGACTAGGTGGCCTTAGGCCTCCAAGATTTTTTGTTTATTTTCTTTTTCAACAACAAGCATTTGTTACATATTGTTTGGTAATATTTTATTTTGGAAGTACAAAAATTTAACAAATCATAAAGAATGTCTGAATTAGAAAAATTCATCAAACCATATGTGTACTAACAAAAATTATGTTGAATCAGTATATTTTTCTAGACAAAAAATAGAATTGTGTATGTAATTTTTCTTAATAGATTCAGTTCAATTACCACTAAATGAAAATCAGTCGATTACCATACCATATGAAATAAACGGCAAGGGGTTAAGGGATATTTTAAAGAAAAAAATAACACAATAAATTTTTTTAGAAAACTTTTGAAGTCCTAATTAATACTATTAAACTTTTATCCTTGTACAATATTTTATATAAATATAAATTATATCTTTGTATTTTATATAAATTATATATAGGTCTTTGAAAATTATTTATTCGACGTAAACCCACAAAGTGGAAAAAATGCAAACTGTTGCCCCCACCCCTTGTTGCCCAAAAGTGGGGCTTGTCCGGCTTATCCCTCAACCCGCCCACTGACAAACCACCATCTAGCACAATATTGCTGTGTTTCTTAGATCAATGTAGAACTTCTCAAGCGTATACATTTATTATACAGACTAGGTTCATATACAGTACAAATTTTGAATTGGAACCTCAATTCTAATAAAACTGGAAATTAACTTGAAACAACTTCGACTTTCAAGCTGACATAGTGGCTTGAACAGAACTCTGAACATTTGAAATATTTTGCTCGCATAAAGACCCAAACTTACTCCTCGGAAGCTCTCCGCGGTCAACCCTTCAGCTTCAATGTGCTGTGACTCTCCTTAAGAAGTTCTTCAAATCCAAGGTGCGGTAACTCTCCTTCAGAAGCTCGACAGGTCCCTGGAGCAGCATCCTGGCAAGGAGGCTGAAAGCTCCTACCTCGGCTGCCCAATTGTCAATCTTTTTATCTGTTATGTTTCACCTCCAGACTTTCCAACACTTATTTGCCTTATTTTCTTCGTAATACTTGTTCATTTCTTTGGCTACTATAATGGATCTACTCTTTACGTCTACTGCAGTGTCTTTCCAGAGCTCCTTTATTGTTTCCAGAACAAGCTCGTGGCTACCCAAATAATTAACTATGATGCCTTTCGACTGGAGCAGCATAACATCCTGTCTAGATTCCACGAGAGTGTTTATTAGGTGAATGTAAGAGTTAAAATCCCTGGTTTTGTCCACTCGTAGTTCATAGGCTTTCAAATTTAGTACTGTAGATGAAGTGTATTGGTTGATGATGATAGGAGGTAGTTTAAGCGTTGCAGTGATTTTGTCAAAATTGATCCCATTTAGACTCTGAACCCTTTTGAACTGGATACCTCTCTTGTGTAGCTTCGATGCAGGGTGTCTTACAATCATTTCATCGTCCCTGTAGGAATATTGGCCTTCTCCCATTAATCCTTTCATATACATGTCCAACAGGTGCAGGCCGGGGCCACATTTTGGAGCAAACATTAACCAAGATAGGATACTCTTTGCGCTCTGCATACAAGATGGTGAAAACAGTTTAATCTTTCCAGTTGAAGTGGTAAGATCGATGGGTGTTGTAACATGTTGCTAACGCTAGTAGCATATTGCTGCTACACAGCTCATAAAAATCTGTTTCAACTTTGAAGTACAAATGGAGCCACTTGACTTGAGTTGTAAACCTAGGCCGGGTAAACAAGAGGATTCTTCGCGTACATAAGAAAACATAAAACGAAAGGGAAAAACAATAATCTCCCAGTTTTAAGATGTCAACAAACAAATTAGCAGGACCAACTGAAAATTTCACACGACAATTTAATAGAAGACCAGAAGTTAAAGTTTTTGCTTTCGAGCTATTTGAATTCCTGCTTGAGACCATGTTGATCTCTCCCTTCATTAGATATAGTTATACACTTTCATAATTCTTAAAAAAAAAAAAAAAAAAAACTAACAGAGATAGCTACAGAAATCTGAAGTTATGCTTACCTCGTCAGGCAGGTCTTCAGAAATAGAAACCAAGGTATGGAGTACCAAATAAGGTAATTGGTTCTCCAACAACAACAAGTCATGCATCACAGAGTCATAGATCATGGTATTTGCAATATGGCCGAAAATAGGATCGCTACTAGCATAATCGTGAGTATATCGACTACCCCTTGAGACACGTAAAAATTCGAGAAGGAAGACACCATCAAGCATCATGAGCATAACGAAGGTATCATCATCGTCTTTCCATGCCTCCATCTGATCAAGCTGCTCATAAGCTTCCCTCAATTCTTTCACAACTTTCATCAATTTGTCTAGATAAGATTGTAGGGGCAATTTTGATCTCTTGAGGAAATGAATTAGTGCTCTTTCCTTGTGGACTTGCATGAGCATCAAGTGAGTTCTACCATAATAATTTGGACCTATTGACACTTGCTTCGGCTCATACAAGCTTGGATTTTTCTCTTTGATGTATCTTGGTAATCTGAAAATACTTCGTTTATGCTGTTTGTTTTCGAACTCTAGCTCCAAGTAAGGGTCAACTTTCTCCAAATCTAGTTTCTTGAATATTTTGCATAGTGATTGTTTCTTTTCTTCTGCGTCTTCTTCTTCTTCTTCTCTTTCTCCACTGTGACGATTCATCTATTTCGAAAAAGCAAAGACAAGAAAAAACTACTGTCTGAGAAGAAAAAAGTGACAATCATAGGATTGAAGTTTAAACTTGATCAGAAAATAGACTACTACTAGCTACTCATGAAGGATCTTTTATAAACCAACAAGGTGAGAAAAATTTAGTCAACATAAAAAACAAGGTGACGAAGATCCCGTTGTGTTTTTCTATTTGTTTATTTATTGTCTGCTGAACTGAACAAGCAAGAAGATGCTTCTTTTTATCAATAAAACAATTTCATTTTTTAAATGAATCCTATGCGACTAAATTACCAAGACAAAAAATTTGAAGACTAATTTAGTCAGGGATATTCTCTATGAAATTGTCAAGTTTTGAATAGCCGGCAAAAAAAAAAAAAAAAAATTACCTTCGAGTAATCTAACTTTACTAGTTTTAGTTTGAAACAGTATCATGCCGGAAAGAAACTTAAAAAAAAGGAAATACATTGATGATATATTTGGTTATACTTAAGGGCGTTCTTCTATATACCCCCAGAAATACTAGTGATACCCCTTTATCTACGTACCCTCAACATTTATCTACCTACCCCATCAGTCATAAAAAAAAAATTATACCCCCGACCAATATATCAGAAATAGAAAAACACAAACCCATTTGTATCTCTTCGCTGTCGTAACAAATGGGTTCCCGTTCTTCCTCCCTCCATCTGTAGAAGCCTCGAACTTTCATCTTTCTTTTGGGATTTGTTCACTTCCTATTCACGAAGCAATGGAATTCCTAAGGCTAATGTAAGATTATAAAAAATCCTAATTTCGGTCATTAAATATTTTTGTTTGGGAATTTAATGTTTCATCCTGTTAATTTCTTGTTTCTGTATGGTGATGATGGAATAAGGGAAATTTCAGACCACTTGAGATTGACAGGAATTTATGTTGATATTAATTCTATGTTAAAGTTTTGCTACCCTAATGTGAAACACTTTTGCTACCCTAATGTGAAACACTTTCAGTTTTGTACTATGCACCTTTTCTGTTTGTTAAAATGCCTTGAAGAAATTGATTGTAGTTAAGGTAATGTTGCTCAAAAATATGTTTCGACTGATAACTGGATAAATCCACCTTTTCTGCAAGGAAGCGCGCTAACATATAAGAGTATGATGCTCTTGGCAGTCGTGCAGCGGATGCGTCTTCCACAAATAGCCAGCCTCACATGTGGAATTTGGTTTGCTCTGCTTTCTTGTCGGATGCCATTGCCCTGCAGACTAATCTGCGTCATTTGCAGCGTGTCATATTTTGATTACTAGCCCACAAGTGAACCTGTTTTTCATGTAAGTTATAATAGTATAGCTATTGATACTGTCGTGCAAGGCTGAAACCAAATTGCTTTTCATAATGAAGAAACAAAATTTCATTCATGAGCTTGACTCCTATTACTGTCTGCAGAAAATTGAGTCTACAAAAATAGTAAATAATTTGAGACCCTATGAAAAATTCAAAAACATACTCAGCAGCCAGCATTGTAGTTTTTGCTGCGAGTTTGAAAACTTATTATTAAGTACTAACAAAACTTATGTGTTTATTCACGGCTCATCCAGTCAATGCTCTCTATAACCCGTAAACCTTGCACAGGTTGTGTTTGTTCGATGTTCTCCCATCCACGATGCAGCCTTTCCATGAGTGGGGTCCACAGTAAGGCGTCCTCATTGCATATATAACTCCATCCACTCTGAACTGCTGGAAGGGGAGCACCCGGTTTCATTATCGCCTTAACAAAGTGTTGATTGTCAATATTGAGAATTGTTAAAACTTTGAAATCTTCAGTAGGCGGGGTTCTCAATGGTAACCATGTTGTGTTTCCCAAATTCAAAAATGATGAAAAAAATACATCTGAATGCGAGAGGCAAAAATGTATCCCATGCTAGGCAACACTATCCAGTACGATCGAGTTGCAAATGGCCTTCTATACTGCAGAACAGTAAGTGTGTCTCTATATTCTTTCATCCCACCAATTATCGGTATGTACATCTCAGAATTTAGTATTAGTTCTCGCTCCATCTCGATCTTGACAGTAATCCATCCATCTTCAGCAGTAAGCCCTAACATTTCTGCATAAGCTCGAAATCTACAATGCCCATCTTGCGCAAACTTTTCCACCACATCATTAAGAATCTTTGGATTATCAAAATCTTTAATCAAAATTTTCAAGTACTCTTCATCGTGTGAAACATCCAGATTGTTTGTTTTGATCTTTTTCGTATACTTCCTTCGTTGTACAGATTCTTTTGTACATTGTACTTTCTTCCTTTTCGACATTAACTTACTGGGAAGAATATCGTGTTCTTCTATTTTGTTCAAATCTGGTAGTTCATTCAGATCAAATAAGTTGATACCCTTGGCCTCCTCCACTGTATTAGATTCTCCTGCCTTATTTCGTGGCTTTACTGGTACTTTCTTTGGCTTGATAGGCACTTTCTTTGGGTTGACCGACACTTTCTTGGATTTTGTTGTAGAATTTGTTCCTGCAGATGGTCTTTCCCACCAAGATAAATCCCTATGTGTAGAATTATCTTTCTTCTTCTGTGCTTCTATTTGTGCAATGGTTGGGCGACCCCTGGTTGCAAATTTTCCTTTGGGTTCTTGCATATTCGTTTTACTCGGATCTGCAATCTCAATCAACATTTCTAACATAAAATGCTTTTTTAACTCTGTGCAAGCTTCATACACTTCTTGGATAAGGATCCCACCGCCGCTTACTCCCACTGCAAAGCCTGCCTTCTCTTCCTCTTCATCGACCGAAAAAAGCGAGATAAGTTAAGGATCAAAATGAATCATTCGAAGCAAAGCATAGTGAAGAGCTGGGCTCGTTTCCTCTTGTCTCAAAGATTCGGGAATGAAAAATACATCCTTATTAAATAAAGAAAGTGGGCTAACAGCCGAGAAGCTTCTTACGGATCTCGCCCTACGCCTTTCAAACAAGAAAAGAGTCCGGTTCGTACTTCACGGACGGTCTCATTGATGCACTTATACTCCGTCCCGGGATTACGGGATGAGACAAACCCTTTATTCTTATCTTCTCAAACAAATCTTCCCAATCAAAAAACGATGCCACCTTTTTCGTATGCGGGAATCATAGAAAGCTTCTTCCAATGTTCATGTATAGAAACTAGAGAAATTTGATTACCATTTTTGTGGCTGTTAAGGATTTCACAAGCACAGGGTAACCCATGAGTCTTCCGGATTATGCACAAACATCTTCCCCCAAAACGAATTTTACCCATAGAAGTAAGTTCCACAGAAATCAACTGTAAGGCAGCATGAGATACTTCATACTCCAGTTTCCTTATAACCGGACTTTGGTTATATGCATGTATCGAAACGGTTTTATTTTCTCAAATGAAGCTCGAATGTTGATAACTCGTGTTACCCATTGGTTGTCCATATCTTGCCAACATTTTAGGAAATCACCAGTTGAGCACTTAAGAAAATTCTTTAATCTTTGCGTGTTAGCTTTCATTTCGATTCGTTGTGGTAATACCCAAGTGTAAAATAGTATTTGTCCACGCGTAAACAAACTGTTCTTTCTGAGACAACCACTGTGTATTCAAATAACTTATTGTGGTTGGATATAGCGTGCTCCAAGTCTTGAGAAAGTACCGAAAATTTATCTCATACATTGCATGGTTTGCAGACCTCCCATACATTCTCCCAATCTTTTTTAATATTTTCTAGATCTTCCAATTGCTGGCTGGGTATATCCTTGTCGAAATGTTTTGACACATTACAAGAGGTATGGAATGTGCATAAAAGCCGTGTAGCTTCAGGGAAGATTAAACTTACAGCATCTTGTAGTTGTAAATCATCATCTGTGACGATTACCGATGGAAGATGCTTAGGAGAGTATAACTGTCTTAACTATTGTAGAGCCCAAATATAATTCTCCCTCTTCTCTGTAGACATAAAGCAATTAGCAATTGTAAAATTCTATGATGTAGATGTCATACCCACTGCATGAAACAACGGCATGGCCCATCGATTCGTTTTGTAAGTGCAATCCAACAACAGAACCGTGGGGAAACATTGTGCAAGTCTGGAACCATCCGGATGTGACCAAAACAATTCCAACACTCTTCTTGTATCTGCTTCTCTCTTGTTAGATGTCACATACTGATTTATGTCTAACAATTCTAATAATTTTTGCATCTTAGTTCGCCTTTCCATTACTTTCGTCCTAAACTCGGACTTGACATTATGCATTGTCCGCGCTGTTAAGATATTTTTATGGTTTCGACTCTTTAACGTAGATAAAATCAGAGCAGGATTCACTCCATTAACGCACAAAGAAATGCACAAATCTTTCTCGGCAGGATTTAGCCTACCTGAAAAAGTATTGGCCAATTAGAGTTTCATAAGCCGAATGATTGTGTTGGCCATTAAAAACCCGTAATCGCCAATTTGTTCCATCAAAGCAAGTACCCCTGAGACGCAAAGGACAGATACATTTCTTTGTTCCTGTATTCTTCGGTTTCTTCCTTTGACGTTGTGCTACTGCATTTTGCCCAACATTTTTTTTAACGCTTTTATACACCCCAAATCTTTCACACGCCATCACTACAAAAGAGCCTCATACTTTAGATTTTTTCTCGGACTTCCTAATAATTACCACTGTATTTGTGTCTCTTTCCCTATCGTGACACCATTGAATAACTTCTTCGCAGCTTGCAAATACCTGCACCAGTGTGTAGTGTTTGATTAGAAACAATTACCTTTAATGTGGTAATTTGAAATCCACCAATGGATCATTATATTATACCTTATCAGTTGAGAATTCAGCCGTCAAATCACAATACTCTTGTGTTGGAGAATAGTTTGGTTGAGGATCTTGGGGGTCGGTTTCCGCTGGACTAGTAGATATGGAAAGGTTTTCGACACTGGGAAATACCATACTCTGTACAATAATCAAAAAAAGCGTTAAACCATAATAATACAAAGAGATGATTCGTACCAAAGTTTATTTACCTAGGGTTTTCCGTGTTCTTCCATAACATATAAGAGAATTATTCTTATTATATAATCTCACCATTAATCTCACAATTAAAATTATGTTCTATATTTGGAAGAAAGATTATTCTTCCACACGCGTATATAGGGAAATATTTTTGAAGGGGGTATCATTATCAAAATTTTGAAACAATTTCATGATTTTCATGTTAATCAAATTATAACTAATGAAACTAACAAAAGGGGTACCATTAGTATTTTCTAGGGTATAAAGAAGAACGCCCATACTTAATTCCATAGAGTTAGTTATCTTTCCATCGATCTAACACGGTTTCTGTAGTTTGATAACAAATCCAAGTCCATAGAATCGTTGACCCATTTAATAAATAGCAAAAATCCTGGTATAAACTAGTATAATTTAAGCTGAAGCAGTTTTGCATCGTTAAAACAAGAAGCAACAAGAAGCAGTTTTGCATCGTTAAACTGACCGATAAAATCTTGAACAACTTCAGCAGAAATCTCTTCATCATCCTCAATGTCTGAATAATTATCCAGAGATTGAGGAGAGTTGTCATTAATTTCCACAAGAGTTCTTTTCTCATTTTCTTCGAAACCACAACCCTTATCAACAAAACCTTTTGCAAAGTTACAAGATACCGAAGGAGATGCCATTCTTGACAAGAAAAATAACCTGGAGTACACGTACTCTTCAAAAGATGTTATTTAAATGGTTTCTCAGGAAAAACAGATTTTTAGGGTTTCTAAAGTTGGTTCGTGATATGTACCATGGGTACCCGTACGAACGAAAACTTGGCCCATAAGAGAAAAGAACCATAGCAACAATGGATGCAATCCAAGGATACTTTTTGCAAAGCAGTGTTTCGCCGAGTGAAAACAATTTCACAAGTCTTGGCTCAATAAATTTTATATTCTCACAAGAGAAAGAATTTAGAGCATAAGAATAACAATATTTGACATAATAAAATTACAGGACAAATGCTTGACAAAACAAAAGCACAAATACTTATGCAAAAATGTTTGTTAATGATAATCTAGCTAAGAACGATAAGAAAATAGCTAGACAATCGAAAACACTTTTTCATCAAGTATACCTGACCATGTCTCACCCAACCGGGGATTTTTTTGTGAGTGAGATTTCAACCTTGTGATTAATAGCTAGAACACCGCTGCCACGGTGGGGGGCCGACCGAAAAAAAAAAACGAAACACCGTTTCTAGTGACATCTTCGAAACCACAACCCTTATCAAGAAAACCTTTTGCAAAGTTACAAGATCCCTAAGAGATGCCATTCTTGACAAGAAAAATAACCTGGAGTACATGTACTCTTCAAAAGATGTTATTTAAATGGTTTCTCAGGAAAAACAGATTTTTAGGGATTCTAAAGTTGGTTCGTGATACGTACCATGGGTACCCGTACGAACGAAAACTTGGCCCATAAGAGAAAAGAACCATAGCAACAATGGATGCAATCCAAGGATACTGTTTGCAAAGCAATATTTTGCCGAGTGAAAACAATTTCACAAGTCTTGGCTCAATAAATTTTATATTCTCACAGGAGAAAGAATTTAGAGCATAAGTAACGTAGCGGAAGCGTAATAATTTGGATCAAGGATCCAAAAGATAATGAAAACTAGTGTGAAATCAATAGATTCACAAAAGCTATAAGAAAACTAGAGAACAATAACTAAATAAAATATCTTTGATAAATCAAATAAGATAATAATGTGAATGTGTAGGAATTCTACAAGGCTAGGCCTTCTTATATAGGCTTCACTATTTCCTAAAAGTAATAAAACTAGAAAAGGAAATCATACCAAACTAGGAAACTAATATGTTCTAGAATAGTTCTAGAATAGGGAAATCATAAATTAGGAAATAATACTAGAAATAGAATACGGTTTGACACTAATGTCAAACGGGGGTGACTTTGTCTAAATGTTCTACATCAGGCCCCCTTCTTGAAAAGAACTCGACCCGAGTTTGGTGTTGGAAGAGAAACATCATCGCCGGAAAGTAAGGAAAGATATCCTTAACATTGAATGTGGACGAAATGTTCATATTAGGTGGGAGGTCGACAACATATGCATTGTTCTTGATCTTCTTGAGAATGCGGATAGGACCAATCTTCTTATACTTCGTCTTGTTGTATGTACCCGTCGGAAAACGATCCTTGCTTAAGTACACCATAACCAGATCACCAACTTCATAGGATTGAAAACGACGTCGACGATCAGCATCTATCTTGTACTTGGCATTAGCAGCTTCCAAGTTTTTCTTTACCTTATCATGTAGCACTTGTAGGGACTCTATCATGTGATCCGCCGCAACATTGGAACTAGGAATGGATGGTAAAGAGACGAGATCCAATGTATGGTTAGGAACCTTGGAATAAACAATCTGAAAAGGTGCATAACCTGTAGACCGATTAGGAACTGAATTATAGGCGAACTCAGCTTGAGCGAGAGATAGATCCCATTGTCTAGGCTTGTCTCCGGATAAACAACGAATAAGATTCCCTAATGATCGGTTTACTACTTCAGTTTGCCCATTAGTTTGTGGGTGAGCTGTGCTTTGCTACTAAACTGCAGTTTGGTTTGGAGACGAGTCCAAAGTGTCTTCCAAAACCAACTTAAGAACTTAGTGTCTCGATCAGAAGTAATGGTCTTTGGAATACCATGTAAACGGACTATCTCACGGAAGAAAAGATTTGCCGTAGTCACAGCATCCATAGTCTTCTTGCAAGGAATAAAATGTGCCATTTTTGAGAAGCGATCAACAACCACAAAAACTGAATCATGAGCTCTTTGGGTTCTTGGTAAACCTAGAACAAAATCCATTGATATATCTTCCCAAGGAGCATCCGGAACTGGGAGGGAATGTATAACCCCAGTATTTTGTGCATGACCTTTACTTCGTTGACAAACCATACAACGTCGTACAAAATCATGGACATCCTTTTTGAGAGAATTCCAAAAGTAACGAGTTTCCACAAGAGAAATAGTCTTATCTCGCCCAAAATGACCAGAAAGACCACTACTATGTAACTCCTTAATAAGGTGTTCACGAATGGAACCATCGGGAATGCATAAACGACTACCCTTAAAAAGAAACCCATTATGTAGAGCAAAATCACCAGTACCTTGTTGTGCGGAGGAACATTCTGCCAAAAGTAAGGAAAAGTCCGGATCGTTAGGATATAACTCTTTAAGGAAGTCAAAAGCAACCACTTCACACGGATAGTAATAAGGAGTAAGTCACGAGCACTATGATTTAGAAACGGCTTAGTGCATCCAACCTTGTTGTTCAAACCAGTTGTCTTTGAATAGAGAACGTATATTCTTGTAAAGTAGAGATCCAACTTGCATGCATTCTATTGGATGGTGATTGATTACGTATATATTTGAGGGCTTGGTGATCGGTATACAAGACAAAATCCTTGTGTATTAAGTAATGTCTCCATTTTCGTAGTGCACGAATCACCGCATAGAATTCTAACTCATAAGTAGACCACTTTTGTCGAACTTAAATAAGCTTTTCACTAAGAAATTCAATAGGTTTACCTTCTTGTGATAAAACAAGACACCAACTCCTAATATAGAAGCATCATCAGAATGTACCTCAAAAGCTTGTTGAAATCGGGTAGTGCAAGGATAGGAGCGGAAGTAAGCCTTTCTTTGAGTAATTGAAAACTCGATTCGGCTTCATTTGTCCATACAAACCTTTTATCCTTCCAAGCTGTCATTAATAGGGGCTGCAATAGATCCGAAATCTCTTATAAATCGACGGTAAAGGAAGCTAAACCATGAAAACTTGAGCTTCGGAGGCTGTTTTAGGAGTAGGCCAATCACGAATAGCTGCGATCTTTGAATTATCTACTTGAATACCATCGGCGAAACAACGTAACCCAAAAGCAGAACCTTTGAAGTGAAAAATTGACACTTCTTGATTGATAAATAACTCATTCTCCTTGAGAGCATTGAAAACATCCCTTAAGTGAGAGCGATGTTCCTCTTGATTTAGAATAGATAAGGATGTCATCGAAATAAACCACAACAAACTTACCAATGAAGGACTTTAAGACTTGATTCATAAGTCTCATGAATGTACTTGGAGCATTAGACAAACCAAATGGCATAACAAGCCACTCGAAGAGACCATCCTTTGTCTTAAATGCCGTCTTCCATTCATCCCCAAGTCGAATTCGGATCGATGATATCCACTTTTAAGATCAATCTTAGAAAATATTATGGAGCAGGAGAGCATATCAAGCATATCGTCTAATCTTGGGATTGGGAAGCGATAGCGGATTGTGATCTTATTAACACTCTACTATCAATACACATACGCCAAGTTCCATCTTTTTAGGCACAAGAAGGCGGAACAAGACAAGGGCTCAAACTAGGTTGTATGAAACCTTTAGAAAGCAATTCATCAACTGTCCTCGAAGTATATCATGTTCCTTAGGGCTCATACGATAGTGGGGAAGATTAGGTAGACTTGCACCAGGCGTGAGATCTATTTGGTGTTGAATATTTCTCATAGGAGGCAAAGACTCGGGCATATCAGATGGTAAAACACATGCAAACTCATCTAATAAGGACTGCACTTGAGTAGGAATAGTTGTCGGAAGGTCCGGGGTAGAAGGTTGTACAACTAAAGCATAAATCATACCTGATTCTTGTGCATCTGCTAAGATATCCGGGGAAACCAGCATTGTAGTCTCTTCTTGTTGTAGACTTGGCTTAGGTTTCGCATACGATGGTTGCAATATGATTCTGTTTCCATTGTACATGAATGAATACGTATTAGCTTTACCTCTATAAGTCACATCTACATCATATAGCCATGGACGTCCAAGTAATATGTGGCAAGCAGTAATATCCACAACATCACAAACCACTGTCTCGTTATATGCTCCAATTTTAAATGACACGAAACATTGAGAATCTACATTTTTCTTGTTGTTATCATCAATCCAACCAATGGAGTATGGTTTAGGATGTGGATGAGTAGATAATTGCAGCTTTTCCACCAATCTAGATGAAACAATATTTTGACAACTTCCACTTGTCAATGATCATATCACATATCTTGTCTTGCACACGACATTGAGTGCGGAATAGACGATTACGGGTTGGATAGTCAACACGAGGAATGGACAATAGATTTCGAATAACATAAGAGACATAATCACTTTCATCTCCTTCCTCATATGCTTGTATATCTTCGATATTTCTATGAACATCTTCACTTTCTTCCTCATACACAACGAGACTCTTCTTCGGTCATCAATGTACGCCCACTTCTACATTGGTTTGATGTATGACACAGTTGCTTACACTTATAGCACTTGTTTTCAGTTGGGTATGCATAAGGGTTTTGAGGTTTAGGTCGAATGAGTGGAGCATTACTAGGCTGGGGTGGAGGTGGTGGAGTCTTAGTGGTAGGTGGGGTTTGGGAAGAAGATGGTTGGGTGGTAGTGGTGATGGGAGTAGGAGAAGTACGGGATTTGAAATGGAGAAGGTTGTTGCCTATTAGGAAAATTTTGAAACGAAGGTTTTCTAGGGTAAGAGAATGAGGATTTTTGGTATGGTTGTGGAGAAAGCATGAAAGATTCTATCTTTAGAGCATTATTAATGACACATGAAGAGAAGTATATTGTTGAGTAGCTAACCTTTCTTGTATATTCCAATCAAGTCCATTGATGAACCGCCCAATTGTTTGATCAACCGTCTCATTCAGTTGGTTCCGAGAGATAACAAGCGGGAAAATTCGATTACATACTCTTGTGCCGTGCGGTTGCCTTGGCGACATTTTGCAAATTGATGAACAAGGTTTGTATGTAATCCGGAGGAAGAAATCTTCTCTTCAACAATTGTTTCATGACTGTCCAGTTGAACTTGTAGCAATCCTTGATTGGCTCGTTCTATTTGAAGATGATCCCACCATGAAGAAGCTGGTCCAATAAACTTGAAAGCAACAAGCTCTACTTGTTGATCTTCCGGTATGCGCATATAAGCAAGGAAATGATCAACTGTACACAACCAATCTAAGAAATCTTCAATGTGTAAGAATCCATCAAACGGGGTTATATCAGCTTTGGGGGGCGATAGTTTTGTGGATTTCCCATGTTCCTTTGCTGGCGCGGTGGTGGAGGATAATAATATGGCTCATAATCTTCAACATCAATTGCTTGTTGTTTTGTAGAAGATTTGAGCAAGTTTTGGGGAGTAGAGTAAGAGCTGAAATCTTCAAAGAATTCAAATTGTGGGGTTGTGTAAGGTGGACAAGAAGAGTATGTTGGAGTGGATTGTAATGGATGATAATATGATTTATTTAGGGAGGCGTAATTCTTTGGAAGAAGGTTGGGAAGAGAGGTTGGGGGGTTTGAAGATTAGTAGTAGAGTTGGGAGGGGTGGAAGTATGGGGATGGATAATTTCATCTTGGGTCTTAGATTTTTCTCCAAGTACCTTCTTTCCTTCTTCTTTCTTTCCTACTTCTCCCATGAACTTAATAAACATACTTTTGATTTTCTTTGTGATATCATCGAAACGTTCATCCATTACTGTGGTTAGCTTCTTTTCAATATTGATTCCCATTGCTTTCACACCAGCTTCTAGGTCTTTCCTCAAACTAGTTCTTAACTCTTCAATCTTCTTATCACCCATGTTAGTGGAGGCTCTCAATCGAGGCTCTGGTACCACTTAACGTAGCGGAAGCGTAATAATTTGGATCAAGGATCCAAAAGATAATGAAAACTAGTGTGAAATCAATAGATTCACAAAAGCTATAAGAAAACTAGAGAACAATAACTAAATAAAATATCTTTGATAAATCAAATAAGATAATAATGTGAATGTGTAGGAATTCTACAAGGCTAGGCCTTCTTATATAGGCTTCACTATTTCCTAAAAGTAATAAAACTAGAAAAAGGAAATCATACCAAACTAGGAAACTAATATGTTCTAGAATAGTTCTAGAATAGGGAAATCATAAATTAGGAAATAATACTAGAAATAGAATACGGTTTGACACTAATGTCA
>JAJJWW010007400.1:0-29139 GCA_023531295.1 Papaver armeniacum | reverse complement strand
GAGGAGCAAAGCGTGGTGTTAGTCTCTCCAACCGGAGAAGTATTTTCACATTCCTTCAAGTTAGACTTCGAATGCACCAACAACTCCGCATATGAAGCTTTCTTCATAGGGCTTTCAATAGCTAAACAAGCGGGAGTCACACGTCCGGAGATAAGAGGTGACTCCAAGTTATCGGTGAATCAAATGAATGGAGTATATGCATTTGAAAGAAGTAACACTAGCCCCGTACCGATCAAGCTACGAGAGGTTACTAAACTACTTTGCCGATGCAACCATAACCCATGTTGGTCGCAAAGAACAACAAACACGCCGATTGCCTAGCAACATTGGCTTCCAAATCGAAGTTTGAAGGGGCGGAAGAAACCACAGCTGAAGAGGAGAACCATAGAATCGACGTGGCTACCGCAATACAAAGACACCAAGACCGACGATTGCGAACTCCGATCATTCGAGAGCTCAACAGCTCACTCTCCCAAGGAAAGGTCAGTCTCAAAACCCCGCAAAACTTCTTCATGCTTCATGGTATGTCAGATATCGAATCCGGATGGCTCCCTGTCAAGATGTCCGGGAGGTGACGAAGTACAACTACAGTGGATCGTATTCACAATGAAATTTGTGGACAATCACTCCTGTGGTAACGCTTACCGTGACTTCAACGCTGGGTTGTGCGCCGAGATGGAGTCTCAATCCGGACTACTTGAAGTCCCCGCTCAAATTGCCAGGCACCACCACACCAATTGGAGATTTTTAATGTGAACCGTACTGGGGACTGGAGAGAGAACCCTACATTAGCTATCTCCGTGATGGGATAATTCCGCCGAAAAGGACGCTATTAAGATGAAGCAAAGAGCCAAGCGGTTCATATTCCATGAAGGGATCCCGTATCGCAAGAGCTTGGGAGTTATCGCTACGATGCCTGGCCGGAGAAGAAATCCCAGTCATCTTGAATCGTACACACGAAGGAGAACATCAAGGAAGAGGAAGCTGTTTCTCCAAATACACGAGAAATACTATTGGCCGACCATGGAGGATGATGCAGCCCGTTTTGTTCAAAGTTGTCACAAATGCCAAATCCATGGGAACCTTGTTCATGCGCCTTTCACCCCTCTGCACTCTATAAGCAGCCCATGTAATGTTTGTGGGGACCGACATTATCGGGAAAATCAATCCACCGAGTCATCGAAGCGACACGAGTACATCATAACACGATGGAATACTTCACCAAATGGGTAGATGCCATTCCCCTACGAGGAACTACGGGAGCAACAATTGCGGCTTTCATTAAAGAATACATCATTTGTCGTTTGGCGTTCCCAAGCATATCATCACCGATAATGGCACTCCCTTCGCCAACAAGCAGTACGAGAATTACTTGAGGAGTATGGCATTAAACGAGTCTTCTCCACCTCTACTATCCTCAAGGGAACGGAAAGTCGAGAGTACCAACAAGACATTGATCCCATCATCATCGAACGGTACACGACAATCTAGGGAATGGCATGATCAGTTACCAATGGCACTATGGGCGTACCGTACGTCACCCGTGAGCTCCATTGGGGTTTCGCCGTGCTCACTTGTCTACGGAGCGGATGCAATTCTCCCGGCAGAGATCGAATCCTATCGCCCGAGATTGCGGTAGCAACCTAGGATCCATTGGAACGAGGCTGAAGTCTCGACTCTAGAATAACAGAGTTAGACACTCGGATTTTGAAGGAATAAAGCGAGGAAGAACGCTCGGTGTACGAGAATCGAATTTCCGGGGGCATACAACAAAATTGTGAAACCACGCGTTTTCAAAGTGGGAGATTTGGTTTTGAAAAACGACCAAACACATCCAACAAGACATGTCTGCACCAAAATTCTCACCAAAATGGGAAGGTCCCTACTCGATCACCAAGGCTTACAATACCGGCTACTACAAGATCATTAAGGTAGACGGAGGCGAGCTGGAAGCAGTTATCAATGGAAAGTGGCTCAAGGCATATCATGCCTGACCACCGCTCTTCTTGTCAACAATACGGGCATTTATTTTCATTACATGTTTGAATCATCAATTATATTCGAGAGATGTGTCAATGAAAAAACTGTTTCACCAATCAAAAACCAATGCGCTTTATTCCGCAAAGACGTTTAAAACTTTTGACATGAACGTCATTAACAATAAAGGAATGAAGTTTAAGAGGCCGTCTAGAAGATTATAGTTCCTTGAGAGCATCATCTCCAGTCTAGCGTGATATCTTCTGTTCTTTTCTTCAAGTCCAGCCTGACTGCTCTACCTTCTCCGATTCTGCAGCGAGCCTTCTCCTCTTCCAAAATAGCCTTCGCAGCGAGGGAACACATTTACAAGGATACCAGCTCGATCAACCTTGATGATATCAAGAGGCTGCCGCAACAACCCACGTTGAACTCCATGGATTCACGGTAGATACCATATTCTCCCACTTTTCGAGGCTTGATTCAAAGCAACGTTGCGGATAGAAATACTCTCCATCTCAACAATCATGGGAAGAAGGCGGTTGCGGAGACCAAAGCATAGGAACAGTGTCGGACCACGTTTTGCAGTTGCGATATGGCCGTACTTCCTCCATAACTTTGTGTACAAAGGCACAAACTCCTTCCGCACCAGGAATCCACCGACATCTCGGTAGCTGGAGGATAAACATTTCATGCGAACATCGAATGAAAGACCTGCATTTGGATATTCATAAGATGAGATACCCAAGTCGGCGTCTTCAAGGTTCACAGGGGTGAATGTGTTTGAATTTGAAGGAAGAGGACTGGTTAAGTCATCATCATCGATAAACCGTGACACATGTTCCTAGTAGGGTATCTCTGCAAGAATGAAGGGATTATTTACTTGATCATTACGACGAACGAGCAATGGTTGTAAAAGGAAAAAGAGACAAACCGGTATGATCTTCTTGACTCGGAGAACACGAGCAGGATTGATCATGAAGTTCGGGACGCGGTCGTGCACGTTTAACGGAAGATCTGGATGGTATGAAGAAGACGATCCACCGTTGTTCGACATGATGAGGAAACGGGTTTCGTGGGAAAGCCCTATTGAAAATCGCAAAAATGGTTCAAAACCTCTACACTGCATATATCTTGAAAACCCTAAAACGATTACGGCGCCCGATATGCGAGGATTCAACACCGACCAAGTCGGGCTTTCTTTTGAACCCTAATCAAGAATCGAAGAGCATTTGGATACGAGCAATTCAACCAGCGGTGTGCAAGCACCCACGCCCGGGATCCCGGTAAAGAAGAATCCTATTCCGACTCAAACACCTAAGGGAGAAAGCCGGTTCATCAAAGTCCTGTGGTCACGCACGTATGGAGGATTGCCCACGCGAAATCCCTCCGGGTAGACTTCTTTTATTTTGTCTCCTTACGTTTGCCACCATCTCATGCCTACCACACAATAGTGTAACCATTATGTGCTAGGCGGGGACTTAATGTTGATGGTGGGTTTTCATTTGAGGTTAAAATTGTAAAAACCGAAAAAAAATTATGCTACCGACATCTTGTAAAAGATAAGGCCATTTATAAGTGTTGGATACTCCCTCACTTAATTCACCAAGAATGGAGCATGTATCGGCAATCCCATTAAGTGAATACATGAAATTCCTCCAGGTTGGAGCATATGGCAACAATCCTTCTGTGAATTTCATATCGGCTTGTATTTCCGAGTACTCATTATCGGTGTGGCATGACGATCGAGTTTTACTCTTCTGAGTAACACGAACCTCAAGCACTATAATGAAACCATGTACGAAATACCGTATGGCTGACTCTCGGTGTGTTATACTAGCCGATTGAGCATCCTGGACCGACCGTGCTCGGTCCGATATGATCTGATCGCAGTCATCCAACTCCATAAGCATGATTGGATGACCCCGGATCAATTCCATCACCCCAAGCGGGTATGGAATACCCACGGCCGACCCCGCATGGTCGGTCATTGGCCTAGCTTGCCAAGAAACCGTTCATACCAAGCATTATGGACGGAAAACCTAAATTAGGGTTTGCGGCATATTACATGTGTCGCAAAACAGTCTCAACCATCCATCTTCGCGGTATAGATGGAGGGTGTAGATGTAGACTCAAAGGGCCCCGAGCATGTCAACACGATCACCGTGGGCCCGCCTACATATTTGTCCAATCGGTCAAAACCAACCATGGTTGGTCGTGACAAAATTGTCACCCAAACAAGAGATGGCGCACGGCTTTTGAAAGCCAAAATTAGTGTTTCAAGCCATCACGCGCGTCCATCTTCTCCTGAGCACGAATGGAGGGTCACAGATTAGATTAAGCAAGTGCCGGTCATACCAGCATGACCACCGTGGGCCCATCTACCTCCTCATGTGTTCCGGCCAAGGCATATCATGCCTGGTTAATCCAAAACGTGCGTCCAAACTAGCATGGCCACGCCTCCAAACCGCAAACTGATCTCGACCACTCAACTTCGGCGGACGATTTGGATGGCTCGGATCACGTTTTCATGGGATAATTAGGTATAGGTGTGAACACCAGCCTAACCTACACGCTGGTATGATCGACCAAGACCGACCAAGATGGATCGTCTTGAAACGCGTGCCCGAACTAGGGATGTCACGCGGTTTCCAACTCCTTTGCGGCAATGGATTGCCCAAGGCGATCTAAGCCACTCAATTTGACCGGTCAAGTTGAGTGGCCTAGATCGCGCCTTCATGGGACAATGAGGTATGGACGTGCACACCGGCATGCTGTCTACACACATACCAGTCGGTCCTCTCCAAATCCCTTTCCATGCTTGGTTTCGACCAAGGCGAAGAGTGATGCTTGCGCACCTCTTCAAAAACCCTAATATTCATTAACGGTCGCAGAGAGTGTCTCAAGATCATCTCATCCGTCCAACTTCACCAGCCTTGGTTATACAACCTGGTCGGAGTTATTTGGTCAGTGAGGCGTCATTACCCATCACTTTACCACACCATAATGCGATGTACATAAAATACACGATACTTCATAAGTATCGACTTCGAATAACACGATTATTCAATTCAAAGATTACATGCTATCTTTCGTGGATCCACGATCCACACATTCCGAACATCAATCATGTCACAAACTAGGGGATACATACTAGGGTATTGGTCGGCGGTTTACTGACGTGCGGCGTGCAACGCGCCATCACAAGAACGTGTCGAGGCGGTCATGGACGGTTAGAGATGAACGGAGAAGTGGCAAGACCGGTCGTGTGGCACCGACGCACAACTCCACTACTCCATCACTCCACTTCCTCCACTTCCCACGAGAGACGTGAATAAGGCTCAATGACTTGTATAAATAGGTTCTCCGCCCTATTTCAAACAACAACACAAGTCCGAGGCGAGACAGAAAACCAAGTGTTAATACAAAAACGTATTCCAACACCCCGGAGCTTGCTTGCATCAATCACAAGCCTGCTCACCTTTACGTACAAGTCATAAGCAAGCCAACACCTTCACAATCTCAACACCTTCTTCGCTTCCCTCCCTAAGATCAACCCCATCTCCTTCACTTTGTGACCGAAACAAGTCTGGGCACGGCCATTTCTTGGTTTAGGCCGGACTGCATGTGATTGATCTCTCGAATCTACAAGCACTCACCGCGCCGTGCATTTGTTTAAGGTTTAAATTCATTCCTCATCCACACCCCAAATTACCAAATTCTGCAGGAGTAGTTTTTACCCGTAAACGGTGACATTCCGTAGCTTCTCGCCTTGTTGTATTGTAAGCCCATCTTGCATTATGCACTTGTTCACACCATGCCTTATTATGTCCTTCTAATTTCTTCTTCGCATATCTGCGATTGTTTTATTTGTTTGCTTCACTTTGTCCATTAGGCACAACGGGTATAAAGTCGATTTCCCACATTTTATTTGAAATGCATTAAGCGACAATTCTATATTTTGTCCCTCAAACTGTTTCCCATTGTGGATACCAAGCTGTGCTGGAATTCCAAATCGCATATTATGTTTTCGAATATGAAGGTAAAAATATCTTTATCGCGAATGTGTTGTCTTGCTTTTACTTACGCCCACTTTGTGAAATAATCTGTAGCGACAATTAGATATCTCCTCCGCTCGTACAGGTAAAAATGGTCCTACAATATCTAACCCCCATTTTCCAAAAGGCCATACACTTGTTGAAGAGGTTAATGGTGCTCCTGGTGCATGTATTTTCTTTCCGTGCCTTTGAAAATCTTAACGCGTCTTGATATTTGTTTCGCATCTTCATGCATATATGGCCAATAATAGCCTTGCATTTTCGCCTTATGTGCTAAAGACCTTCCGCCACTATGATTGCCAGCATCCCCACTGTGTAACATTTTTAACACTGCTTCTCCTTCCTTTCGTGTTAAACATCTAAGCGAGGGCCCATTAAAGGATCTTCGATACAGTACCCCGTCTCTTAATTCATAATTTGTTGCACGGCTTTTTAATTTGTGCATCTCTAATCTATTTCTTGGTGTTTCTCCTTTCATTAGATAAGCATGAAGTTCTGTCCTCCAATCTTCGCAGTAGAGTCTTTGTGTTCCCTCTTCTATGAGCATTAATTCTGCTTCTTCCTCTTCCTATTTGTTGATTGACGGTGATATAAGTGTCTCGTATTTTTATGCATCTCGCGTTGGGTCTGTCATCATACTTGATATAAAAGCAAAAGCATCCGCGAGTCTATTGTCTTTTTCCGGATATGTGTCTCCATTTTATTTTTGGTATCTTCGCCGTCAATTCTTCAACAAGCTTTTTGTATTTTTTCAAGGATGGTTCATTTGTAGTATATTATTCTTTTATCTGGCGAATAGCTAACTGGGAATCACTGGTGACCCTCACATTCTCTAATTTCATTTCTATTGCGAATCGCAAAGCATGTATTATAGCTTCATATTCCATCTCATTGTTGGTAGATGCAAATTCCAATCTGAAAGAAAAAGCCATTTTATTGCCTTCCTCGGCGAAATTACAATGATCCCAATTCCGTTACCTTCTCCATTTCACGATCCATCTACCAATATTTCCCATCTCTTTTGGCTCGGTTAATAAATCCCTTGGATTTCCATGTTCTTCTTCTATATCCATCATTTCTTCCACTTGCTTCATCCTCTTCCAATGGAAATTCTGCTAAAAAAGTCTGCAACAACTTGTGATTTGGGTGAGGATAGTATTTCATATTTGAGTTTGCAATGACTTACTTGAGCATTCCATCTTTCTATCCTTCCTGACCTTTTGAATTTTTCATTCTCGACTCAATTGGTACTTTTGTCATTACCTTAACCGTATGTGCTTGAAGTAAATCACGAAGTTTAAATGTTGCGTAAACTAATGCCAAAATTAGTTTATCAATTTTTGAATAATTTTTCTCTGCGGCATTGAATGTCTTGCTGATGTAATAGATTGGCTTTTCCACTCTTGCGTCCATTCGCAATATCTTGCGCTTAGTGCATGCGAGGTTGTCGTAAAGTAAATTAGTAACTCTTCCCCAGTTCTACTTTTTGTAAGATCGATATATCCATTAGATGTTCTTTTATTCCTTGTAACGCCTTTTCACATTCATCCATCCATCTAAATTTTGCTCCCTTTTTAAGTATGTTGAAAAAATGCTTGCACTTATCAGATGATCGCGAGATGAATCTTCCTAGCGAAGCTAATAGTCCATTTAATTTTTGCACATCTTTCAACGTTGTTGGTGTCGAATATCGCGAATTGCTTGTACTTTCTCAAATCGACTTGTATTCCTTCTTTTGACACAATGTATCCTACAAATTTTCCAGATGCCACCCCAAAGGTGCATTTTTCCGGATTTACTTTGATGTTTAAATGCCTCATTTGTTCAAAAATTTCCTTTAAATCCCGTACATGATCTTTTGCTTCTTTACTTTTTATTAACATGTCATCCACGTATACCTCTAGTGTTTTATGTATCCATTTTTCGAACACTTTTTCTACCATCCTTTGGTATGTTGCTCAAGCATTTCGCAGGCCAAATGGCATTTTTGTGTAACAGTATAATCCTCTTGGAACGAAAAAAGGCAGGTATGCTCTTGGTCTTCTTCGGCGAGAGGAATTTGATTGTATCCCTTGTATCCATAAAGAGGATATCCTTTCATTTCTAACGACTCAACCATTTGCGGGATATATGGCAAAGGAAAACTATCTTTTGGACAAGCTTTGTTTAGATCAATAAAATCTATGCAAATTCTTATCCCTTTTTTCTTCTTTGGGACTACGACCATATTTATCCACTCGGGATATTTTGCTTGTCTAATAATTAAGCGTCAAGCATCTTCTCGTAACTCTTATTCTATTTGAGGATGATATCTTGTTGCAATTTTTCTAATTCTCTGCTTGAATGGTATTGCATTTTTATCAATCTCTAATTTATGGCACGCTACAGATGGATCTATTCCAGGCATCTCATCCATATCCCACGCGAAGATGTCTTTATAATCTCGCAACAAATCAATAGTCTCTCTTTCCTCATCTGCCTCCATTTTTGTCCCAATTTTTAACATCTTGGGTTCTTCTTCAGTTCAAATATTCACTTCCTTCGTTGGTTCTGCCGCAGTGTATCTAGCCTTCGGTTCTCCCATGGGCGTTGGTCCTTTTACCTCATTCGCAAGTTCATTTTCTTCACCATATATTCCTTTTCCTTCTTCTGCTCTTATCATGTAAGTTCTAAATTCTTTTTCCTTTTTCGTTGCTTTTTCCATCTTCTTGCGATCTTTTCGCCTCTTCACCTTTTCTTCATAATGTTTTACTTCGATTTGATGATATATCCTTCCTTTATCAGTATCTCCTCTGATTTCGCCAATTCCACTCGGTATAGGAAATTTGACACATTGATGAAATGTTGATGCTACAGCTTTTATTGCATGTATCTATGGTCTTCCCAACAGCATGTTATATGGTGATTCCATATCCACTACACATAACGTCACATGTGTTTCAATTTCTCCCAGCAAAATTCGTATTTTTATTTCCCCTTTAGGTTTTGTTATTGATTTGCCGAAACCATAGATATGATATGTTGCAGAAGTCATTTCTTTAACTTTGTACCCTAATTCTTTATAAGCATGATAAAACATTATATTTCACTGAACTCTCTGTATCCACCAAAGTTCTATTTATTGCCAATTCTTCCACTGTTTTTGTTAATTTTCCTTCTTCTTTACTTGCATTTATCGTAATCACTAGTGGAGATGTGTGATTTAAATTCTCTCCTAATATCTCCGTTGCTGTGAATGTAATCCTCTGTTTTTCCCATTCTTTCAAGGGTAACGTCTTCTCTGCTGTTATAATTTTCTTTCCTTCAAAATCTCTTTTGTGTCTCCCTGATTCTTTCATGAAATTCATTAACCATTGTTTTTGTAATCATATTACATTCCAATTCTCCATTACTCTCTTTGATTCTGGTTTTCTACGATTTATCCATCATACTATTGATTTGAACAATTTTAGTGACAATATCCAATCTCTTATCTTCAATCTCCCTGTTTCTAGCGCCAATATGTAGTTGCAGGAAATCCTACACTACACCCCTCACAAGAATCCACACAACTAAGACATTTGAAGATGAATAACTATGATTTTTATTGATTAATTCCTTGAACGTTTACAAGATAAAATGGAAAAGAGCTAAAGAAATTACAATCACTACAAACTTTCTCTCTCCAAATGACTTGCCAAACACTCAAAAAAAAGATCCCTCTTCAACAGTCCAACTCGACTCCTTATATAGGATATTACACAATGGATGACAACTAAGCTGTCCTTTATTTTCGGGAATGACTTGCAAAATATCGCAAGTATACAAATATATAACCTCGCAATTCTCTTAAATCTCGCTAGGTCTTCACATCTTTCTTGTGTTTTAGCTGTCGTCATTCATTGCGTCATTTATACTACTCTTTTGTGACACTTTTCATGAATCTTTGTCGTTTATTGATCTCGCAAAGTGTTGATGTCGCGATATTCTGATCCTACAAAATATAAAAAAAAGATTCAAAGAGTAACACACAAAAACTGATATCCATGAACAAGTTAATGGGTCAACAACAAAAATTATGGGATCAACAACAACAGTTATGTGATCAACAACTACTATTATGGTATCAACAATTGCGATTATGGTATCAACAACTACAAAAGAGGTCAACAACTGCAAATTACGGTATCAACAACTGCAAAATATGGGATTCATAACAGAAATTATGGTATCAACAACTGCAAATATGGTATCAACAACTACAAAAGAGGTCAACAACTGCAATTATGGGATCAACAACAACAATTATGGTATCAACAAGCGCATTTAGTGGGAATTATGGAATTATGTCATCAACAAGCGCAAAAGAAGTTATGTCATCAATAATGAAATTATGGAACAACAACAAGAGTTGATCTGAAAAAAAGGGTCAACAATGTTAATGCAATAATGGGATAAACAAATAACATTTGAAATCCAGGGATATAATGCATCAACAATAATTATTATGTGATCAAACAACAAATGATTATGGGATGAACAAAGTTATGTGATTCATAGAATTGAAATCCAGGTGTTGATGGTGGATTTTCATTTAAGGTTAAAATTGTAAAAGCCAGAAAATTATGCGCTGACATCTTGTAAAAGATAAAGCCATTAATAAGTGTTGATACTCCTCACTTAATTCACCTAGAATGGAGCATGTGGCAACAATCCCCGTCTCGTGAATACATGAAATTCATCCAGGTTGGAGCATGTAGCAACAATCCCATATACCCCGCAATTTCTAGCATTATTAATTAATTCGCAATCAGCCTTGTATTTCCGTACTCATTATCGGTGCGGCATGACGGTCGAGTGTTACTCTTACAGAGCAACACGAACCTCCAAGCATTATAATGAAACCATGTACGAAATAAAATACGGGCTGACTCTCGGTGTGTTATACTAGCCGATTGAGCCCCTCTCGGTGTGTTATACTAGCCCGATTGAGCATCCTGACTGACCGTATCGGTCCGGATATGATCCACAATCATCCAACTCCACAAGCATGATTGGATGACCCCGGATCAATTCCATCACCCCCAGCGGGTATGGAATATCCACTGCACGAACCGACGCGGACCCCGCATGGTCGGCCTCCCACTGGCCTAGCTTGCCAAAACGTCCAAACCGAGCGTATGGACGGGAAAACCTAAATTAGGGTTTTGCGGCATATTACATGTGTCGCAAAACAGTCTCAACCATCCATCTTCGCGGTATAGATGGAGGGTGTAGATGTAGATTCAAAGGGCCCGCAGCATGTCAACACAATCACCGTGGGCCCGCCTACATACTTGACCAATCGGTCGGGACCAACCATGGTTGGTTATCCCAATCGTACCCAAATAAAGCATGGTCGCACGGCCTTGAAACCCAAAATTAGGGTTTTGAGCATCACGAGCGTCCGTCTTCTCCGGACGAATGGAGGGTCCAAGATTAGATTAAGCAGGTCCGGTCATACCAGCATGACCACCGTGGACCCATCTATCCCCTCACCCGATCGGCCAAGGCATATCATGCCTGGTTATTCCAAGACGTGCGCCCAAACTAGCGTGGTCACATCTCCCAAACCGCAAACTGATCTCGACCGCTCAACTTCGCCCGACGATTTGGATGGCTTAGGGATCACGTTTTCATGGATATCCGGTATAGGCGTGAACACCCACCTACCACCTTCACACCAAACCGATCGGCCAAGACCGACCAAGATTGGTCATCTTGGAACGTGCGCCGAAATGGGCATGACGCGCGGCTCTTGCGGCATTGGTTTTTATCACAAATTGATCTCGACCACTCCACTTCACCGGACGAAATTGAGTGGCCTGGATCATACTTTCGTGAGATAATGGGTATAGGCGCCTACACCGTCATGCCGCTCTACACGCATGTATGGTCGGTCCCTCTCGCCAAAGTCATATCCCAGCTCGGGATTCGACCGGGCGAAGAGGGATGCTTGCGCACCTCTTCTAAAACCCTAATTCCACCAACGGTCGCAGATGAGTATCTCAAAGATCATCTCGTCCTCCAACTTTACTCTAGCTTGGTTATACAACCACAGTCGGGAGTTAACGAGGTCGGTGAGGCGTCATGGTTATCACCACCCATCACTCTACCACACCATGATGCGATACACATAAAATACACATGATACTTCACAAGTATCAACTTCCCGAATAACGCAGTTATTCAATTTAACATTACGTGCTACCTTTTGTGGATCCCACGATCCACACACTCGAGACATCAATCATGTCACAAACCGGGGGATACATATCGGGGTATTGGTCCTGGCGGTTTCAAGCATGCGGCGTGCAACGCGCCATCACAAGAACGTGTCGGGGAAGTCATGGACGGTTAGAGATGACGGGGAGAAGTGGGCAAGGCTGGTCGTGTAACACCAACACACACCTCCACTAGTCCATCACTCCACTTCCTCCACTTCCCACGAGAGACGTGAATAAGGCTCAAATGACTTGTATAAATGGGTTCTCCTCCCTATTTTCAACACGGGAAAAACAACACAAGTCCAGACGAGACGAAACCAAGTGTTAATACAAAACGTATTCAAACACCCGAGCCTGCTTGCATCAATCGTAAGCCTGCTCATCTTTACGTTTACAAGTCATAAGCAAGCCAACACCTTCATAATCTCAACACCTTCTTCGCTTCCTCCCTAAGATCAACCCCATCTCCTTCACTTTGTGACCGAAACAAGTCCGGAACGGCCATTTCTTGGTTTAGGCCGGACTTGCAATGTATTGATTTCCGAATCTACAAGCACTCACCGCGCAAAGTGCATTTGTTTAGGGTTTAGATTCATTCCTCATCCACACACCCCAAATTAGCAAAACCGACGGGAATAGTTTTCACCCATAAACAATTGGCGACCACAAATGGGAGGTTGATCTCTCGGTTGCACAAAATTGAATTCTCAATTTTTCTGTTTCCATCTCGCAATGTATCCTCGGAAACCACAAGGGGTTCGGATATCATGGGAAGTGTAGCTAGAATGTGGAGGATGTCTTGGCAAATCAAGCCGGTATCACCGGATGCGTAGCGAGACATTTCGCCTTTTGAATGATATAGCAAAGACAATTACAAGAAGGGTCGGCAGGCATCTACTCAAACGAAGTGCAAGAAACGCTGGATCCTTAGTCGGAGTCACACCTTTACCAAAGGAGATCAAAAAGTACGCGTAATCACATGGTACTCAGGAGAGACTAACAACATGGTCCAGCCGACAACAAAGACTCAAGGCAACTCCACAGAGGAAAAGACTTGTCCGGGGTACCACAACGTCTACCGGATAAAGAAATGGATCCTGCAGCTTACGAATCCCTGCTAGAAGATTTATATCTCAAGACCCTTGTCGAAGCCCGGAAGACTGTTCAATCCGCATCGACCTTTCAACCAAGTGAAGAAATGCTTGAGGAAGGAGATATCAATCAAGGAACACGTGAGTACAGAGGATGGGAACGTTTAATTCGATCACTCAGCAGTGATATTACAACACCTCCCATCACGAGCCGGAGAAGCGCGGAAATCCGGCATCTCATCAGTGTAACACCTCTCGGTAGTCACCGTAGCAACAACTCCCACTCCTTCATCAGGACGAGGAGCCGGAGGGACGAGAGGAGGACCATCCCCCATTACCATTGCAGACTTGATGGAGAAGCAGGAAGTTCTCGCTAAGACTCAAACGGATATGGCCGCTGGCGAGAAAGAGGTACTCACTTTTCTTAAGACATTAAGCGATCGATTTCCACAAGACCCGCAATAGCCCCTAGAGTCAACAAGGAATGCATTCAACGCATCGGAAAAGGTACTTCGGCGGCGTGGACCTACATGGACCGATCAAAGAAGCGACATCGAGATATGAGCGGTCATGTCATGGAGACTCCTATGCGGGGACCGATCCTCACAACGATCCTCCTCAAGTCAATAGTTTCACTATGAACCGAGAGGTCGATTGGATCGGGAAGCGTTTTCTCTAGTGGAAAGTTTATACGAACTTTCACACCTCTCGAAGAATCAGCACGGAGACATTTTGCTACAATCAACCAGAGGAATGTCACAACCGTGTCCTACATGTCACCGCACACATCAAGGATTCGAGTTCAAGATGGCCCTTATCGACACGGGAGCGTCTTCGAATGTGATTACTCTCAAGACTCTCGGGACATCCAAGGTTCTCCCGAGCAAGATCGTACGGAAGCCTACCACAATGACGGACTTCGAGGGAAACCAAACCAAGACATACGGGGAGAAGCTCCGCTGAAAGAATCGGACAAGTTCGTTGCATCCCACTCCCCACGTGGGTCAATTCGGGAAGAAGACATCGGCTTGCATCATTGAGGGCTAGTACCCACGATGCATCTTTGATGACGAAGCATTCTTTCTCCATCCCGTGAAGCCACGACCCACGTTCACACGAAGAGGGAACGAAATTTTATGGCGAGTCATAACCGAGAAAGGGAAAACGGTATACCGACACTTTGCCATTATCAATTAGTAGGAGATCATTGCCGTCTCCACCTAATGGAATGCTACAACAACAACAAACCACAAGAGAAAGTGCTAGATGCTCCACAACAAAGCGCAAGAGGGCACCAACTCCACAAATCGATGAGATTGAAATCGTTGAGGAATCTCCTAGGCCTATCTCCATCGCCTCAACCTTGTGTACGGATAAACGCACGGCTCGTGGAACTTCTCAAAGAGTACCAAGACATATTCGCTTGGAGATATGAAGAAATACGGTTTAGATGAAAATTGGTCACCCATCATCTACATGTCATACCCGTATCCAAGTCGGTTAAACGTTTGCGTTAGGAAAATGGATAGATCGGGTGCATGAGACTTCGAGACTTGAACAGTCTTGCTCCAAAAAACGATCCTCCTCTACCTAACATCGACATGTTAGTATATGCAACCAGCGGACACGGCATGTTCTCCTCCATGGATGGATGTAGCGGCTACAACCAGATAAGGATGTACGAGCATGATGCAAGTAAGATAGCTTTTCGAACCCCTCTCGGAAATTGTTATTATACCATACTGCCATTTTGTTTAAAGAATGCCGGTGCAACGTATCAACGCTCTATCACGGCAATTTTCCACTGGAGCCGATACCTCAAGGGAGCAGCCTCAAGAAGATAACGATGTCCACGCGTCATACCGAGCAAGATCCGGGCGAGTCACTCTATCGAGGCAGTGGTCGAACAAGATCCGGCGAGTCACTTTATCGGCCAGGTGGTACATGTCTATCATGCTATGTTGGAGAATCCGCGCTTTTAGTCATCCTCCGAGGCCGTTGAACGCTCATCCTACAACAACATATGCCCGATAGAAAGAACCAGCCTGCCCGGAAATGAAGAGCCTCGTAATGTTTGTAGGGGCATATATCTCACCAATAGGCGATACAACCTTTAGCCTCAGTAAGCGGTTCCTCGAAACAGGCAAGAGGAAAACCACCGAGATACAACATCCCGCGTCCATCAACTCCAACTCCGATTACCACATGCACGACTCCCACAATGATGAAACAATGTACAAGATATTCCATATCTGGCTCGACAACAACCACTATGAGCAAACCATGTAAACCACGCCTGGGGACTGAGGCTCAGCATGAAGTTCCTTCACCGTCATTCAAGGACTTCTTCAACACGAGTCAGTCAAGAATCATGGAATTCGCAAGGGTAAATCGAACTGAAAAGGAAGCCACTTCAACGCTCCCTCCAGCAGAAGCTGCTTCAATGGTCTATTCAAGAGCCGCCTCAATGCTCTCTCCGGGACCCCTGTTCGCTTCAGAATCCTGCTTCAACACTCTCTCCAGGATCCACCTCAATGTTCGCACCAGAAGCCACTTTAACATCCTCTCGAGTCGTTTCAACACTCAAGCTACATCAATAACTGCGATCTGGTCAAGTTATCTTTGATGTACTCATTGCTCAACATACGTCTCATCCATCCTTCATGAGGGCCTAGCGGAGCATGAAAAACCTTGAAGTCGATAGGAGAAGGTTTATCTTGTGGAACGGATATTTTCATATCGTTGAAAGGACGCGGTGAACAACTCATCATCAATGTTCGGCATATCTTTGAAGCTGTCAACACCTCCTGACTTGGCACCAACATTATCCCCAGAAGACATATCAACAGGAGTTCTTTTCTTCATTTTACAATAAAATACATGAGTCAGTACTTGTATAAAAACGCGTGAGATGTGTAGTCACACACGACAGAACACACATTCACGTTGGAGTACACAAGTATGGTATTGATCAAGTCACAAGTCCGGTATTGCTCAAGTTTCAAGTCCGGTGTTGATCAAGTCACAAGCCCGGTATTGATCAAGTTTCAAGTCCGGTGTTGATCAAGTCACAAGTCCGGTATTTCTCAAGTTTCAAGTCCGGTGATGATCAAGTCACAAGTCCGGTATTGCCCAAGTTTCAAGTCCGGTATTGATCAAGTCACAAGTCCGGTATTGCTCAAGTTTCAAGTCCGGTGTTGATCAAGTCACAAGTCCGGCACATCAATCCCACGTTCGATCAGCGGGTGCGAGTAGCCCCACGAACGAAACAAGTGTAACAGTCCATCGAAGCAGGCAAGACCGACATCATGCTAGGGGAACACTCTCCTGGACGCCTCTTGAACGTGACATGCTCCAAGGACAGGATAACCCGTCTCTCCTGGTAACATCTAACTTTGTCTCATAAGCTTTGTCTTTAACTGTCACCATCTCATGCCTACCACACAATGGTGTAACCATTACGTGCTAGGCAGGGGACTTAATGTTGATGGTGGATTTTCATTTAAGGTTAAAATTGTAAAAGCCAGAAAATTATGCGCTGACATCTTGTAAAAGATAAAGCCATTAATAAGTGTTGGATACTCCCTCACTTAATTCACCTAGAATGGAGCATGTGGCAACAATCCCATTATGTGAATACATGAAATTCATCCAGGTTGGAGCATGTGGCAACAATCCTATATACCCTGTGAATTTCTAGCATTATTAATTAATGCGCAATCAGCCTTGTATTTCCTGTACTCATTATCAGTGCGGCATGACGACTGAGTATTACTCTTACAGAGCAACACGAACCTCCAAGCATTATAATGAAACCATGTACGTACTAGCCCGATTGAGCCCCTCTCGGTGTGTTATACTAGCCAGATTGAGCATCCTGACTGACCGTATCGGTCGGATATGATCACAGATCATCCAACTCCACAAGCATGATTGGATGACCCGGATCAATTCCATCACCTCCAAGCGGTATGGAATATCCACGCCGAACCGACGCTAACCCCGCATGGTCGGCCTCCCTTTGGCCTAGCTTGCCAAAACGTCCAAACCGGGCGTATGGACGGGAAAACCCTAAATTATGGGTTTGCGGCATATTACATGTGTCGCAAAACAGTCTCAACCATCCATCTTCGCAGGTATAGATGGAGGTGTAGATGTAGATTCAAAGGGCCCAGAGCATGTCAACACAATCACCGTGGGCCCGCCTACATACCTGACCAATCGGTCATGACCAACCATGGTTGGTTATCCCAATTCGTACGCCGAATAAAGCATGGTCGCACGACCTTGAAACCCAAAATTAGGGTTTTGAGCATCACGAGCGTCCATCTTCTCCGGCACGAATGGAGGGTCCAAGATTAGATTAAGCAAGGTCCGGTCATACCAAAGATGACCACCGTGGACCCATCTATCCCCTCACCCGATCGGCCAAGGCATATCATGCCTGGTTATTCCAAGATCGCCACGCCCAAACTAGCGTGGTCACATCTCCCAAACCCAACGATCTCGACCGCTCAACTTCACGGGACTATTTGGATGGCTCGGGATCACGTTTTCATGGGATATCCGGGGATAGGCGTGAACACTAGCCTACCACCTTCACACCAGACCGATCGGCCAAGACCGACCAAGATTGGTCATCTTGGAACGTGCGCCCCGAAATGGGCATGACCGCGGCTCTTTGCGACATCAAGTTTCCCTGTCACAAATTGATCTCACCACTCAACTTCACCGGACAAATTGAGTGGCCTAGATCATACTTTCGTAGGTAATGGGTATAGGCGCACACCGTCATGCCGTCTACACGCATGTATGGTCGGTCCTCTCCCAAAGTCATATCCCAAGCTCGGTTTCGACCAGGCCGAAGAGGAATGCTTGCGCACCTCTTTCAAAAACCTAATTCCACCAACGGTCGCAGATGAGTGTCTCAAAGATCATCTCGTCCGTCCAACTTCACCGTCTTGGTTATACAACCCTGGTCGAGTTAACGAGGTCAGTGAGGCGTCATGGTTATCACCACCCATCACTTACTACCACACCATGATGCGGTACCGCATAAAATACACATGATACTTCACAAGTATCAACTTCTGGCTAACGCAGATTATTCAATTTAGCATTACGTGCTACCTTTTGTGGATCCCACGATCCACACACTCGAGACATCAATCATGTCACAAACTGGGGGATACATACTGGGGTATTGGTCTGGCGGTTTACAGACATGCGGCCGTGCAACGCGTCATCACAAGAACGTGTCGGAAGTCATCGACGGTTAGAGATGACAGGAGAAGTGGGCAAGACCGGTCGTGTAGCACCAACACACACCTCCACTAGTCCATCACTCCACTTCCTCCACTTCCCACGAGAGACGTGAATAAGGCTCAAATGACTTGTATAAATAGGTTCTCCTCCCTATTTTCAACACGGAGAAAAACAACACAAGTCCAGACGAGACCAAAACCAAGTGTTAATACAAAACGTATTCAAACACCTTAGCACGCTTGCATCAATCGTAAGCTTTGCTCATCTTTCATCACAAGTCATAAGCAAGCCAACACCTTCACAATCTCAACACCTTCTTCGCTTCCCTCCCTAAGATCAACCCCATCTCCTTCACTTTGTGACCGAAACAAGTCCTGGAACGGCCATTTCTTGGTTTAGGCCGGACTTGCACAAGATTGATTTCCGAATCTACAAGCACTCACCGCGCAGTGCATTTGTTTAGGGTTTAGATTCATTCCTCATCCACACACCCCAAATTACCAAAACCTGCAGGAATAGTTTTCACCCATAAACACCAGGGATATCATGTGATTCAGAAACTAAAATTGAAACACTTAATACTTAAAAGAAGAGAAAAAAGATTAAAAAACATACCTTGGTTACTAGTTTTCCCGCAAGCAACCATAAGACCTCCCTTAAACTTCCCAGTGAGAAAAGTGCAATCAATAAATAACATCGGACGACAGTACTTATTGAATCCAGAATTGAAGCTTCAAAAGCAACAAAAAACCTCGGAACCGCCCTTCGTATCACCATCATACTCAAACTTTACGACGCTTCCGAGGATTATAATGTTCAATTGAGTCTTTATACCAAACAAAGTCTGAATATGACTTGCTATCATCACCCCAAAGAGACTCTTTAGTGAACCGTAACCCATGGTATGCACGACTATACGAGAGATCAATACCATACTCCCGATAGAGCAAATCTTTAACATCAGCTGCAGTCTTTTCTTCTTTGATGCTCGAAATTCATCAATTAAGATATCCTTTAGAAAAGACTTCGTCATCCTGACCTTTGCTGGATCATAAGAAGCTAAATCACATGCATGCTCCCCGTTAAACGTCTTGCACTGAAACACACCATTAAAATTGGCAACGAGAGACGCATGAATGGATTTTATTATCAAAACCCGACTACTCCAGTTAAGATGTTTGCCCAAGCATCGACTTCTTGGGGACCCTTCGACCATAGTCAATCATCGGTCAAATCTTCTACAACAACAAGATCATTATTTGAAACACAACTTGATGATGACGAAGAAGGACCAACAGAAGAAGAACTAGGAACAACATCAACAACAATATTAAACAAGATGTTAAACTTCACCGCATCACCTTTGGAGATACAATAGTGAATGAAAAACCTCAACTCAAGATCGTGATTAATCACATGTGAAATTCCATCAACGGTGTAACCAAAAAGTACGAGGTCTCCAGGGATATAAGGCCAGAATTTTTTGACCACACTAATCAACTCGCTGACAGTAGTTAACTCCAAAACAGCATGCGATAAGGTCAAATTGGATAAAGTGAACTCTGCAACAGCCATCTTTGACCTGCAACAATAAAATAATCAAAATGGATCAACAAATCTAATAAAAACAATGTTGACACCCTAATATGTCAACAAACCAATGTTGATACAATAAAACAACAGCTATCAACACACATAATCAGCAAATTGTCCAAGTTATTGCATCAATAACGAAAGTTGATCCAACAAAACCTGAATCAACAACCAATGTTGATACAACAAAACAAACATAACAACCATAATCACAAATTTATGCAGGTTTTTTGCATCAACAATGAAAGTTGATACAACAAACCTGTATCAACAACCAATGTTGATACAAATAATCTGAATATGGTACAAATTTTTAGTATCAACAATGAAAATTCTATGTCAGCAACAAGGACTGTAATACAAAAAACAACATAAAACATCATCATATATGTTACTACGCGTCGCATCAGTATCCGCGGTGCAAATGTGAACCAGCAACATGAAAACTACATTAACATACATGCTCCTTGATAAAAAATTCACAGAAAATCATAAGAAAAAGCCTAAAACAAACCTAAGATACAAATTCATATTACGTCGCACATCACTCGGGGGCTGCGCCCCCTCGTGAAAGATATATTCAATGTCGAACGTTAGATATGTAAACTGAGAATATAAACAATGAGTTTAAGCTTCAAACAATGAGTATTATCTAAATAATTCTCCTACTAACTCGTCAACAACCAATGTTGACACAATAAAAAACCAATCAACAAAACATAATCGTAAAATTATCCAGTAATCTGCATCAACAATGAAAGTTGAAGAAACAAACTGCATCAACAACCAATGTTGATACAAATAATCTGAAATTGTACAAAATTTCAGTGTCAACTATGAAAAATCTATGTCAACAACAAGAAGAACAGCTACAAAACATCATAATATGTTACTTGAATATATTACTAATAATTCATCCATACTATGCAAAGTAAAACAACAGAAATTTAAAAAATCAAAAACCGGAGATTGAAGATTGAATAATACCTGTTTGAGAGATGAATAACGATTTCGAATTCAAATAAATGAACAAATCAATCAAGTAGAATCAAATAACACAGAATAAAGCTTCCAGAAACTCGTTCTCTGCAACATAAAAAAAACCAAAAAAAACAGAATTTAGAAATTGAAGATTTACAAACTACAAATTGAAAATGCAAATATCATATAATTTTCTACTCATCTTCAATAACTAATCAGCATTACATATTGTTGCAGATCGAGAATTTTCGGTTGAATCTGTTGTTGATGAAGAAACTCAATTCAGATCTCAAATTTAACGAATCGAACGATTAAATCACTGAAATATAGATTTAGAAGAATAAGAAGATGATGAATGAGCTGAAGGAAATTATTCTATCGATTGGAAACCTAGATTTTTCGAAATTTTTTCGAATTTTCTCTCCGACGAAAAACAGCTCTCTCTTTTTTCTCGTTTTTTCAATTGAGCAGTGAACTGAAGTTTGGTTTATGATCATTAATTATATAAAAGGGCAATTCGGTAATCTCATCGAATTTTAAATGGGCCCCTGATGGGCTTTGGATATGGAGGGGTATTTTTATTGCTTCATAAGAGTAGTTTTGAAGCCCGTGAAAAAGGAGGGCATTTATATAATTCCACTTTTTACTTTATCAAAAAACTTACAGGGGGGCCAGTGTGGTCACTGGCCTCACTGTAGATTCCCCACTGGGTGTTGGTGAAGAAGACATGGAGATTGAATTTTTTAAGTGATTTTAGGTTCTCCTTAACCCATCAACATTAACCCTATTATTATTATTATTATTATTATGAAGAGATGCCACACGGGCTTTATTAAAACAAACACGAGTCAAGATTACAAAGAATTGGCTGGTAGCCGTGCAACAAGTTGCGCACCAACACCTTTTTGAATAATAATACCTAGCCTATGAAATAGAGAACTGCCTAAGTCATTGTTAACATCATGACTAGCCATACGGTTCTTCAACCTCTTCAAAAAGTGAATAGTAGTATCTCCCAACTCGCCTAGAGTTGAAAAGGCCAAAACACCAAAACCATATCCATGAGACGAACATAACGAAGCGTATTTGTTGCACTTACGAACATAACCATATCCATACAGTTATTATTATTATTATTATTATTATTATGAAAGGATCCACGGAGGGCATTTTATTAGAAAATAAAATGAGTTTACATCACGTCATTAGGTACATCAATGGGTGGGAGTCGGGCGACGATTTGTGCTCCAACCCCTTTCTGGATTGCTAAGCCTACCCTGTGAAAGAGGGAGCCACCGACTTTGCTGTTAACATCGTAGTTAGCCAAGCAGTTCTTCAATATTCTCAAAAAAACAACCATGTCCTCGCCTAATTCGCCAAGAGTAGTGAAGGCCAAGATGCCAAAGCCGTAGCCATGAGATGTGCATAAGTCCAAATATTTATTCCATTTGCGGCTGACTGCAGAAGTGATAGCATGTCCTAGAGTGAAGCTGCGACTTCCTCCTCCAGAAAATGGCGATACACCGGTGACGTCGAAGCAAGTACTCAAGCCATTCTACCAATTATACACCAGAATATCCGCAGGCTTTCGACCGGAAGCATTGTCTGTCAAAAAGCCTAAGGAGGCCTCTTTCCTGGCAGCAACACCAGCTCTAAAACATATATCAAGGATGACATCTCGGACCAAGTCGTGATGGAATTTTAGGCCTACTTCGCTCGCATAATGGAGGGCGTGATCTCCAAAAATGTCCATGGTCCGGTCGCAGCAGGGGCATATGCTATCCTCGAGGAATATAGGTATACTAAAGCAGTGCTGGGTGATGTCCCTAACCGCCTGGGACCGATGGATTGGTTTAGCCCTAGGATGGGGATAGCCTTCAGATAGTCCATAGCATGGTCTGACTTATTAATCTGCCACAAAATTGCGTCTCTTGTAGATAAGGTGAACATGGAAGCAACCTCTTTCTTTACGGCATCGAAATACTGAACTGTCGCTTTTTTCATAGGCTCGTGGAAGTAACATCTAATGATGAGGGAAAAGCTGCAGGCCTCCATGAACTTGGTGAGAGCATGTTGATAGCTAGAGCTTGGGGCGAAATATCGGCGGAGTGCGGGATGGTATCTTTGTAGTTGCTGCGTCTCGAAAAGCCGAGGAAGCAGTAGTGGGTGGTGTCGTTCATCGTATAAACTCCAAGACCTCCGTCTTTAATAGGCAGGGTTGTTAACCTTTGTTGAAGAGGACCGACCCTGCTTGCGCCGTCATGGTGACTAGGTGTTGTAAGAATTGAACCAAATGTTGATCAAAGTATGTTATGGCAGTCTGCGGAACTTGAGGGTCGGTCGTGCGGAGGGTGAAGTAGAGTTTTGACACTCCAGCGCAATTACGCAACAACAAAAGCTCACATTGAGGATCCTTGGTTTTAACACAGTCCATGAGTTTTACTGTTTTTTCCGCCCGTTCCATACGCAATTGCGCAATTATTATTATTATTATCAAGAGTTTCCCCAAAGGCATTGTTGACCCAATTACAGTGGATTCTCCGGCTATTTTAAGGGCTATCAAGAGTTTCCCCAAAGGCACCTCATGCGGCCGTGATGGTTTGCGTGCTCAGCATTTAGTCGATGCAATTAGTGGGGCGGCAGCGGCTGGCCACGGAGCGATTTACTTGTTTCGATCATCGGTGTTGTCAACCTTTGGTTAGCTGGGAGATGTCCTGCGGTTTTGGGCGAGTTCATCGCAAGTGCACCTTTAACTCCGTTACTTAAACCTGGAGGTGGTATTAGGCCCATTGCAGTTGGTACAGTGTGGCGTAGATTGGTTTCGAAAGTGGCGGCTGTCTCGGTTGGGAAGGATATGTCCACTTATTTGGGTGATTACCAATTCGGGGTTGGTATTCCTGCTGGTGGGGAAAGTATTTTACACGCGTAAATTGTTTATTGGAGTTGAATGGTCACTCAGACAAAATGTCAATGCTGCTTATTGACTTTTCTAAGGCCTTCAACATGGTGAGTAGATCGCACCTCATCAAGGAGGTTCGTCTTCATTGTCCAGGTATTTCTCGCTGGGTAGAATTTTGTTACTTGAGGCCGGCAAAATTTTATTATGGCCAGTTATATTTTGTCTTCTCGCACTTGGAGTTCAGCAAGGTGACCCTCTCGGTCCCTTGCTCTTTGCTTTAACTCTCACCACATCGTGAAGACTATTGCTTCTCGATGCAAACTGGACTTGCACGCTTGGTACCTTGATGATGGTACAATAATTGGTGACACTTTAGAGGTTGGTCAGGCTCCGAGCATAATCGAAACTGAAGGACCATGCAGGGGGTTACATCTTAATGTTAGAAAAACTGAAGTCTTTTGGCCTTGCGACCCTGAAGCACTGGCGACGGTGTTTTTCCCTGCTGATATTGGTAGACCTTCTAATGGCGTGAAACCGTTGGGTGGTCGGTGAGTCTAGATTTGAACTTTATCAGTGATATGATGTTGAGAAGGGTGAATAAGACTGTTCAATTGATGTCTGCAATCAATAAACTCAAATACCCTCAAAGTGAGATGCCGTTACTTCGTAATTGCACTGGAGTTTCTAGATTATATTTTGCAATGTGTACTACCAATCACGCTTCCCGCAATCAGCCGTTGCCCTGTTTTATGATCACTTACTTAAGTATTTGAGACTTCTTATCACTGGTGATGGGGCGGGGTTTGGTACTCTTCAAAGCGGCGATTAGCTACCTTTCCTATCAAGGATGGTGGACTTGGCATTTACACCATGGTCGACACCAGCGCCTATTGTTACCTTGCTTCTCGAGTCGATCTATTTCGGTGCAAAAAAGGTGATTCTTGGTAATTCATTCTCAACTCGACAAGGGCTTTTCTTATCGGTTTGCACTTGAAAGTTTATTCGGGGTATGTGGATTTCCTTCTACATACGTGTCGATGATCTTTGCCCCCTTCCATGCACTCCACAGCGGTCACTTATTTTGATGCGGTTAAGAAGCAAATCCCAGACCAATTTTCTATGACTACAAGAGATTCCATCATGGCGGTGCAACTCGGTCAAGCATGCACAAGATTATTTGTTGGATGTACCTATCCGATTGGGCAATCGGTGCCTTGGACCCCGGACATTTTAGAGTTTGTGCTTTGTTATCGTCTTGGTATTCCGTTGTTTGTTGAGAATGGTTTATGCCCAAGTTGTAACAAATCCATGGACATATTTGGGGATCATGCGCTTCATTGTGCTAAGGACATAGGCCCCAAGTTTCGACATGATTTTGTTAGTGATATAATCAACGATATTTTGTTACAAAGGCGGGTGTTCTGCTTGCATAAGGAAGTTTCTTTGGGCTTTCTGACAGATGATGACAAGGAGTTGAAACCTGCTGATATTCTTGTGCTCAACTGGGAAAATGGAAAGGATGTTTGTATGGATGTCACAGGTGTCTCACCCTTCACAGGTGAAGGAATTCGCTCTTTCGTCCCCGGAAAAGCCTTAGCTAATGCGGTCTCTCGGAAACACACTAAGTACTTGGACAAGTGTGTTTCACATGGCTCTGATTTGGGTGTCCTTGCTTTCACTACTTTAGGAGAATTGGGTGAGGATACTTTATGTTTTTTTAAGCGTTTGAAAAATTGTTTAGTTAGTAATGATGCTAGTAGTGGTATTGGTAGTTTTATTTTTCATAGATTAGGCATTGCTATCCAAAAAGGTGTTGGAACCCAGCTTGTTGCTAGGTTACCAACCAAAAGCTTTATATAATTGTGACTGCCAATATTAAAATAAATATTCTACAAGAATGTAGATTATTATTATTATTATTTCTTTTATATGTTTTGGTTAACGATTATTACATGAAACTGGTTGAAAGCCTAACAAGCTAAGCTCCAACGACATACTACTACATTAATAAAAAGGTGCTGCAAAGGCTTTTATTAACAAAAGAATCAAATACAAGGTACAATGTCGATAGAAGGCAACCTAGGAACAAGTTGAGCCCCTACACCTTTTTGAATTGAAATACCTAATCTATAAAAAAGAGAATTACCTATTTTGTAATTAAGATCGTAATTAGATATACAATTTCTCAACCTCTTCAAAAGAATCACCATGTCTTCACTAAGTTCGCCTAGAGTGGAGAAAGAAAGGACGCCAAAACCATACCCATGAGCCGACACCTTATCCAAATATTTTGCCCGCTTGCGTGAAATAGCATTAGAAATAGCGACACCCGTAACGAAAGCCCGACCACTAATACCGGAAAAAGGTGAAACACCCTAACATCAAAACAAAAATCTTATAATTCACTGTAGTAATTCTTCTTAACCCATCAACATTTGTTGTCTGAGGTAAACCAACAGTAGTATTAATGGCGGCAAAAATGGGTTTTGAAGATTGAAAATATTGAGGTACTTTATATGGAACTTCAGTTGCTTGACAAGTTACTGTACAAGATGGAGATAGTTTAATAGAAGAGGAAGAAACAAAAAATGATGATTTTAAAGGAATAAGTGAAAACAATTCAGGGTTTGTTATCAACATTCGTTATGATTGTACTAGAATTCAACAATCATTGTCTCTCTCTCGAACAATTTTAGTACTTTGTTCCAAAATTAGGAAAAAAAAAAATTCTAGCAGTGCAGAAGAAGAAGATAAAATTGGGAGAAATAATCAATGACCCCAACGTGGGTAAGCACAAGGCCGCTTGCTTTACTTACTTTGGACTAGTAGTGTGGCACTGTTGTAACTCCACGATCTAAATCTTTTTTTTACTCGGTAAATAATTATTCATTAAAAGCAAAAATATGTATAAGGCCGAGGCTATGCCAATCCAGCTAGCCAGAAAAAGGCCGTCTAAAATAACAAAGCCTATTTGAAACGATAGTGAACTTTTATAGGCCATTCCTCAACCGAAATGATAGGTCGCCTACCTTCAAAAAATTCATAAATATTTTCAGCCAACAAACATGCTTGTTTGTCCAAGGTATCTGCAACAAAATTAGCTTCTCTATAACTATCAACATAGCGGATATTGCTATAAAAAGCACGAGCCATCTTCCACTTCTGAGTCAGCTCCCGCGGCAACTCTCCCTATTGGAAAGATTGATTGCAACTCATAGAATCTGATCTGACACAAATCTTCTTCACATTCCATCTTTTAGCAAGCATCAGATTACATATAATAGCACTAAATTCAACCAAAAAATTTGTTTGCCAGCCTAGGCCAACGCACAAAGCACCAAGAAACTTTGAGCCAGCATCTCTAGATCTTATACCTGTACCAGCTTGACTTGGATTACCAAGCGCATCACCATCACAATAAATCATAACTTCACCTTGTTCTGGAGGAGACCAGCTAATCTCAACAGGCGTGGAAGTCTTGCATGATCTGTGTTGAACTTTGAAATTATTCATAATGTGCAAATCATCCATAATATTAAACATAAACCTTTCATTCGAATAGAGTTATCACGAATTACCTGATAAACCCTGCCCTTGAAATCCAACCGGCTAATAGTCCCACCTTCAAATAAAGATTTGTTGTGCATTTTCCATAATTCTGTGGTAATTGCAAGGTTTGCAACAAGCCAAAGATCCTTAATCATACTGCTCCTGCTAGTTGCATCCTTATAAGAGGCCGCAATATCTTCAGCCGGTTGTAGATTAAAAATCCTAGTAGCCCATGCCCATATTCTCCTAGCAAATCTACAATGCCAAACAATATGACTTAGAGACTCACTTGTCTTTCTTACATATGCTACACCGAGTAGGCATGATAGGTGTAGAATACACCGTATTTACTATACGGAGTTTATGCTTTCTTTGCTATTTTTCTTGTAAATTATGTATTTTACGCTTATTTTGAGTTTTGTAGCTACTTTGGAGTCGCACGGAGGAAAAGAAGCAGAAATCATCCAAATTGAGTCAAAAGAGCAAAATTGTCATTTCATGGGCGGACATTATTAGGAGCCCAGACACATGTTAAGGGGTAGCCGAGTTTTGTTTTAAAAGAGGAAATGTTAAAGGCACCAATGAAGTTACTCGGGGCACCCGGTCCCGGGATCTTATTCTGGGGTGTACCCATCCAGTCCTAACTCTTAACCCTACTAATCGAGAGATATGTTTTCTCTCGTTTTCTTCATTCACCGAAATTGAGAGTTGAAAGGCGAAAGAGTCACTGTTACTTGAGATATTGAGAGAGAACCAGATGGCCATGAACCGAAGAAGAAGAATCGGATCGAGAATTAAAGTGGGTTTTGGTCAAGTTTTTGGTGGTTGAGATCCGAGTTCTAACTGCATGGGTCTATGGATTGATGATCGAGAAGGAATTGTTGGCCGCCGATTCCATTTAACGAGTTGGATTACGAGACGGGTTTTACGCGGTTTGATCGAAATGCGCTGTGTTTGATGGATGAAATCGCGGTAAGATCAATAATGGGTATGTGTTGGTGGTGGAAATTGAACCGAAAATCGATGATTCCAGGAAAGAAGATGGGTCTCTAAAGTGACCACCGGATCGAGAAATTGAGAAGGTGGTGGTGGTTTGTGAGATGGGTATGGTGGCATTTTGAATAGCTGAGATGGTTGCCGCCGTGAATTAAATGGGTTTTTTCGGGTTGAATTTGGAAGAGAATGAGCGAATCGGTAATGAGTGTTGGTGGTGCTGCTCAACACAGAGAGAAGAAGAGATTAATGGGTTTTGTGGTGGGAGATGTTATTGATATTGGGTCAGTGGAAAGGAGTTACAATTTGATATGGGTTTCGATTGATTGAAGAATGGGAGTCAACCGATGATGGAAGTGAATAAGGGTTTTGTGGAAGAAGATTCAGATGAATTGACGAGGGGAAGATCTGAGAGTGATCTTGATATGATTTCAGAATAAGTTGAGAGCTACGTTGCTGGGGTAATGAATAAATCGCAAGAGAAGAATTGT
>JAJJWW010007399.1:0-25427 GCA_023531295.1 Papaver armeniacum | reverse complement strand
GGTGCGGCACGGTTACATCCGGTGGCGAAAGACTCGAAGCGGATCTTCCTTCTAAGGAGATGGTGGAGAGGTGGTCCCTCTGCGGTATCCTCCACTTGTCGCTATCCCTCGAGCGACGTCCATTTTGGTAGCGTAAAACCGTGAATCCCGGTCGCCACGCCCTTTGAACCCTCCTTCGGCCCATGTGCTTCTACACAAAAGAGACTCAGGCGCAGAGGGGGAGAGTGATGCGGGAATACGAACAACTTCTCCGTTCAATACCGCTTTTAGGCATTGGTGGTATGTCAAGGCACGATCTGAGGTCAAAGCAGCACGGCCTTCCCGCATCATGTGATAACTGGGTTCTTTTTCAATTATTTCAAACTTCACGCTTGATTGGATTGGCCTTGCACCGCTACCCAAGTTGATGTAGCCGTATGTGCTAGTTTGGTTGCCTTCGAAATCTGTCATCGTATAGTCAGTCGATGATCTCGTTAGGTCGCACCTCGCAGCTTTGAAAGTGTCTTGAGAGTGATGACATTGGAAGATGCACTGTCAATGAGTGCTCTTCAAACTCCATGTTCTTGACAAGGGTCAATAGAACATGCAAGGCCCGCTAGACTGCCTTCCACCATCATATCGGGCCATATGGCAAAATAATATTGTCGACGGATCTTCCGGGGATCCTTGGGGTTCCCAAGGGGTGTAGGAATTAGTGATGCGTTTAGTTCTATTCGGCTGATAGCAGAGAACGTCTTTGTTCGTTGGTCCTTGGAGAGATGCAAGAACTCACATAAGTTTTCTATCAACATGGTCGCCTCCCCGGTCCGGGCTTCCGGGGCCATTGACGGAACCCTTGATTTGAGCATGCTCTATTCCGGGATATTAGTCCCCCGCTCTTGATCTCCCGGTGGGCATGGATCACTTAGCCCGATGCTAGATTGATGAGGAAGTCGAGTATGTTTGGTAATCGTGTCCTTCATTAGGTCCATGTTTCGGCGTGGATCTCCCGAACACGTGTCGTCAACTACTTGGGACCTCTCCATTGGTGGTGTTGCTTCCTAAATGGGAGGAGTTATCATGACCTTGGGCGGGATCAATGTTGTGGAGATTGCCCGATACCGACCATGCTCAGCGTGGAAATTGGCAGATGGGAGCCAGAACTTGATGTTTTAATCGAAAGATCAATCCTCCCACAGGTCGCCAATTGTTTATGGGGTAAAAATGTTTCGCCGATTTCGGTAAATTCGAGGGGAGTGAGAAACTGGGTTCAAACTAAACAAATGTGCTGCACGTGAGCACTTTATAGGTTCGAGAGATCAATGTGTACAAGTCCGGCCTAAACCAAGAAATGGCCGTTCCGTACTTGCTTCTATCACAAAGTGGAGGAGAAGGGTTGATTTGGGGGAGGGAAGCAAAGAAAGGTGTTGAGGAGAGTAGTATCTCGACTTGTATCGTAAAGTGAAAGCTTAGAAGCTTGCAAGAGATGAAAAGCTTTTGGGAGAGCTTGCAAAGTCCTTTCCGAGAGTGTAGTATTTTTCTCCCGACCGAGACTTGTTGTCTCGGGGTGGAAATAGGTAAGACCTATTTATACAAGTCGAGATTGAAACGTACTCTGGCCTCATGAAGGAAGAGAGTAAAGGGTGAAATAATGGGAGTGAGGGTAACCGATGGTTTAATGGGTGAAAACGTTTTTCACCATTATTATTTCCTCTTTTATTTGACCGCTTTATTCCTTTTCACGCTTTCTTAAAGTGAGCGTAGTGTACGCATGTCATGGACTGCCAAACCAAAACCCTAAAGAAGCATCCCCTGCCTTGTGTTGATGTCTCGAGTGTTGGTTGTATCTTGAGTGCAAATGGCCCCGATAGTGGCGCGTGTGGCATGTGCCAATGGCATGTGCGAATGCCTTGGTGGTAGGTTACTTACGGCTTGCAAGTTAGGCTACCAACAGGTGTGTTTGGCATGTGCCAATGGCATGCGTGGCCATTAGGGCCGTGACCTTGATAGGGAAACTAGCTAGCGAGCATGTTGGCATGTGCCAATCGCATATGTGGTCGTTAGGGCCGTGACCTTGATAGGGAAACTAGCTAGCGAGCATGTTGGCATGTGCCAATGGCATGTGGTGGCATTAGGGGGACTTGATGGGGAAACTTTAGCGAGCATGTTGGCATGTGCCAATGGCATGTGTGGCCGTTAGGGCGTGACCTTGATAGGGAAACTAGCTAGCGAGCATGTTGGCATGTGCCAATAGCATGCGGGCCATTAGGGCCGTGGCTTTGGTAGGAAAAGCCGCTTAGCGAGCATGTTGGCATGTGCCAATAGCATGCGGACGTTAGTAGGCCGCGGGCTTTGGTAGGAAAAGCCGCTAGCGAGCATGTTGGCATGTGCCAATAGCATGCGGGGTCATAGGGTCCGTGGCTTTGGTAGGAAAATCCGCTAGCGAGCATATTGGCATGTGCCATTGCATGCGGGGCCGTTAGGGCCGTGGCTTTGGTAGGATAAACCGCTAGCGAGCATATTGGCATGTGCCATTGGCACGTACGGCCATGTTGGCCTAGTTGGGTACGCTTTGGTAGCATAGGGCGCTATTTTGCATGTGCCACCCGCATAGCGGCTTAGTTTGGCATGGTTTCCATGGCGGCAGAGTGCGGCTTGGTTTGGCGTGGTTGCTATGGTGCGATAGTGCGGCTTGGTTTTTGGAATTAGGTTCTCAGGTCGAAACCCTAATTTGGTATTTTGAAAAAAATACCCCTATTAATTATTTACACCTCGAGTTAAATGTTCCAGTTAATGCGCTATGGTAACACTAGGTCATGGGGTTTTACGATTTTACCCCTTGTTTAGAAACCACCATCAACACCAGGGTACCTTTTGTTAATGCTAATTAGGGTTTCGACAGGCCAAAACCCTAATTCTCACACCGCATGTGCCAATGGCTAACCATGCCAGCCACACCTACCGCGCCAAGGCATGCTAACCATGCTAGCCGCACCCCCGTGCCAATGGCAACCATGCCGCCCACACGCACGCGCCAAGGCATGCCAACCATGCTAGCCGCACCCCTGTGCCAATGGCAAACCATGCCAGCCACACCTACCGTGCCAAGGCATGCCAACCATGCTATCCGCACCCCTGTGCCAATGGCAAGCCATGCCATCCACACCTACCGCGCCATGCCAAACGGACCTTGCCATGGCCCCATGCCAACCTGGGACGCGCCACCTTGCCGGCATTCCCTACGCGGCTACTAAAAACGTAAGGCGCGAGACAATCAACGGTCTCCCTTCAATCCTGTGAGCAAATCCTAGCCGTCCGAGGTTACCAAACGACCTTTGGCCCAAAGCCCTAGCTTGGCTCATGAACCTAGCTTGGTCACGCCAAACCTTGGCCCCACATGCTGGGCCAAACCGCACCTGTAGCTGTTAGCCACGCCATGCGCCCATGGCAAACCCTTGGAATCACATGCCAAGCCAAACCGCAGATCTACCAAGGTAGCCACGCCCATGCGCCCATGGCAAACCTCTTGGCCCCACATGCCAAGCCAAACCGCACCTATCCAAGCTAGCTACGCATGCGCCCATGGCCAAACTCTTGACCCACATGCCAAGCCAAACCGCACCTAGCTAAGCTAGCCACGCCATGCGCCCATGGCAAACCCTTGGCCCCACATGCCAAGCCAAACCGCACCTAGCCAAGCTAGCCACGCCATGCGACCATGGCAAACCCTTGGCCCCACATGCCAAGCCAAACCGCACCTAGCCATGCTAACCGCACCATGTGCCAACGGCTTGCCAAACCCTTAGCCCCACATGCCAAGCCAAACCGCACCTAGCCATTCTAGCCGCACCATGTGCCCACGGCTTGCCAAACCCTTGGCCCCACATGTCAAGCCAAGCCACACCTTGCCTTGGCCCTAGCCATGCTAGTCGCACCATGTGCCAACGGCTTGCCAAACCCTTGGCCCCACATGCCAAGCCAAACCACACCTTTGCCTTGCCCTAGCCATTAGGCCGCACCATGTGCCAACAAATTTGCCAAACCTGGCCCCACATGCCAAGACAAACCGCACCTAGCCATGCTAAGCCCCCCATGTGCCAACGGCTTACAAACCCTTTGGCCCATATGCCAAACGCACCTAGCCGCCACCATACCTTCCTTACGCGGCTTCCAAACGAAGGCGTGCGACAATCGAAGGTCGATCCCCTTCAATCCCAGAACAAATCTAGCCCCCTCCAAGGTTGCCGATTTGCGGCATGGTAACCTTTAGCCCGAAAACCTAATGGGAGAAGGGAGTGGGGGTAAAGAGCGGGGGATGTATATCATTTTCGCGTGTACAAATATGATTACTGAGATATTTATGCTTCACCAAGTATACACTCAGGTAAAGCGTCCACTGCTTATCCAGATTCTTTTAACACTTGGGTAATCCAATAAATGTTTTATATGTAAGGTTTGTACCAGAAAAGCTTTAGCTCCCAAGGTTTATCCTATAATAGCTAGATTTTAAAATGATAAGCAACATATTTATGAATTGTGACAGCCTTACGGTCAACAAGCCTTTGAAGACTAAGCTCTGTCTATTAAGAAGTGAGGGAGGATGAGAAGACTATGTTTGTCTTCAATGGTATTCTATCTTTTTATAGGTAATCCTTTTTTTTTTCCTTTCCCACTTCTCATAGGTTAGGCTAAGTCCTATGGGCTAGATTGGACTGCTAGATAGGTCAAAAAGTGTTGCAATTCATGAAAAAAGTGTGGGAAAAAAGTTAACACTCAATCTGGCTACTTCTCTCCTAGCATTTGCTCGCAGTCGAACTATCAGCGAGATTGAAACGCTGAATAATGCGGCGCTCAAAAAGTGACACAAACTACGTGAAAAAGCCATTTAATATTAAACGTTGAGTGTGTTTGCTGATGTGCAATTTGTGCGGCTGTTGACAAAGCATAAAAACTACGTGGAAAAGCCATTTAATATCTCATTTCAAACAAATATATAGTTGTCCAGATTCTGTTATATGATTACACAAAAAACTCATTGCATGTCAACAGGTACGCAAATGAGATTCGCTCCTCCTACTAAATATTGAAGCAGCGTCCTTGCTTAAGATTTTTAGAGTCTGTAGGCCTTTTTTCCCTGATGGTGGTTGTTATATATATGACCATGTAAATTCTTTTTATCTTAATTTATAAACCCGAAACTCCATCTATTGGCTATAGTCTATAGAGAATTAAAAGGTATAGTTTGATTGAACGATTTTGACACGTAAGTTCATTCTGTCTAACTGTCTACAAATTTAGAAGGAATCATTTCACAATACAATGATACTACGCCGCAACCAAAAATATGTTGGTTATTTTTGCAGGAACTTGCTTACGTAAGATTACGGAGGACCCTTGGATTAGGTTACACAAGGGTTCCTACCAATAGTTTTTTCAATCAGCTTGAAAGGGTTTTTCATGTAGAGTGGAGTACAGTAATCTCAGGTAGGAGTTCTTGAATGTTATGTCCTCTTTTAATATTAACAAAACTGGCTCTCTCTTTGTTGTTTGTAACTGCACTATAAAATGGATGTAGTTCTGATCGTTCTTCATCCCGAATAAACTTCCATGTATGACCGGCATTGGCCATCTTTCGTACTAACAGAGTGTTTGTACCCAAAAATACTTTTGGGCACAAACACGTTTGATTTGATTGATGATATGAAATTAGGGTAAAATTAGGTTAAAAACGATTTGGAGGAAAACAAAGAAGACACGGATTTTACTGGTATTGTGCGTACATCCACTGATAAATCTCCATAAGGAGAGCTTTTTTTGTATTGATTCGATTACATTGGTTTATCTTCTAGGGTTTTTTCCTCCTTCCTGTTAGGGTTAGGATTCCCCATCCTTATACAATTGTGCCTACTTGCATTCGGATGTTCTAGAACCTTCTACTTGGATCGTGGATACGGGTTGGCAGAAATGAACCGGTGAAATGGGCTGTTGGCCTTGGCCAAAATCGGTCTTGATATTGGCGCCCCAATATTATGGTACAAACACAGAGATTTGTCCTTCTATATTGCAAGTGATCTTTTATGCGTTGAGTGCAAGGATAATCTTTAAAAAAAATGAACTATGAAATAAGGGTATAGTAATAATGTAGCAGTAATCGTACTTAGATAATCACGCGAATAAAAAATGGATATCTAAGAAAAGTCATGGAAAGCTGACATATCTTTCATAAGTTTACGATGCATATATTCTAATTGCGAAAAACAGCAATCCTCCAAGCATTTGTATATCAGTAATGCTTTATACACCGTCGGAGAATCCCGGGTGAATTCCCGAGTGAGATAGTGGTGGGCCCCACTTCAGCCATTCCCCATCCAAATGCTCAGAGCCTTCCCCTCTCGGCCGCACGATGCTCCCACGGTGTGTTCCATGGTTTTTCTTGTGTCAACGTAGCACTAATGTTTGTATATTCCAATTGTGAAAACAACATACCTTTTTGCATTTGTTTTTGGTGTTACTTCCCATGTTCTTTTATCTTCTGGATTTGGGCTTCATATCTATTAAATTTAATAGTAGGTTTCTAAAGAACCGTTTTATTAGGGACTATGGTTTTTTTTTGGGAGACAAGAAAAGACTTTCCATGAGATTCCACGGAATTGAGTTTAAAACATATTTTAGGCCACACTTTTATTGCAATTTCATTGCAACAGAATTTTGACCAAACAATGAAAAACATGCTATTTCCATGAAAAGATGGCTAATTCCATGGAATTAAATCCTACAAACACAGCGTTAATGGCATTTTATGATCATTCCAAGCCCCATGACACATGGTTCAGCTGGGCGTGCAATGGGGTTTTTAATTCCTCGCACATAATTAAATCTACAAATAGAAAATGTTGATCGGAAAAATATATTAATTGTATCATTTTTTATTTGTGAAATGACGGATTGCTTTGTGATAAATGAGCTAAAGAAATACCAAACAGTAAAACTAACCTCCGGTCTGGGTTGCACAGACGCGGACGCGACACGATGCTGACGCGGACACTATAAAATTTTTAAAAAACTAGGACGCGGACACGTATATACATATTTTATTTATATATTATTTATATATATATATAATCATGTATTTATACAACAAAGTCAAGTATTTCGTCCCTAAAAATTAGAAAATGATGTTATGTATCTATAAATTTCAAAAGAAAAGAAGATATCGTTTGTTTATACACGTCGAATGTCGAATAATTGGTCACTATTAAACACATAGCACAATTAAATGCATTTTAGATCAAGACATGTCCAACTAAGGGTATACGTGATGTCATTTCCAATTACAAAATCCTAATAAGGACCTAAATTATTGATCTAAATGTTTATCTTTCCTCATTTGATTAATAACAGTAAAAAAGGAAAAAGTTTATATGAAAATGAAAAAAAAAAAATGTGACAGACACGCGTCATCGGTGCGTCCAAACCAAACGCGCAAATTGGCGCTGGGACACGATTATCATGTCAGGCCCCACGGCTCCCGTGTCCGCCATGAGTGGACGCGACACACCAAGAAATGGAACGTCCGTGCAACCTAGCCTCCAGTTCATTTATGATTGCTTTACCCTTAAAACTAAAATTAAATTCGTTGAATTTGTACTTTGACCTATAACATAAAATCAAAACTGTTCGCTTTTTGACAAACCCTGAAAATGCACCATCCCATCAATGATAATTTGGACCTTCAAAGTTCAGAATTGGAATCGAAAAAGTAAATATAGCATATTGTTGTCTAAGTATGAAAAGCTCATACCAACCAGTTCTTTAATATTGTTGTCCAAGTATGAAAAGTTCCTAGCATGAACTGGGTTAGCATTAATACATCTAAAATAATATGCCTTTCAATGCAACAAACCATAAATGTAGAAATGCTAACCAAGTTCAGCTAGGAGCGGCAGTTCCTTTTTCCTGTGGCACGAAGAGTTGAAAATTAATGCAAAAGATACCATTTTCCGAACAGATCTAACCAAATGCCTTCAGCTACGATGGGAATTATACCCGTACTATAAGTATGAACATCAATTCATGCAGCATTTGAAAACCTTTAAGATTTACAAGCAACAATGAAAGAGAAAAGCTGCATATTCAAATAAACAAAGAAAAATAAGCAAAAGATGTAAATTCATGAAGGTTTGTGTTACCAAAACAATACTAAAGTTGTGCAGAATCAAGTGCAATATTGGAGTTTTCGGGCATCACCGTTAACCAGATAGCAATGCCATCAATCTGACCAAATGGTCATGCGTCACCATTAATTAAACTGGAAGATATTATCCAGTTGCCCTTTTTATACCGACTACTTTGATGGTTATATATGTTGGAAAAAATGAGTTTTATTTGTTGGTTTTATAGTCTTGGTGGGAATGGAACTTAGGACCTTTAATTCTCTAAGCGTACTTGCTCATTTTCTTACGAGTGAATGAAATATGACCTTTAGTCCCATATAGGGCATAACTAAAGAGGAGTTCCACTATTTAACTAATCCATTATGGATAATTAGACAAACAATGTGGGTGGAACGAGTGGGGCAAAATATATTTGTTTTCACTAAGGCTTGAGCTTATGGCTCGGGCTCGTGCTTACGCCATGGACGTATGTCAACCAACACTTATCTTTTTGGCAAAATTATTTTTGAATTATTTCCTAAACGAATTTAAACTCAAATTAAATTCTATCTTGAATGTGGGGGCGTGTGACATGGGAGATTTTATTTTCTTACCAAAAAATATTTCATAACGTTTTTATGTGCATAAATGACGACATTATTTCTTACCGTTTTTTTACTATTTTATGTTGACATCATGCAACATAATTTCGCACATTAATGTGCATTGATTTCACCTTTCTCATTTCTACCTATAAAAGGGACTAGAATTCTTCATTCCAAAATGTGTCCAGAAGAGCTACTATCCTCTTCTTTTCGTCTCTCTCCATCTGTGTGGTTTTTTACATTCTTTGTGCCATTGTTGTTGAGTTCGTAAGAGTGGGCAAGTATTGTTGCTAAAGTGCTTGCATCAAGTTTTATCCTCGATACGAATTGACCACGGGGGTATAGGCATCACTCATTCTGAGGCGTCCGGTCAACTATCGTGTTAAGGATACGTGTTAACACGTGACCACTCTCGCTTGCTATCAATTGAGTGTTTATTTAAGCTTTCCAGAAATTTACTTCTAATATTTTTCTTTGAGTATTTTATTGTTATAGTTACAACAATCTTAACACGATAGATTTTTTCTGTAACAATGGGTAAGAACGATGTTGATAGGCCTGCAATTTTTTTTGGGGAGCTTGTCGGTTTCGTGAAATCGATCCCTTACATTACAAAGGAGATAAGTATCAATAACTTTTGTTTATTTGATTGTTCCTTGTTTTTGATTTTTGCACCATACATATTAAGACACTAAAGTTTGTAATAATCATGGATGTTAATTGTAGAGTGAAAAACAAAAAACGAATTTTTGGTCATCTGTAGAATTTCGAATTTTTCTCTTAAACTAGAAGGAATTTCGATGAACCCTTTTGACCCAATGTAGTAGACATCTTGATAGTTACTCACACAAAATTTCAGAATTTTTGGAGTTGTAAAAGTATTTCTTTGATATTTTACTTAATAGTGAAACGTTCCTGAAAAATTATGACGAGCAGAAATTTGTTGTTGACTAAATTAGTTTTAAAGGGGTAACCATGAGTCTTCTTAAATGGTGATTCCAACGAAGTTTGTATATCTAGATGTTATCTTCAAAACTCATATTTTATTTTCCGATTCGGAACTAAGGTTTGTGAGATGTGGTGTATTAGGTGATTGGGAAATTACCGTGTCCGTGGTCAGAGTATAAACAAAGATTGTGACATGAAATTGAAAAAGGACATGGCTACCAGGCGCATTTGGATGAACACAATAGTCTTCCAAAGATGACAAAAGCAAGAACATCAAACACAACTGTAAGCATAGTCTTCATAAGAAAGGTATGTTTCGTAAAACTGAATCCGACATTACTTTAATTAAGGGTGATTGTTATGTTTGTAAAATTCTAGCCACACGGCACAATTTGCAGACAAATAAAAACCTTAATAAATAGAAAGTTAATGCTTATTTAGTTGAAACAAACTAAAACGATTTCAATGGCATGATGTCGGAAGTTATTATAATAACCAATGTGAGAAAATGGGGTGGACTTCTGAGCTCAGAGCCACTAAGCAAGTTTGTTGAAACAGACTGCTTCACCTCCTATGGAGGATAGGGATGTCGAGTGACTCTATATGAGTAACTCATCCGCAACAAAGGTTGCATAAAGGGAAAGGTCGAAAGTGTAAGCTCATATATGTAAAGACTCTCACATTGAATGGAGTTTCATATTTCTACATATGTAAGAATCTTTGTTTTTGTTCCGTTGTAAATGTTTAAGATTTAAGATTTTAATTAAATCTCTAGAAATTGTTGAAACCAAGGGCGTTGATTTTTTAGGCAAGGGTTATAAGACTTAGGGTCTATATAAGCTAACAGAAAAATCATAAAGTGAACATAGTTGGTTCTCATGCCTTATTTTGTGTGTTTTTGAATGTTTGCATGGTAGACTTAGAACCTCAATATATGCATTAACTGGCTAGAAGGAAAGAGGAACCCAATTTAGTTTGGTTTTGAACACAAAAGTGAAACTTGTGAAGTATCCAAATTTGCTTTAAAATCTTTTAACAAAATTAATCCTGTTAGACCTAATTGACTTGCTTTCTTAATCCTTTCTAAGGTGGTAAAAATTGGTTTGTAACTTACATAGATGACCACGTACATAGATGACCATACGTGGTATTGTCATATACTTTCTTAGGTAAGGATGATGCCTTAGAAGCCATAAGATGTATAAAGTTGAAGTTGAAAACCAATCAAAGTGTTACCATTAAAAAGGTTAGGTCTCCTGGACGTGTTAGCAAGTATGAAATTCTTAAAGAGAATTTTACTTTTTAAATGGAATATTCATAAGATGACACTTCTTATTCACCATAGATATTGGTATAGTTGAACTTAAAGAAAGAATCGTTAAGGAGATGATATATGCCATGTCGATTTGCTAGGTCGATTAAACCACCAACTTGTGGGGGAGGTCGTTTCTCAAAACCGCTATATCCCGAATAGAGTAACCTTTAAATGATCAAAAACTCCATATAATTATGAAAAGTTAGACAACCTTCTTATGTATACGTCTAAGTGTGGGGGTGTTTAGATAAGGTATTTTGATTACCCTGCTGCATATAATTTTATGTTGTGAGTTTTGCTTATTCTGACATTGGTGTGAATACTTTTATGAAGTCTAGGGATGATGAGTTTTTTGAACATGTTTTTTATGAAACCTTTCTCTTCTTAAGATGTGTTGTTGATCCCCTAAATGTATTTTCAACTAGTCAGAATTTACCTTCAAAGAAAGATGGAGTAGAGTTGATCCTAGGAGAAGTAAAAGGATTAGAGCTGAGACTTCTTATAGATCTGACTTCATAATAAACCTAGCTTTGTCTGAGCTCCGGACTCGTAAAGAAGCCATAACCTTTACCGATTAAAACCCCATTCTGGTAAGAAGCTTCATTTAGTGAAATTGACTCAAATCGCCGTAACTGCACTTGGGAGCTTGCTAGTTTACCTCCCGGGGAATAAGACCATAAAGTGTAAATGAGTCTTTAGGAGGAAACGTAAGGTAGGTGAAACCGTAAAATATAAGTCTAGGTTGGTAGCTAAAGGCTATAAACTAAAATAAGGTGTATATTTCTTTAATTCTTATTCACTTGTGACGAGAATTACTTTTGTTGATATGCTAATTGCTTTTGGTGCTATACTGAGAGATACATCATATTGATGTTAAGACAGCTTTTCTAAAGCCGTGAATTAGATAAAGAAATTTACATAGACCAACCTGAGAATTTTATAGTGAAAGGTTATGAAGAAAAAGTTTGTAAGTTGAACAAATCTTTGTATAGTTTTCATATTAGCATGTAAACAGTGACATGGAAAATTTGATCATGTGATAATGGATTTAAGTTAATGAACTAACAAGTATATTTACAAGTAACTTGTTAAGGATGCTTGTGTGATTGTATGCTTGTATGTTGATTATATGATTATACTTGATACAAACATAGATGTGATTAATTCCACTAAAAACATGTGTTGAATGAGAACGTTGAAAGACTTAGGCCCTTTTTGATGTAATCTTAGGGATGAGGATTAGAAGATAATCAAACATTTGTAGTCTTATTCATTCTCATTATGTTGATTTTCTGCTCAAGAGATACAATCAGTCTGATTGTAAGCCAACTTGTACTCCATACGATTCTTCTTGTAGACTCAAGAAAAATAAAGGAAGTGGAGTATCTTAACTTGAATAATCAAGAGTTATAGGATGTCTGATGAATTTAATGAACTGTAAGAGTCCATACATTGCCTATATGTGAGTAAGTTAAGTAGATATACATGTACTTTATTACTTTTTTCGATTTATGAAAGGTATCTTGTTGTCCTTAATGGATTTTGTGATGCAAACTGGATAGCTGACTCAGAGGAGTCTAAGTCTACGAGTGGATGTATTTTCACTCTAGCATGAGGGTTTGTTTTGGAAGATTTCCAAACAGACATATATTTCTCAATTGATTATGAAATCTGAGAGTATTGCGTTAGATAAAGCATGAGAGGGGGCCGAGTGGCTAAGATACTTTTTAGAAGATATTCCTCTCTGCCATAGCCCTGTGTCAGCTATATTTATACACTGTGTTATCCTAGCTATAATAGATAAAGATAAAAAACTAACTAATCTCAATCACGTTATTTCCATGGATTGGATAGAGTCTAAGGAGAATATCGCGTAACCTTTGACGAAAGGTTTGTTCAATGAGATAGTTAGAATTGCATCGAGGGGGATGGGGCTCAGGCTCATTAAAAAACTTGCCATGAAGGATACTCAACCTTGCTGACTGGAGATCCCAAGATCAAGGTTTTGAATGAGACAACTAATTTTTTGGTGGGTCAAGGTAAACACTATGGTGTAGACGTGATAGTGTGACTGCATATGAAGGATGACTTTTAACTAAGTCTTAATGAGTTCTATAGTTTCAATTTGAGATTGAAGTGGGGTGTAACATTAAACACTCTTGACAGAAGTCACCTATCTGAATGTGGAAGTGGGTCGCTTCCTATGAGAAAAGAACCGATTATCTAGAGCATTCTGAGAAACGGGGTTTGTCCAGGGGCCAAAAAGGACACAACGACACGAACTTGACATCACCTGAGAGATATCACGTGTGGTTATTATCGCGGATTACACCAAACGATGGCAGTTCAAGACAACGTCCATCAAGTAGTCCCACAATTTCTCACTAAGCAAAGGTTCAAGACCTCATAGACACCTCTTGCCTAAGTGGTATTTCTCGCTTTCCGTTTTTCGATTTTATCGATATTTCATTCATGTGGGGATTGTTGGAGAAAATAAGTTTTTATAGTCTTGGTGGGAATGGAACTTAGGACCTTTAAGTCTCTAAGGGTACTTGCTCATTTTCTTATGAGTGAATGAAATATGACCTTTAGTCCCATATAGGGCATAACTAAAGAGGAGTTCCACTATTTAACTAATCCATTATGGATAGTTAGACAAACAATGTAGGTGGAACGAGTGGGGCAAAATATATTTGTTTTCACTAAGGTTTGGGCTTATGGCTCGGGCTCGTGCTTACGCCATGGACGTATGTCAACCAAGACTTATCTTTTTGGCAAAATTGTTTTTGAATTATTTCCTAAACGAATTTAAACTCAAATTAAATTCTTTCTTGAATGTGGGGGGCGTGTGACATGGGAGATTTTATTTTCTTACCAAAAAATATTTCATAACGTTTTTATGTGCATAAATGATGACATTATTTCTTACCGTTTTTTTACTATTTTATGATTGATTTATGTTGACATCATGCAACATAATTTCGCACATTAATGTGCATTGATTTCACCTCTCTCATTTCTACCTATAAAAGGGACTAGAATTCTTCATTCCAAGATGTGTCCAGAAGAGCTACTATCCTCTTCTTTTCGTCTCTCTCCCTCTGTGTGGTTTTTTACATTCTTTGTGCCATTGTTGTTGAGTTCGTAAGAGTGAGAAAGTATTGTAGTGCTAACAGTGCTTGCATCGGGCAGTTTTATCTTGGATACGACTTGACCACATGGTATAGGCGTCACTCATTCTTGAGGCGTACCGGTCAACTACCGTGTTAAGGACAACGTGTTGAACACGTGACTCTGTCCTATGTTTGCTATCAATTGAGTGTTTATTTAAGCTTTCCAGAAATTTACTTCTAACATTTTTCTTTGATTATTTTATTGTTACAATTGCAACTATATATCGATTGTTTTACCACTTCAATATGCTGCATACTTCCGAGCAAGCCTCAAATATACTTCCATGTACGACCCCGGAGTTTGATACTTGAGATCCAGCTTCCTTATCACTAGCTAAGGCTGAGAGCCACTTGTGAGTCGTAGTCTGATACTTGAGCTCCAGCGTCCTTATCACTAGCTGAGGTTGAGAGTCACTGGTGAGTCGTATCTAGCCACAGTACATGCATTGATCATCTAAGTTGTTGGTGACATTATATCATTGATGAGTCGTAGTCTGATACTTGAGCTCCAGCTTCCTTATCACTAGGCGAGGTTGGGACTCGGGAGTCACTGAGAAATCGTACCTAGCCACAATGCATACATTGCAGCCGGTACTACTCTTGTACTTTGTTGGTGCATTCTCCCAACTCTAACTTGAATCCATCTTATCCCCTTTTAAAGTTGTAATGACCATTCCATGCATGCTCCTGTTTCATCAAAGACTTCCCGTCGCAAAACAAACCGACTTGGTCCAACATGGCTTTAGTTGAACCTGCGATAGTGTCAAGACGACCTAGTTGTTGTTGGTGGCCCACATAAATTTAATAAGATCAACGGTGGAAACTAAATCTTCGTAAAAAACATCTTAAGGGTTTATAATGAGCGAGGCCTCACATTTTTTCAGTCTCTCTATCTAGGTTTTGTGAAAGCTGCGGAGCTTATATAATCCTCCAGTCCTTCTTCGATTATCATCATGTTTTGTAGTTTATAATCGTTTATTATGGTTCAATTTGAAGATCATGTTTAGTGATTTATTCTCTGATTGTATGAACTGTGAAATTTTGTTTGTTTTGAAACAGTAAAAGCGATTATATGTTTAGGTAGCTGAGTGATAATCGGCCGACCTTTAGGGAGGCCTTCTATAGGATCAAAAATATGCATCATGTCAGACACAAAAAATGTCCAGAGAAATTGAAATTGAATTTTTTGATTTACCAATTTCATAAAATTAAGATTAATCTTCCCATAATCAATTAAATTGATTGCAAATTTCATTCAGATATAATCGAACAGACAAACCAACAACTCAAAGTTATTTACAATATCCATCACATCGATCGGAATCGATCAAATTGAAGAATCATGAATGATGATAATTTTTCGTTTTTCATCAAATTGACAAAATCAGAACTCAAGTTGAAACAGATTAGAACGATTTCCCTTCAGTTTGGTATAATTACAACAAACCCATGTTCCAGAATGAAGAATCATTTGATATAATTCGTTTAATTGCATTAGCAGAGATTGTAAAAGGAAGAAAAAAAAAACAGTAGCAGAAAACAGGTGAAGAAGATGAAGTTGTGGGTCGGGTTGATGCAGACAACTCACTGACCTGATTCAACATTGGCTGATGTCTCGGTCATGACTCGGTAGTTTCTCCATTAATATTTTATCAAGTTTTCATCTTCCCAAAAACAATCTTCAATTATATTTCTCCTCTCCATTACACCGTGATTACATACTTTCTTATCTTAAAGGAATGGTGAAGGGGGAGAGCCTTATTATAGTGGAGGTGGAGAGAGATGATAATGAGGATGACAAGATTAGGTCATTAAGGTTTCTGTAATTGAAAATAAAATTACCATAAAAATCCTTTGACACATGTTAATTCCTTGCATTTTTAGTCAAATTGCTAGGTGCCGCGGTGGGACGTGAAGTGGACATTAGTAAACCGGAAATAATGTGTAATTTAGAGTGTCACAAGATAGTATATTGTGAAATGTACCCAATTGTTTTTACATGTATTTTGCCTACGAAGGTTTTAGGGTGTTAAAACGTTTTTTTTTTGGGTGCCGATGTGCTCGAACTCTGGAGTCAGGTCACTGATATATTTTGTCAATGTTATTGTAGTAAGATGGTAAAACCACTGGACCAGTGATCTGAGTTCGAAACTCGTCAGCACCAAATTCTTTATCGATCGAAATTTTCATCGACCACCACGCTGCGGTAACCATCTTTCTTTGGTCGGCCTCCCACTGCTGCAGCAGTAATCTAGTATGATGTTATTTCGTTGTTGATTTGGTTGAATTTATATTTCTGTTACTAGTTGTTATTTTAGTACCATGTTGATTTAGATCTGTAAAATATCATGTTTAGGAATTCTCTGATGGTTTTGGACTAGGCAAAAAAAAAAAAAAAATCTGATGGTTTTGTATGATTTGATTAAGGTTTGTTGATTACTGCTGATTTTATACTTATTTGAAATTATAAATCTATGTGATGTTTGAAAGCTCCGACACATCTTAGTCAATTTATTTCTTGTGACTCAATATGGTTTGTTCATTACTGCTGGTTTTATACTTAATATTTTTTAATTTGTTTGGTTTGTTGATATGTTGTGCGCTAATTTCTAAGAATTCAATACGGGTAAAGAGAAGGTTCGTATCTACATTGTTGTCATTGGGATGACTGAAAATTGACCACAATGGTCACTTGATCTACAAGCTTGGAGGTATTGACAAGCGTGTTATTGAAAGATTTGAGAAGGAGGCTGCGAGATGAACAAGAGGTCATTCAAGTATGCATGGGTTCTTGACAAGCTTAAGGCTGAACATGAGCGTGGTATTACCATTGATATTTCCTTGTGGAAGTTTGAGACCACCAAGTACTACCGCACAGCTTATTGATGCTCGTTGACATCGCGACTTTATCAAAACATGATTACTGGTGCTTCTCAGGCAATTGTGCCGTCCTCATTATCGATTCTACCACCGGAGGTTTTGAGGCTGGTATCTCAAAATATGGTCGACTCTCGTGAGCACGCTCTTCTTGCTTTCACCCTTGGTGTCAAGCAGATGATCATTGTTGTAACAAGGTATATCTTTCTCACAGTTCTTTTCCTGTCTATAAAATTTGGACTTTCCAATGCTGTTTATCCTTCATGTGGATAACTATTGTTTCGTGTTTGTATTTCGAGATGGATGCCACCACCCCCCAAAATTGTAAAGGAGGTCTCATCTTACTTGAAGAAGGTTGGATACAACCCAGACAAAATTGCCTTTGTTCCTATCTCTGGGTTCGAGGGAGACAACCTGATTGAGAGGTCCACCAACCTTGACTGATACAAGGGACCAACTCTCCTTGAGGCTCTTGACAATATCTCTAAGCCAAAGAGACCCTCAAACAAGCCCCTTCTTCTTCCACTTCAGGATATTTACAAGATTGGAGGTATTGAATTGTGCCAAACAAGTGTTGGCTGGATTCATCAAGCCCTGGTATGGTTGTAACTTTTGGACCCACCGGGCTGACCACTGAATTTAAGTTCAGGAGATGCACCACGAAGCTCTTCAATAAGCTCTTCCAGTGACAATGTTGGGTTCAATGTCAAGAATGTTGCAGTGAAGGATCTCAAGCGTGGTTTCGTTGCCTCCAACTCCAAGGATGACCCTGCCAGGGAAGCAGCCAACTTCACCTCCTAGGTCATCGTCATGAACCATCCTGGTCAGATCGGTAACGGTTACGCTCCAGTTCTTGACTGTCACACATCTCACATTGTTGTTAAGTTCGCTGAGATCCTCACCAAGATTGATAGGCGATCTGGAAAGGAGCCCAAGTTCTTGAAGAATGGTGATGTTTGGTATCATTAAGATGCTTCCAACCAAGCCCATGGTTGTGGAGACCTTCTCTCAGTACCCACCTCTTGGACGTTTCGCTCTTAGGGACATGAGGCAGAGGGGGGAGTTGAGAAGAAGGACCCAACAGAGCCAAGGTTACCAAATGCAAACAAGAAGAAAATGAAGTGTGCCTTTAACTAGAGGTATGGTGCTAGGAGGATCTTAAATGCAATCTTTTGTTGTGTATCGATTTTGTCTGGATGCAAACCTGGGTGCTTGATAGGCCGTGGCAACAAGATGTTAGGTCGCTCACTGAAGTTCCTTTATAAACTTCAGTTTGATTTCGGTATTCAAGTTTCGTTTCGAACTTTTGACTTGTGTAATCGATGTATTGAATTGTATTGTGATGTCCCATATCAATATTGAAGCACCATTTATAGTCCATCCTAGAATTACTTTGAATATGGCAAGTATGCCCTTGGTGCTAGTATAAATTAGAATAGATAAGGCTAAAGGAGGGAAGTTTTGGGTTTTAGAATATTATGTGAAGAATGAGAGGTTCTCTTCTTTTAAACCTAATTGTTATCTCTAGGGGAATTAGATCATCTAATTCTAGAGTATCAACTAGATGCCTCTCATAATCTTATAGTTTCCAATTTAATTGGGTAGAAATTGTAAGTTATTTGAGAAGAATCTCCATTATTAGGTTCTTCCTTTATTCAAAGGTAGAAGAAACTAAATTGGTTGATTATTTATCCTTTTCAAGTTATCAATTTCAAATTATTTTCATTGTAAGCTTCCACTTCTCATCGCAACCCTGTTAATTGGAAATCATATGTCTTAGTTATTGTCTTCAGAGCTGTACCTTAAGGTGCCTTCTTACATGTAACATTTTTTGGAAGATTGCAGATTCTAGCACTGGTTCACTTAGGGTGAACACTGGTAACACAACACTCTACCAGTTGTGCATTTATAATCCTTGAACCAGCTTTATACTCCGCCTTCTAATTCAGAGCTTTATCCGTGTTTTCTAGTTCAGGTTATAGTTTTCTATGCGACACCCTAACAAACTAAAACACTTTTCATCTTCACAATTACATACTCACAAAAATCGAAGAATAACTCTGAAAATCAAACTCAAAAAAGTTGAAAACTGAAGAACAACAAAGACCCCAAAAAGTTATATTACACTGAAAACTCAAGTCAATTACAGGACTAGTCGGATGTTACAGAGACCCCAAAAAGTTGAACCCTTTTGTTCTACTCAAAAATCTAAAGAACAACACCTCTGAAAATCATACTGAAGTAGAATTACACTGAAAGCTTCCAAGGAACACTCCTGCAACAAATCACTATGTAAAACCCATATGCTATGATCAATTTCAGAAACAGAAATTGAAGGAAATGCAGTTCAAAAACAAACTGTATAGATATACTCTAAGAGACACCCAGGAAAACCCTTTCTCCTCCTTTTCCTCCATTTCCTTCTGCTGCTGTACTAGTTTCATTCTTCCTCTTGTTATCGTCGTCATCATCAACATTATCAGAGAAAGGATCATCAAAGTATCATCATCTTTAGCATTAGCAGCACCAAAAGCAGTGTAATTCAGAGTAGATTTAATACCGTGCACAACTACAGATCAGGATATGTGATTTGAATTTCATCAATTGTGTAATTTGATTGGGAATTATTGGTTACAAGAATTGTTTTTCTGGTAATAGAGTTGGGATTATTGAACAGAGGAAGGTAGTTGTTGTGGGATTATGTGATAACCAATAGTTAATGTTAAAGATTGAGATGAAGACGAAGATGATGATGAAGATGATGAAGATGAAGATCATGATGATGAAGATGATGAAGTATTGATTAATGAATGTTGAAGAAGAAGAAGAAGAAGAAGAAACAAAGGGGTGGGTTTGTTGTTGATCAGAAACTGTAATTCCGATGATGAAAGCAGAAATGAGGAGGATTAATGAGACCATGAAGTAAGTTGCCATTGATGATCCAGACATCACCATTGATTGAAGATGAAATCTTGGGGTTTCTTGATTTTCTATGTGTTTCTGAAGGAGATGAAATCTGTAGATAGAGAGACTGAAATTGATGCTTCTTCTTTCTTCAACACATGATGATTGAGAGATCATCTATGTGTTGGTGTTCTTGAAATTTCTTTAAACTGCAAAAAACAGCAAAACGGTGGTTTTGCGACCTTGCATCTCTGTAGTAGCAGATGTAGACCCTAGAACCACACATAAAGCAGTTTTCATAAACAAAATTGGTCCAACCCCACTATGATCATCAGTAATCACCTGATAATTCCTACCCCATGTCCTCAAGTACAGAGGACTCTCCAGTAACTTGTTGTTGAGAACATGAATCTGTACGTTTCTGTAAGACAAACTTTCATGGACAAGGTCCTCAATTCTTCTAATTAACTCTCTTGGTAGCTTCAGCCGACTTCCAACGTCATGACTTGACAAATCTTTGATTGTGGTGAGCACTATGTTTCCCTCTGCCAATGCCCTTAACTCATTCAACATTTGCTTCACTAGTTAATCCTGGGGCACCTAATTGGGTTTCCATCTTGAAGAAGAAAAAGAAGAAGAATTGCAAATTTCAATTGAAGAAGAGAATCTTGTAAATTACTTTCTTTTCGGGGAGAGAGTTTCTCAGAGTTGACAGAGTTTTGGAGTAGGCTTGCTATTGAGTTTATATAGACAGATCCATGAACCGAACCAACTCTTTGACCTGACAAGCCCAATCCCACCTAGTGTGCCCCCCTGATTGCCGGTCCCATGCTCTTTCTTCTTACCATTAGCAACCTGTTAGAAGTAGTATTCCATGTTTCAGTTTTACCCGAATGAAAGTGGTGTATCCAAGTCAAAGCCATGATTTGATGAAATAGTTAAACTTTTCTTCGTCAAATCCCCCATCAACACCCTCTCGCAGATGACGAAGAACATCTGAATCAACCTTGCAAATTTGTCTCCGAAAGTCCTCGTTAGAAACTATTCCCCTGTCCTTCGGCAGGGCCACAAAGTATGGATGTATGTTATCCCCAAGATAACCACTAGTCCCCAAATACCGATCCACTTCCCACCCACGTCTGTAAACTCCTGCACAATGGACATAACTTACTATTTACTAATCAGTCATTTTCATAGTGCTTTTCTCAATAAAGATAATAAGATGAGTTTTGCTTGTGACCAATAGGTATGTATGTGTGAGTTGTTTTAGCAAAAATGCATCAGAGTAAGAGATAAGCTTACCAAGGAGTTAAAAATCCGGCATTTAGGGCTGAAGGCACGCTTCTCTCTATAAGAACTTCACGTATGCGACAAAAATACTGTGTAGAAGTAGCAAAGACTTCAGAATACGCGGAGCCTGATCTACAGCCAATGTCACTGTTTACAAATAAGTTATCGCCAGCATTTTGGAGTCGGCGATGATCCATATTTCTGGTGTTGACCGCCTTCTTCGTGTGCCGCATTTTCCCTCTTGGTTGATTGCCATTCCCATGCTCTTTCTTCTTACCATTTCCAAAAACTATATCGCGTGGTTGATCAGGAGATGGAGTCTCTGGAACAGTCAGTTGAACATCTGTAGCGGCCGTATTCTGCTCTGGAGTGGTTTGCTGTGCATTTCTTTCAGGAGGAACATTTTCCTGGTCTACACTCGTTACTTCATTTTGATCAGGTGTCTTACCATCAGATAACTCAAGGCTAACTTGGGACCCTTGAGCTTGATTGAGTCTGTAAATGGTTAATCCACCTTGGACATAACTTCCTAACAAGTCATTTTCATAGCAAACCTGAGAGTAAGAGCTTGTAGCTGAATCAAGGTGATGCCTTATTAGTTGCTTGCACTGGCTTGCAAGATCCTTTACAAAGCAATTGTATGAATGCCTTAAAGCAGCATGAAAGCCTATATACCCATCCAAATCATCGTTGTTTCTTTTATCTGTGTCCATCAAGAGTAATGTGAACTATTAGAACATGGTTTGCGACTATATGCAAAACAGTTTGCAAAGAATGCCTACAATTACTTATAGCAGAAGGAGAACAAGCAAAGCCAAAGAGCCACTTACAGTTGAAAGAGTTGCAGCTGTGATTGCTTTCAACGGGCAAGGTCAAAAAGGTTTCTTAGAACAAATGCAAGTCGATCACAGACGGTGTGTCCAACAGAGGAGCAATCCATGCCCTAGCAGCAGAACGTGCTATCTCTAATGCAGCTTCAGTTACTTTTCTACCTCCACCATGGCCAGCATTGGCAAGTAATACATTAACAACCTGTTAGAAGTAGTATTCCATGTTTCAGTTTTACCCTGAATGGAAGTGGTATATCCAAGTCAAAACCATGATCTGCGGTTTCAGAAGTAGTTATATAGATCTACCTTCTCTATAGAAACTGGAGGGCACTCAATCGAGTAAGTGGCACAAATAAATTCATGCATTACCCTCTCAAATACTGCTCCACCATAAAGCTTAAGGGTAGAATTCGGAGGTTAATCTCTGCAATAACCCCAGGCCAACTGCAGACACCACCCCCCTGTCCTTCGGCAGGGCCACAAAGTATGGATGTATGTTATCCCCAAGATAACCACTAGTCCCCAAATACCGATTTCATATCAATTTCGGAAACCCCAGACCTTAATAGCAACCACGGTTACTAAGGAAGCATTTAAAGAACATCCGCCATTGACTGATTAAGTAATCTTCAGAGTTCAATGACCCTACCACCAACAAAAATACCATAAACCCCATTTAAAAAACCGATGAAGAATCAACTTGTTAATGGAGACAAACCCAGTTATTTTAGAAGATTAATTGGAGTCTTACAAAAAGAGATGAAATATGTGATTGTTTTATGAGTTTTAATCTGGGGCACAAACTGTATGATCTTCTACTACTAGTATACAATCTAGCTATTTCCACTCCATCGGTTAAACAAACAAAATCAAAAAATTACCAATCTGAGAAATGAAGAGTTCATGATTAATGGCAGGATCACCAAAAATAGTTCAATAAAATAGTTAATCGTGTATAACAAATACTGCAACAACACAAAATCAGTTCAAAAAAATTATAAAAATCAATTCTCCTCAAGACCTACATTCTAAAACCAGTAGATTCAGAGACTCACAAAATTAGTACAAATCACACCAAATTAAAATCAAATAACAAAAATCAATCAACCGCTGTAAGAAAAACACCTCGAGAATAATCGAAAATTCAATTGTCTTCAAAATCTATACATAGATTCAGAGCTAAATAAAAAAAAAAAAACTCAACCCAGTAAAGTAGAAAGCAGTAAATGTAGCACCACAATATCAGAACAAATCAAACCAAATTAATACAACAATTAAAAGATGTAAATTATTTCTTACCTGAAACTTGAAACAGTGATCTTCATTTTCATTTTACTGAAACACAAAGTCTCATTGGCTGTTTTTTTTTTTCTTGTTTCAATTTCAAAAACGTTCAAGTTTTTTCTCTCTCTCTTTTCTCTGTGTTGTACTTTCAGACGCGGGATTTAAATGAGACAGACATGATAAGCGTGAAAGAACAGCAGCTGCGGCACATGTCTCTGCACGCATACGGTATGTCCATAATATTCCGTTACGGTGTTACTGGAGCACTCGCTGGATGGTTCTGAGATTAACTTCAAAAGTGGTCAAAGTCAATGAGTATGACCGTTGGTTAGTGAGATGTTTTTTTGTTTTTTTTTTCTGCTAAGTGCGTTTGTGATTTCGTTGGACCCATAGAAACCATGACAAACCCGCTCTCTCACATCGTGGGGCTTCTGCTAATCCCCATAACTGGTGAGACTTGTTTTCATGTGAAAGGTGGTTTTTACGTGATTTTATTTGGCAGTCCGTAAAAAATTACTGTAAAATCATATAGCGAAGAATAGACGTGTATACTGTAGAATTGTCTAATCTACGAGGATAGCCCGTCAAAGGCAAAAACGTAGAATTTTCCGTACTCTCTTCATTCGACATGACATGGTCCCGACGACCGGAAGGCCCGAAGGGAGGGAGCCCCTTTATGGTGCCAACTCTTTTTCTAAACTGTAGAGTAACAAACATGTGCAATTTCGTAAAAAGACTGGAAATTGTTATTATATAGAAAAACGAAAATGTCCATCCATGATATTAATTTCTTTTTTTCCTTTAGATATTTTCGTAAGTAGACCGATGAGAGAAGGGCAAATAAGTATTAGACATTTCATAAAACCTAAGAGAAAGGGAAAATAGGTATTAGACATTTTTATAAATAAACCGAAAAGAAGGACAAATAGGTAATACTTTGAATATTTTCCACCTTTGTACATATATTTTGAATATTTTCCACCTTTAATAATTTTTTTTTTTTTTTTTTTGCTTCTCTCTCCTTCTTCTGCCTGTTGGTCAAAGAACAATGCTTTTCTTTCTAATAATTTAGTTAGATATAATAACATATGTGCGTGAGTCCACCATACTACATACGAATATGACAATACATGTGTATGTGTCTATCATGTGTGTGAATGTAATAATACATGTTATGATCCTCATATGCGAATATAATAATACATGTGTAGGAGCCTATCATATGTGCGAATATGCAATTGCTATCATGTTTGACACGAGGCAATTATGCTAGTGCATGGTATCATATTCTTATTGTGTTTATAATCCCCCTTCTTGCCTCCGATATTCGAGCGGTGTGATTGCCTCCGTTAAATCCTTAGTTTTTCAAGTTACCTTTGTAATTACCGTGCATGGTTGTATTTCATGTTTTGATCGTCCCTTTGCCTCGCTTTTATGCCCGCAAAAATAATGTTAGTGCGGTCTGTTGTGTTTGTTCGTGAGTTCTTATTGAGCCTCCTAAGTAGAGGTCTTAATCAGCCTCCCCAAGTTAATAGGACTTATTTTTGCCTCAGGTATTCATTTGGGTCGTGCGGCGAAATCGCGGGAGGTCTTTACGCTTTGAGTATTGACCCATGGATCTCGCCACATCTTTCGTATTATTGCCTCTGCAGGATATATTTATGCGCCAATATGACAAGTCTATACTTCTTGTTTGAGTTATAGTCCCATGATATTGACGTCTTTTGACACAATTGACTCCCTAATGGAGGGTGTCGTCCTTATCTTCCCGATTGCCCCTTCAGGAGACGTTACCCCTCACCGGGTTAGGGTGGGCTCCTCCCATCCGATGATGCAACAACCGCTTGTTTCGCGGACTCGTTCGAGTCTGCTCCCTAAGTGGGGTTTCTTGAGGATTGAGTGTATCATAGTCAGGACTTTCCAAGAGCGGCGAGGTACGCTCCAGACGCCCCCGACACCCTTGGCTCAACCGTGTACCGCGCCCTGATCGAGTTTCTACACTCCATGATAGAACTTAGTACCTTAGCCTTTCGACTAAGGAGTCTCTACCGGATAGGCTTTTATTTCGC
>JAJJWW010007398.1:0-96468 GCA_023531295.1 Papaver armeniacum | reverse complement strand
ACCAAGTAATTCACTATATCCGCATACCAAGGTGTTGATTCTTCCATGGAGAAAAGTTGTTCGTCCGGAAAGCGGTCATGTAATGGAAGTTCTTCTTGAGACATAACAAGTCTACTAAGATGATCCGCAACGGTATTCTCCACACCCCTCTTATCACGAATTTCTATGTCGAATCAACCATTTGTCGAATCAACGGTACAAGTTCATCCTCTTGATTCAATTCCACCATTTGTTGCGCTAATGAATCAACCACATCAATGGAGTAAACGGAATGCACGTCACTTGGGTAGCGCATGGCTTCAAATATGTTAAAGTGTATTATCTCCTTGTCGAATTCCATAGTGAGTGTACCCTTATCAACATCAATCTTCGTCTTTGCGGTCTTCATGAATGGCCTCCCAAGAAGTAAAGAAGTAGATGATCGGTTCTCATTATTGTCCATATCCACCACGAAGAAGTCCACCGGAAAAATAAGCTCATTTACTTGCACTAGCACGTCTTCCACAAGTCCCTTTGGATATATGTTCGACTTGTTGGCTAATTGGATAATAACTCTCGTCTCTTTCAAAGGTCCAAGATTCAAGGAGTCATATATATCGGCCGACATCACACTAATGGAAGCACCCAAGTCAAGTAAAGCATGTTCAAACCTTTGCTTACCAATAGTAATTGGCACCGTGAAACCACCGGGATCCGTGCACTTTGTAGGCATCTTCTTCAATAGCATAGCCGATGCACTCTCGTGAAACCACCGGGATGTGGTTGATTCAAAGCAATTAAAATCGAAAGTTGAAAACAATAAGAGAGACAAGATCAAGGAATCCTTCTTCGTTACGAAACAATGAATCAAGTTATGTTCTATTCTACTTGTTATTAGTCACAAATTATCACCAACCGTAGGTAAAGCAGCTAGCTCGGTGCTAAACCCCTAAATCCCTTGTATCATCCGGACACGGAAGTTCTCGACTACCGGATTCTATTTACCAAACCACCTAGTAGTAGCTCACTCTAGATGTAATTTAAATAAACGCATTAAGATTTATGAACTTATTAGGTTAATATTAGTAGTTAGACTCTTAGATCAAGGTCTACTTGCTAACGTTGTTTCTACACACAATTGCTCCACGGAATCCCTCCGCAAGGTCTCGTGTTTGCTACTTATGTAAAGAGTCAAGAAACGATTACTTATCTCCTAACTTTCACTAGCTTTAGATCAAATTAACAAATCAATTTAGCGTGCACTCCAAACAATCTATCAATCAATCATGAATGTCTTTAAGATCATTCCTATTAGTAAAAACAAACGATAATCATGTGAAAAACTTCAAGATAGAATTGAAAACAAAAACTTAAATCATATGTTAAGAACTAGGAATTCATCCTCAATCAATAATAAAATTAGCTACTCATGTTTTTGAAATTCACACAAATAATAATTAAAAGGAGAATTTCAAGAGTTCACACAAATAGTTAAAAAGAAGAATTTTCAAAAGCTATCAAAAACACAAGTGTTGTGTGTGTAGAGAGGTGTGTAGAAGTTATAGAAAACTTCTCTATTTATAGGCTTCAATATTCTCCAAATCTTCCAAGGAATAGAATCCTTTTTCTTTTGCAATTCAATTTCCAAATCCAAGCTTTTCTCAACTCTTCCACCTTCTCTTTCCAAGTTTGAGTCCAATTCTCCATCCAATTCCTAGCCCAAGTCTTCACACCCATGAGAGAAGTCCATAGAAAATTCTGGAATTTTGCTCGCCGGAAAATCGGGATTGTGGCCGAATCCCAGGAATTGTCGCCGCCAAGCAACTCAAATTCACTTTGCCCGGTCACTTTGGAATCTTTGGCGGAATATTCCGTCGACCTACCGTTAGGACTAACGGTCAAACAGGTCAACTTTTTAGTCAAAGGTCAAGGAGAAGGAGTGAGTCGGACTCGAGTTGGCTTCGACTCATTAATCGGGCTTACTCGGATGAGTCGATTCTTGAGTCACCGCTTACTAGGCTGACTTGATCTAATTCAGCTAACCGGAATCGGTCACTGAACTCGGTTGGGATCGGTCTTCGGCGGCTGCGAGTTGACTCGCCAGTGCAGAGAATCGGCCGAGTCTTGGCTGTTTTCTGATGTTTTCCCGGCCAAAATCAGGCCTCTCTTCCTTCAGCTCTTCCCTGCTCAAATCCTAGCACATACATCTAATTTTGAGAACCATTTTTATCTTCTCTCGATTCTTTCTATCGAATTCGGACCAACCATTACCACCATCTTCTTCCTACCACAGACCCAAAATAGCATCACTCAACTATCAACATTAATTTCTCAATTTCTTCACCGCTTCACTTCAACGATCACCTGTTGATCTCTGGCTGAATCGAGTTCACAAAGAACCCCCAATTCTTCGATTTCAATTCAGCATCGAGCACTAATCTCTTCGAATTTCATTACCATCTCGAGATTCAACCACAAAACGATCCCAGATCCTTTTCTTCTTCACGTATCAACCACAAATTCATAACCATTTTCCAATTCGATTATAGCCACACAATCTCTTGAACTCAGAGACCCCTTTCTTCCAATCGATCTGTTCTCTCATCTCCCTGAGCTTCACAACATCGGCAGGTTCTTCACTCATCACTTTGATCTCTCGGGTTCTCAACAGCAGCTTAGACTCGAATCGAACCCTAAATCTTCCTCTACAGCAGCATTAACATCTTAAATTTCTTCTCCCCGTTGTTCAACATCGAGCTCAGACCCAATTTTAACAGCGGCAGCCATGGCTGTTTGAACTCTCAGGTGTAGGAAAAATAAGAGAAAAAGAAAACCCAAAACTCGATTTAGGTTTAAGTTGAATGAGGCGGATTCGGGTACGGGTGTGGGTGTGGGTCTATGGGTTTATGCATCCATGGACATAACCCATCCATTTTACCAGCTGATAATAACACTACATTTTCGGATAAGGGCTACCCAGTTTGGCAGCCCCCTTAACTTGAACTGTCCTTTCTTTAGTAATCCTCCAATAGAGAGTAGCCCTTAACCTTGGCTGGGCTCCATATAGTATTCCCTCCTTGGTGAAATGACCTTTTTGCCCTTTTGGCTCAAATTGGGTGATTTCTTCTTCTTTTCTCCCGTGCGACTCCGAAGTAGCTATAAAACTCAAAAACAAGCGTAAAATACATAATTTACAAGAAAAATAGCAAAGAAAGCATAAACTACTAGATAGTAAATTAGGTGTATTCTACACCTATCAGAAGCTAGGTCCTTGAGTGTACGATCAGCCATTGTTTCTTCCTCTTTGTCCGAATCTGTGAAATCGCTTGATGAAGAAGGAGGAAGTGGAGTGTTAACCGCTCGAATGAAATCCTTTAGTTGAGTGCCGGATCGAAGACGTATTGGACTCGGTCTGCCCTTTTTAGCATTCACCAAAGGTATAGCACTAAACAAGATTCTCGAAAACTAAGTTAGATACGGTATAGAATCTAACAAAGCAAGAATATAGCAAAAAGAAAAATAAAAACAACTAAAATCGTCCGCTGCTCCCCGGCAACGGCGCCAAAATTTGATGCGTGTCGTAACCACAACAAATTAATTAATATTTTTCCACCTAATTAACAAGTAATATAGTGTAGTTAAGTTCGTTCCCACGAGGAGCAAGAGATTCTAGTTGTAAAAATTGTCACAAAAGGGGGATGTATAAAGCAAAAGAAAATAAACAAAGCAATTAAAAGTTAAAGTTGAAATCAATAAGAGAGACAAGACCAAGGAATCCTTCTTCGTTGCAAAACAATGAATCAAGTTATGTTCTTTTCTACTTGTTATTAGTCACAGATTATCACCAACCGTAGGTAAAGTAGCTAGATCAGTGCTAAACCCCTAAATCCCTTATATCACCGGGACACGGAAGTTCTCGACTACCGGGATTCTATTTACCAAACCACCTAGTAGTAGATCACTCTAGATGTAATTTAAATAAACGCATTAAGATTTATGAACTTATTAGGTTAATATTAGTAGTTAGACTCTTAGATCAAGGTCTACTTGCTAACGTTGTTTTCACACACAATTGCTCCACGGAATCCCTCCGCAAGGTCTCGTGTTTGCTACTTATGTAAAGAGTCAAGAAACGTTTACTTATCCCCTAACTTTCACTAGCTTTAGATTAAATTAACAAATCAATTTAGCGTGCACTCTAAACAATCTATCAATCAACCATGAATGTAAAAACATTCCTATTAGTAAAAACAAACGATAATCATGTGAAAAACTTCAAGATAGAATTGAAACAAAACTCAAATCATATATTAAGAACTAGGAATTCATCCTCAATCAATAAGAAAATTAGCTACTCATGTCTTTGAAATTCACACAAATAATTAAAGGGAGAATTTTTGAAGTTCACACAAATAATTAAAACGAAGAATTTTCAAAAGCAAGCAAAAACACAAGTGTTGTGTGTGTAGAGAGGTGTGTAAAGATATGTCAAAGTGTGTAGAGAACTTCTCTACTTATAGGCTTCAATGTTCTCCAAATCTTCCAAGGAATAGAATCCTCATTCCATAATAATTCAATTTCCAAATTCAAGTCTTTCTCATCTTCCATCTTCTCTTTCCAAATTTGAGCCAAATTCTCCATCCAATTCCAAGTCCAAGTCTTCACACCCATGAGAAGAATCCACACAAAAAATCTGTAATTTTGGTCGCCGGAAAGCTGGTATTATGGCCGGAAATCGCCGGAAAGTTCCGCAGGTGACCGGCAAAGTCCACCCGGTCACCGGTCAAACGGGTCAAAACGGTCAGGAGAGTCAGTCGGGTCAACTCGGGTCAAACCGACCGAGTCTGGGCCGAATCATTGAGTCAACTCGGTCAGTACCGAGTTGGATGGAGTCAGTTGGTACCAGCTGATTAGTCAGGTCTGAGTAGCCTGACTGGGCTTGGCATGAGTTGACACTGGCCTAAGCTTGTGCTGTGTTGCACCATCATTGTGCTTCACTACCAGCCCTGATGGCCCTGCATTGCCACTCCCAACACCACCTGCACATTCCATTCAGCCTAAAAATGCCAGCAAGTGCACAATTCCACCAGCAAAACCTCCATTGCACCTGCAACATCAGCTGCCATTCTAACTTCTTGCCTGCAATATCTCCATTACAATTCATTCCAAGTTCATGACCAATTCCTGGCTCAAAACCATTACCACCACCTGACACCACCTGCATCTGCATTTGTTCATTGCACTAACACTACCTCCTGCAAGACCATCTCCATTTTTCATTAATGCAGCTTATTATCACTAACCCCGCACCCTGAGTTTTTAAATCATCAATTCCATTCTCTCACTGCCTGCAACTCAACATCATGGCTTGCAATTGCAACTAGCTCTGCAATGCCTCACAACCATTCAATCCTCCCTGTAACAGCAGTCAATTACCACAAACCCATATCCATATGCAGCAGCAGCACAACTCTTTCCATCTTAGTTCTGTTGACTGCACTCCTGAGACAGGTTCATGTGAACTCAACTTCCATTCCACAGCAGCAACATCCAGCTGATTGTAACTACAATCACATACCCATTCTCAAGTTAGCAGCAACTTCATTTTTACATTCATTCTTCTTCTGCTTCACTCATCAGTTCAACACCAATCTCAGTTTAGAATCAGCAGCAACAAAAACTTCAATTCATTACCAACTCTTCTTTTAACAACATACCCATTTCTTTGTTCTTAACAACAACAACAATTTCAGGTAATAACAACGGCACTGCAGCTCCTTCCTTAATCCACAACAGCTACTTCAACCACCTTTATCTGCTTATCTGAACTGCCCTGAAATCACCTTCTGAAACCATGTAATCACACAATCCAACTATTCTTTCATCATCTTCTCGCCATCACTGCAAACCTCTAACAACACCCATCTGTATCTCATGTTCAACCAACACCATCCACCTTCCACAGCAAGCCAATGTTTCTCCAAACAACACCAACCCATTACTTTCAATCATCACAGATTCGAGATTCAGCCACAACAATCCCCAGATCCATTTCTTCACAAACCCATTGTTCTTCTGGATTCAACAACAGCAAACCCTCAATCTTGGCTATTTCCAGCAGCTCAGAACCCATTCAATTTATGGGATCGAGCATCAATTTCTTTATTCACTTCCTCCGATTCAAAGCAATCTTCTTCTTCTTATGTTCTTCATTGCCAACAAAAGCTCTTGTGATTCTGGGTTCTTCTTCTTCAACTCACAGCAAAATCTTAAATCAACCATAAACCCATCACCGCATTTGAACCAAAACCAAATCTGAGAACAACCCAATTTATCGATCATCATCATCATCACCTTGTTCTATCATTTCATCTCAAACTCGGCTTCTTGATTTCACTTCCAATCGAACAGCAACAGTAAACCCTAATTTCTCTTCAACTCTGCCAAGATTCAACACCTCAGAACTCGAATCTGCTCTAAACCCACCTTCAATTCAATTCTCTATTCACGGATGTAACATCAAACCCTTCAATACATACCCAGTTCTTATTAATTCTTCCTCATTTTGGTTGAACATCGACCACTATCAGCAATCACGTTCTCATCTGAGTTCAATTTCTCTTCTCCATGAACCCATTTCTTAATTCTTAGTCTCTCGATCTCGATTCCAAGCAAGATCATGATTACGCGTTTCTCACTTTCAGGTGGAGCAGAATGAAAGAATGATTGAGAAAGAGAACTCTCTTCTCGATTTAGGGTTCGGTTAGAGTTGGGTTGGTTATTCAGTATCCGGTTACCTTGCTAAGGGCTAACCATCTGGCAGCCCCTTAACATTTGCTGGCTGTCTTTTAATACTTCTCCAAAAGAGAGTTGTCCCTTAACCTTGGGTCAGCTCCATATATCACTTGCCTGTAAGATGACAATTTTGCCCTTTTTCTCTAATTGGGTGATTTCTTCTTCTTTTCGTTCGTGCGACTCCATAGTAGCTACAAAACTCAAAACAAGCGTAAAATACATAATTTACAAGAAAAATAGCAAAGAAAGCATAAACAATAGATAGTAAATAGGATGTATTCTACACCCTATCAAACAGCCACACCTTCATAATTCAACATTCTGATCTCAAACACCTTCTTCGCTTCCCTCCCTAAGATCAACCCTTCTCCTTCAACTTGTGACCGAATTGAATCTGGAACGACCATTTCTTGGTTTAGGCCAGAGTCTTACAGATTGATCTAGGGCTGCACATGGGTGGGTATGGGCGGGTATAAGCTCAAACCAACCTCGCACCCACAGGCTGCGGGTTTTTTTTTTCATAACCAACCCCGCACCCACAAACAGCGGGCGGGTTTTGTTACCCACCCGTTGCGGGTAGGGTGGGTTTGGGTTTAAACCCGCTTAAACCCGCAATAATTAGATATAATCCAAAAATTAGATATACTGATCAGGAGGAGGAGGAGTTCGCTATAATCTGCTGCACCACATTGAAATTTTCAAGATTACAATCCATGGAGTCCGCTTTAATATATTTCATGACGCGTGCAGCTAATTATAGTGATAGCAAATCGAATACGCTTCTGTTTTATTTTTGATGGTAAAGAAATCTCTGAACGTTAAGAAGGCCAGCTCTTAAATTGGCACCTCTGTGGATATGTTCACACACAAGACACCAACAACCATTGAAAACGTGAAGTCTCTCGGAGAAAGGGACAAAAGAGGTGGTCTAGGGAGCGAGCTGAACTTCTCAAGGCAAATGAAGGATTAGCTGTAATCAACGGTGTATATTGAGCGGGTTTTTCGGGCGGGTATGACCTAAAACCAACCTCGCACCCACAGACAGCGGTTTTTTTTTCCATAACCAACCCCGCACCCACAACGGGCGGGTATGAACAAAAAACCCACGGGTTTAGCGGGTACGGGCGGGTATGGGTATCGTGGGTGGGTCTTGTCCAGCCCTAGATTGATCTCTCGAATCTAAAACTACTCCCGTGCAGTGCATTTTTTTAGGGTTTGAATTCGTTTCTCATCAACACACCCCAAATTTACCAAAAACAGCAGAATCAGTTTTTACCCCAAAACATTCCTTTAAACGAACGTAAAACATTGTTTCCTAGTACGAAATCTTCACCCGTACCCATACACAATCACAATAGCATTCATACGATTATGTCGATGTCTTATATAAGAAGTTCAAAAGATAGACGTTATACTTCGTATTGTAATTCCTTAATACTATGTATAACTAGAGTATAATCATTCATAGCTTCGCAGTTATGTTTTCAATATGCGCGACTAAAAAGATACGTTAGGAATGAAACAATTCAAGTCAAATATTACTAACCTCAAGAGGAAGGATGATGTCGTCGTTGTAGCTCTTTACTTCTTCACATTCTTAGAGTCTTCACGTAATACTTGTAAGTCTCATATCGTAGTAACTTTCTAGCTAACCTATACAGAGTTGACTCTAGTAAATAATCAAGCGACTCTTTAAATGAGTTTTGGTTCATTAAAATATGACAACCAAACTAGACATACCAACGCTTGGTGGGTTCAACCGAGCAATACTCTAACATATACAAGAGTTTATATCTCTAATTCTTAATTCAATCTGCAATCAACAAATAAAAATTTGCGAGCCCGATTGAATATAAGAGAAGTTACTTGAACGGTACCAAAGACCAATGTTCAAGGATCAATCAATTTCAATCAACAACCAAAGGTTGGATTTCCTAATTGATCGATACAATGCACAACCTGTGATATTTCAATTATATAACAAAATATAATGCGAAAAAGAAATAACACAGACACCAGAATTTTGTTAACGAGGAAAACCGCAAATGTATAAAATCCCCGAGACCTAGTCCAGCTTTGAACACCACACTGTATTAAGCCGCTACATACACTAGCCTACTACCAATGAACTTCAGACTGGACTATAGTTGAACCCTAATCAATCTCACACTGATTCAAGGTACAATTGCGTTCCTTACATCTCTGATCCCAGCAGGATACTATGCACTTGATTCCCTTAGCTGATCTCACCCACAACAAAGAGTTGCTACGACACAAAGTCGAAGACTTGATAAACAAATTTGTCTCACACAGAAAAGTCTATTGGAATAGATAAATTTGTCTCCCACAGAAATACCTATGAGTTTTGTTTCGTCTTTTGATAAATCAAGGTGAACATGAACCAATTGATAAACCGGTCTTATATTCCCGAAGAACAGCCTAGTATTATCAATCACCTCACAATAATCTTAATCGATTAACGAAACAAGATATTGTGGAATCACAAACGATGAGACGGAGGTGTTTGTGACTACTTTTCTATCTTGCCTATCGGAGATATAAATCTCAAGCCAATATTATGATTACACTCAATCACGATAGAAACAGCAAGATCAGATCACGCAACTACAGAGAAAATAGTTGGGTCTGCCTTCACAATCCCAATGAAGTCTTTAAGTCGTTAACCTACAGGGTCTCGTGAGAAACCTAAGGTTAAAGGAGAATCAACTCTAGCTTATACAACTAGTAACACACAGAAGTGTGGGGATTAGGTTTCCCAGTTGCTAGAGTTCTCCTTTGTATAGTTTTCAAATCAGGGTTTGCAATCTAAGTTACCTTGGTAACAAAGCATTCAATATTCACCGTTAGATGAAAAACCTGATTCAACTAAGCTAGTATCTGTTGATGGTGGATTTTAGTTTAGGGCTAAAATTGTAAAACCAAATTTATGCGCTGACATCCTGCAAAGAATAAAGCCGCTGATAAGTGATGAATACTTCTTCACTTTACTAATTCACCTAGAATAGAGCATGTGGCAACAATCCCAGTATTCAGTGAATTAAATACACGAAATTCATCCAGGTTGCAGCATGTAGCAACAATCCCATATACCCTGTGAATTTACAACATTATTAATTAATGCATGACCAACCTTGTATTTCTTGTACTCATTATTGGTGCGGCATGACGACTGAGTGTTGTTCTCAGCAGAGCAACACGAACCTCCAAGAATTAATAATGAAGCATGTAAGAAATACCCGTACAAGCTGCGACTCTCGGTGTGTTATACTAGCCCGATTGAGCATACAACTCTCGGTGTGTTATACTAGCCCGATTGAGCATACATCTCTCGGTGTGTTATACTAGCCCGATTGAGCATATTTGAATCTGGATTGTCCATATCAGTCTCAGAAACGGTCACAACCATCCAACTTCACCAGCATGATTGGATGACTTGGATTGGATCCATAACCCCCAAGCAGGTATTGGAATATTCACCACCGACCCAACGCGGGCCCCACATGGTCGTCCTCCCCAAAAGGGTGGCATAGCTTGCCAAACCGTCCAAGCCAAAGCAGTATGGAAGAAAAACCCTAAATTAGGGTTTGCGGCACATTACATGTGTCGCAAAACAGTCTCAACCATCCATCTTCGCAGGCATAGATGGAGGGTGTAGATGTAGATTCAAAGGGCCCAGAGCATGTCAACACGCTCACGATAAGCCCGCCTACACACATGATCGATCGTTCAGGACCAACCATGGATGGTCGTTCCAGATTGTGTTCCCAAAGTGGGCATGCCGCACGGCCGGCAAAACCCTAATTAGGGTTTGCATTGATCGCAAACGTCCGTTTTCTCGTGATCGAATGGAGGGTTTAGGAGTCGACTGAGCAGGTCCAGTGAGCATCAACATGATCACCGTGGACCCATCTATCTCCACACCCGATCATCCAAGGCATACCATGCCTGGTTGTTCCACCCGCACGCCCAAACTAGCGTGGTCACACCTCCCAATCACGAATCGATCTCGACCACTCAACTTCACGGACAAATTGAGTGGCTTAGATCACGTTTCCATGGGACAGTAAGGTATAGGCGTGAACACCAGCCTACCACCTACACGCCGAACCAATCGGACGGGACCGACCAAGCTTGGTTGTCTTGAAACGCGTGCCCGAAGTTGGCATGACGCGCGGCATTTGCGGCACCAAACTTCTGTCGTAAATCAATCCTGACCGCTCCTCTTTGCCGGACAAATTGAGCGGTCCGGATCACACTTTCACGGGACAATGAGGTATGGGCATGTATACCGGCATGCCGTCTACACGCATGCCCGATCAGCCATGCCAAAATCGTGTCCGAAGCTTGGATTCGACCAAGCTGAAAAGTGGTGCTTGCGCACCTCTTCTAAAACCCTAATTCCACTAACGGTCGCGGATGAGTGTCTTAAAATCATCTCGTCCGTCCAACTTCACCGGCTTGGTTATACAGCCCTGGTCAGGATTTAATTGGTCAGTGAGGCGTCATGGTGATCACCACCCGTCACTCTACCACACCATGTGGTCGGCGAAGGGAGGACTTTCTTGCGCAACCTCCAAACCATCGATGAAGTAGGCGGACATGAGGCTATTTTGAGACGCTCAAACAGCGATGCTTCATACATGCCGAATATACTCGATGCAAGCACACTGCATAGAATACACACGATACTTCACAAGTATCGACTTCCTAAATAACTTAGTTATTTAATCTAGCATTACATGCTAATTTTTGCGGGTCCCACGATCCACACACTCGAGACATCAATCATGTCACAAACTGGGGTATTGGTCTGGCGGTTTACAGCATGCAGCACACAACGCGCCATCACAAGAACGTGTCAGGAAGTCATGGACGGTTAGTGATGATTGGATAAGTGGGCAAGACTGGTCGTGTGACACTAACACACGACTCCACTACTCCATCACTCCACTTTCTCCACTTCCCACGAGATACGAGGGTTAGGCTTAAAGACTTGTATAAATAGGTTCCCCTCCCTATTTTCCAAACAGGAACAAGGCAAGACAAGACAACAGAGGCAAGTGTTTATACAATCGTATTCAAACACCGGAACTGATAGCTTACATCCTGCAAGCCAGTTCATCTTTCTGATACAATTCATACATAGCCAACACCTTCACAATCTCAACACCTTCTTCGCTTCCCTCCCTAAGATTAACCCCATCTCATTCACTTTGTGACCGAAACAGGTCTGGAACGGCCATTTCTTGGTTTAGGCCGGATTTGCACAGATTGATTTCTCGAATCTACAAGCACTCCGTGCAAAGTGCATTTGTTTAAGGTTTAGACTCATTTCTCATCCACACACCCCAAATTACCAAAACCTAAGCAGAAATAGTTTTCACCCATAAACAATTGGCGACCACAAATGAGGTTAATCTCCGGTTGTAAAGTCAATTTCTTCAATACCATTCAATCAATTTCGAGATGGTTGGTCTTAGGACCGCCTCGACAGTCTCAAATCCTGATGGTTCCTCCAACGAAGATACCCCTCCTCCTAACGACGTATGTGACAGCATGATCAGGAGATTTCCAACATTAAGCGAACTAGCACGGGTACAGGAGATTCACACGAAGAACATGGAGCTAATCAAAGAAGCGTTAAACGGCATACTTGATCTCCTCATCAAGATGACATCAGAGATGAGCGTTCCGGAGACCTCTACACCGGGGGCTAGTTCCACTCAGATCAACAGCTTTACTACGAACCAGAGACCAGTGGATCATGAAGCGGCATCTCTAGTGGAAAGCTTGTGTAAACTCTTGCACCTCTCGAAGAATCAACGGGAAGAGACGTTTGCTGGAATTAATAAAATAGCTCTGGACGTACATCTGACTCCTTCACGTCCAGAAGTCCTAACTGCATCGGAAACATCTGTAAATAATGTTACATTTACAGAAGACGACATGATGGCAGAGGAAGGTCACAACCGGGCCTTACATGTTACCGCACACATCAAGGGTTCAGAGTTCAGGAGGGCCCTCATCGGCACAGGAGCATCTTCGAATGTGATTACTCTCAAGACTCTCAGGACATCCAAGGTTAGCCCATACAAGATTGTACGGCAACCCACCACAATGACGGACTTCGAAGGAAACCAAACCAACACGTACGGGTATGTCAATCTGGATTTGTCTGTAGGGCCCGTCCAATCAAAGGTGAAATTCGAAGTCATAGAGAAGGAGACAGACTACCACATTATACTGGGGAGACCATGGCTTCATGACAATAGGATCGTCCCCTAGACGTATCACCAATGCCTGAAGACTATGCTGAATAAAGAAGTTGTTCGTATTCCTGCATCGTTTTCTCCTTATGCACCAATATGTGGAGTGGAATTGTTTGAACCAAGAGAGGCTCCACACGAGGAATCAGACAAAGTTCGTTACATCCCACTCCCCACATGGGCATCAATCCAGGAAGAGGACCGACTTACATCATCGAAGGATAGGCCCCATAATGCATCCTTGCTGACAAGGCGTCTCAATTCTTCTCTCCGCCCAACGGAATGCTACAACAACGACGAGCCACAAGAAGAAGTGCTAGACGCTCCACAACAGCTGCAAGATGGTACAAACTCCACAACTGATGAGCTCGGCGATGAGGAATCTCCTAGGCCTATCTCCATCAGCTTGACCTTGTGTAAGCATTCATACAATCTCCGATCCAAACCGGTCAAACAATCTCCGAGGCAATTCAGACGCGAGATCAGGTGTTGCATGGATTCCAGAGACTTGAACGAATGTTACCCCAACTTTCCTCTCGCCTAACATCGACGTTACTTTCCTCTGCCTAACATCGACATGTTAGTAGACGCCACCAATCTTCCACGGGACACGGCATGTTCTCCAATGTCGCTCATGGATGGTTACCCAATATGTATATTTATAATCGGCTATAATCGTTTTGTTATTAAAGGATGTATGAGCATGACGCAAGTAATTATTATATTGAATGAAATTTATTAGGATTAATAAATGAAAAAAATTGGATTTGTTTTAGGAAGTATAAGAAGGAGAATAAAACGTTTCTTTGTAATATTAATTAAGAAACGAACTTTAAAATAGCTCTTGGAAATTTTTACTATAAGATTATTTTGTACATATAATAGAGATAATACTTGTTATGCCTTTTGGTTTAAAGAATGCCGATACAACGTATCAACGTATATATATATATATATATTTGCTATGAATTGGAAGAGACAACCATTCTTTATCCCTTTTATCAATCTTCCACGACATGATGCATAAGAAAGTCATTGAAGACTACGTGGATGATATAGTAGTCAAATCCAAGACTCAAGCTATCCTCACAATGTCCCCAATAGGAACTTGTGTTTCCGTGAATTCGGGACGAAGTTTCTTTTAGGAGGTAAGAATGTAATACCCAGCATTTTTAGTCCGGGTTTTAGGTATATAAAATGGAGCCAAATGGTGTGAAAGCCCAATATGTATATTTATAATCAATAGTTAAGGAGCTCCTATTATTGGTTTGATATATTAATTAATTTACATGGAATGAAATGGAAATTGAAAAGTCTTTGAATCCCTTCAAGTTGCGTACTAGAAGCTTCTTTTGGACCAAACTTCACGGGCAAGGTGAACTTTTGGTTGGATATTGACATTTACGTGATTTTGATATCGTCACCCCCAATATGTATATTTATAATCAATAGTTAGCCCAAAAATATCTTTATTGTGAAATATTTGACTAATAAGTTTTGTTATTAGAAGGAAAAATGTAATAAATAGTTAGAATAAATTATTTACTAAAATAAAGTGAATGTTAGTAATCAATTGATTTGTTATGCATGTTCTTAAGAAAGGATCAAGTTTCGGAAATGATGTCTTCATATTTTATCTTGTTTGGAATTCTATATGAATAAGTGTGATTGTTGTTTTGCTAATGTATGCATGACCAGGGACATGAAATGGAAAGATTATATAATGAAACCGGATCACACTTTAAAAATGATCCCCAATAGGAACTTGTGTTTCCCGACCATCAATGGCGGCAATTCGTTTTTTGTTCCCGACCATTGATGGCGGTAAGTGCGAGAAACGATAGGTGGGCGTACGAACCAAGGGCATTCGTGTACCGTGAACTCGTAAACCGAAATGAACTCAGAATGCATTTCTTGATTCAACAAATATTGTCATCTCGCTTCGAGTTCGGAAATCATCACAAAAAGGGTTAGCCTATTATGTCCTATTATGTCAGCCCAGACATGAGCGAGCATGGGACATCTTCAGATCCACTGAAGCCGACACCTCAAGGGAGCAGCCTCAAGAAGATAACGATGTCCGCGTGTCATGTCGAGAAAGAATCCGGGCGAATCACTCTATCAGAGGATGGTGCATGTCTACCGTGTTATGTTGGAGAGTATGCACTTTTGGTCATCCTCTGGACTTCGTGAAGCTGTTGAACGCTCATCTACGACAGCATATACCCTGCTAGAAAGAACCAGGCCTTCTAGTAATGAAGAGCCTCATGATGTTTGTGGAAGCATACATCCCACCAACAGGCAATACAACCTTCAGCCTTCCATAAGCAGTTTCGCTGAAGCGGCAAGAGGAAAGCCACCGAGATACAACATCCTGTACGTCCAAAATCGCCAACTCCAACTCCAACACCATATGCACGACTGTCGTAATGGTGAAACAACGTCCAAGATATTCCATATCTGGATCGATGGTAATGATGCGTGTCGTAACCACAACAAATTAATTAATATTTTTCCACCTAATTAACAAGTAATATAGTGGTAGTTAAGTTCGTTCCCACGAGGAGCAAGAGATTCTAGTTGTAAAAATTGTCACAAAAGGGAGGATGTATAAAGCAAAAGAAAATAAACAAAGCAATTAAAAGATAAAGTTGAAATCAATAAGAGAGACAAGATCAAGGAATCATTCTTCGTTGCAAAACAATGAATCAAGTTATGTTTTTCATCCACATGTTATTAGTCACATTATCACCAACCGTAGGATAGCAGGTTCGCTTAGCTAGCCCCAAAATCCCTTATTTCACTGAGTAACAAGTCCGCTTAGTTATCGATTCTATTCAAAAGAACCACCTTGAGGTTCGCTTACAAGATGTAATTCCCCGAATGCATTAAGATCTATGAATTTAGGTTTAGTACTAGTAGTTAAACTCGGTTCGCTTGGTCCACTTTCTAGCGTTGTTTTTACACACAATCGCTCCACGGAATCCCTCCGCAAGGTCTCGTGTTTGCTACTTATGTAAAGAGTCAAGAAACGATTACTTATCCCCTAACTTTCACTAGTTTTAGATCAAATTAACAAACCAATTTAGCGTGCACTCTAAACAATCTATCAATCATGAATGAATGAATAAACATTCCTATTAGTAAAAACAAACGATAATCATGTGAAAAACTTCAAGATAGAATTGAAACAAAACTCAAATCATATATTAAGAACTAGGAATTCATCCTTAATCAATAAGAAAATTAGCTACTCATGTTTTTGAAATTCACACAAATAATAATTAAAAGGAGAATTTTTAAAGTTCACACAAATAATTAAAAAGAAGAATTTTGAAAAGCAAACAAAAACACAAGTGTTGTGTGTGTAGAGAGGTGTGTAAAGATATGTAAAAGTGTGTAGAGAACTTCTCTACTTATAGGCTTCAATGTTCTCCAAATCTTCCAAGGAATAGAATCCTCATTCCATAATAATTCAATTTCCAAATTCAAGTCTTTCTCATCTTCCATCTTCTCTTTCTAACTTTTAGCCAAATTCTCCATCCAATTCCAAGTCTTCACACCCATGAGAAGAATCCACACAAAAATCTGTAATTTTGGTCGTCGGAAAGCTGGTATTATGGCCGGAATTTGGCCGAATCCGACCATCTTCTTCTCCGTCGACAGAATATTCCGTCACGGCCTCGTCCAAGTCAACGGTCAAACTGACGGTCTTCGTTAGTCAACCGGGTCAAAGAAGAGAAGTCAGACACTGAGTCAGCAGCGAGTCAGTTGATTGGTCTAACTGGATTGTTTACTCAGCTGAGTTGGATCGGCTATGGATCGGTCATCTGAATCATTGAGTTGACTCGCCGAACTGCAGTCCTAGAGTCTCGATCATTTCTTCGGGATTTCCAGGCCACATTCAGGCCATCATTTTCTTCAATTCCTGCACACAATTTATCATACATTCATCTCCTAAAACATTCATCTATAACCCTTTTCAAAACTAAACCTATTCTTGATTCATGAGTAGCAGGAACTTCAATCGAAACATCAATCTCAATAGCACCATCAATGTTTTGTTCATCTCTGTTCATTGGCATCGGCAACTTCATCTTCTCACTGCAACACACCCATCTTAGATGTAGCACCACCTTCATTCATGTAATTCTCAGACCTGCAACACCATTCCATCAGTGTTGCCTTCTTATTCCACCAACAGACTCACCACTCCACCATCTGAACTCGATCAAAACTCAAATCCGAGCTGAACCCAATCAACAGCATCTCTGCTTCTCTGATTTCAATCGACTAACAGAACCCATCAAAAACAACAGCAGCTTCATTCATCTCGATTAACATCCATCTCAATTGTAGAGATCGCCAGCCATCACAACAAAACTCTAACCCATAAGTGACAAATCAAAACCTTGTGTTAGCTTCTTCATCCCGATTTCCCTGAGTTAGATCTCTCGTTTCTTAATTGAAGATTCAAGCTTAAAAACCCCAGCTCTTCTCGATCTGGTACAATTTCTTCCTCTCTGTGTTATTAGCAGCACCCGATTCAAACCACACAAAGACCACCAACACTCCATCTATCCAACTGCGAATCCGCTCATTGCATACTCGAACCCATAATGACCCATCAATTTCTTCTCAACAAATGACCACCGTAACCCATCTTCAATCAATCTCCGCTCATTCATCTCCATCAAATCCCCTTCTCTTGGTTTAATTTCTCTTCTTCCACCAGCTTCAATCCTCATATGAGTCCATCTTCGACCTTCAACAGCAAAACCCATTTCTTAAATCATCTTCTCTCGGCTCTTGATTTGGTCTCCCTTACTTTCAATCACTCGGTACACAGCGGCAGCCATTGTTCAGGTGAAATGAATGAATGATTGAGAAGATTACTCTTCTCAATTTAGGGTTGTAGGAGTAGGGGATGGATAACGGTACCCTACTGCATAGGCTAGGGGACACCCCAGGGATAATTACACCCTCTGATAATGATAAGGGGTACCTGAATGACAACCCCTTAACTTCAGCTGGGCCTGTCTTTAGTGCTTCTCCAAATAGAGTTTCCCCTTAACCTTGGCTGGGCTCTAGATAGTGTTCGCCCATGAAATGACAATTTTGCCCTTTTGTCTCAAATAGAGTAATTTCTTCTTCTTTTCTCCGTGTGACTCCAAAGTAGCTACAAAACTCAAAACAAGCGTAAAATACATAATTTACAAGAAAAATAGCAAAGAAAGCATAAACAATAGATAGTAAATAGGATGTATTCTACACCCTATCAGGTAACTACATCAATGAGAGACGCTTTCAGAATTTGTCTCCGTAGAAGATTTAGTTGCGTTACCAAAGGAGTATGGCTGGGACTGCTTAGCACTGCCCATCTCAAAGACAGCCTCATGAACCTAGCGTGACAACATCTATCAAGTCCAAAGCTCTGGATACTCGTGGGAAAGGGATTGTCTCCCTCTTCTCTATTTCATGAAGAAACGTCAAGAAAGCCATCGGTTCCAGTTTATCCCTCTAACAGTGAGACGAGCTTTACCACTATATGAAGACTACCAAGTTCGTGCCCGTAGCTATCACGCCTCTCCCCGCCTCTTCGATCACAACTGCCGCCAGAACTGTTGTTGCTCGTCGATTAATAACATCCGAGCTTCACCATATCAACGACCATTACGTACAAAAGACCCATCGGGCATACAAGATAGAGCCACGTAGACCACGCTTGGGGACCGAGGCTCAAAGATGAAATTCCTTTACCGTCACCAAGAACTTCTTCAACGCTCCACCCACTAGAAGCTGCTTCAACGCTCTCCGGGACCTGCTTGCTCCAAAAGATGCTTCAACGCTCTCAGCGGGACCCACACCACGTTCGAACATACAAGGTTCACGTTTGGGCAAAGCAAGCACGCCTAGATCCCACGTTCGAGCAAAGGGAAGACCGATGTTGGTTAGCAAGACCGGTGTTCGTCAAGGCAAGACCGGTGTTGGTCGAAGTAGCAAGGATGACACTCGAGCAAGCACATAAACTATACGGGCAAAGAAAGCAAGGCCGGTGTTGATCAAGTCACAAGGCCGGTACTGCTCAAGTCACAAGGCCGGTGTTGATCAAGTCACAAGGCCGGTACTGCTCAGGTCACAAGGCCGGTACTGCTCAGATCACAAGGCCGGTACTACTCAGGTCACGAGGCTTGTATTGGGCCAGTAAACGAGGATGGAGTCAAGTCCGCAAATCCGGTGTTGGTCGAGATCGCAAGGCTAATATCCCATCACGCAAGCAAGACTGATATCACGTCACGCAAGTAGGACGGTATTGGGTCACGTCAGGCTGGTATTGGTCAAGGCCGATCAATGTCACAAGGTTGGTATTGTGCCACGTCAGCGAACAAGGCTGGTATTGGGTCACGTTAGCAAACAAGACCGGTGTCGGTCGAAGCAGCGATGTCCATCAGGGTTCGTCAAATCAGCAAGGTCGGTGTTGGTCAAGGGGCAAGTCTGGTGTTGGGGTGAGGCAACAGGTTTGGTATTTCGTCGAAGCAGGCACAACCGGCCCCAAGCAAAGCCGGCATACGGCGGGTCCCCCTTGATCAGGCACATCCAGCCCCAAATTGGTCGAAGCGAGCACGTAGGCCCCAAGCAAAGCACGCACGCGGCAGCTCCCACTTGATCAGGCACACCCAGCCCCTAATTGGTCGAAGCAGGCACAGCCGGCCCCAAGCAAAGCAGGCACGCGGTGGGTCCCACGTTCGAGTAAGGCAGGCATAACAAGCCCACGTTCGAGCAAGGCAGGCATAACAAGCCCACGTTCGATCAAGCAGGCGCATGATGAGTCCCACGATCGATCGAAGCAGGCGCAACAGTCCGTTGAGCAGGCACATCAGCCCCACACTCGAGCGGAACAATCACAAAGAAGGCTCTCGACCGAATCAGGCATAGCAAGGTCGATCGAAGGCAAGACCGACATCATGCTAGGGGAACGCTCGCCTGAACGCCTCTTGAACGTGACATGCTCCAAGGACAGGACGACTCGTCTCTCCTGGTAACATCTAACTTTGTCTCATAAGTTTTATCTGTATATGTCACCATCTAATGCCTACCATACTATTGTGGGGTACACAATAGTGTAGCCATTATGTAGGGTACACTATTGTGGGGTACACAATAGTGTAGCCATTATGTGGGGTACACAATAGTGTAGCCATTATGTGCTAGGCAGGGGACTTAATGTTGATGGTGGATTTTAGTTTAGGGCTAAAATTGTAAAACCAAATTTATGCGCTGACATCCTGCAAAGAATAAAGCCGCTGATAAGTGATGAATACTTCTTCACTTTACTAATTCACCTAGAATGGAGCATGTGGCAACAATCCCAAAGATTCTCGTGAATTAAATACACGAAATTCATCCAGGTTGGAGCATGTAGCAACAATCCCATATACCCTGTGAATTTACAACATTATTAATTAATGCATGACCAGCCTTGTATTTCATGTACTCATTATTGGTGCGGCATGACGACTGTGTGTTGTTCTCAGCAGAGCAACACGAACCTCCAAGCATTAATAATGAAGCATGTACGAAATACCCGTACAGGCTGCGACTCTTGGTGTGTTATACTAGCCCGATTGAGCATACGACTCTCGGTGTGTTATACTAGCCCGATTGAGCATACATCTCTTGGTGTGTTATACTAGCCCGATTGAGCATATTTGAATCTGGATTGTCCATATCAGTCTCATAAACGGTCACAACCATCCAACTTCACCAGCATGATTGGATGACTTGGATTGGCTCCATAACCCCCAAACAGGTATTTGAATATTCACCACCGACCCAACGCCGGCCCCGCATGGTCGGCCTCCCCAAAAGGGTGGCATAGCTTGCCAAACCGTCTAAGCCAAAGCAGTATGGACGAAAAACCCTAAATTAGGGTTTGCGGCACATTACATGTGTCGCAAAACAGTCTCAACCATCCATCTTCGCAGGCATAGATGAAGGGTATAGATGTAGATTCAAAGGGCCCGGAGTATGTCAACACGCTCACGGTAAGCCCGCATACACACATGACAGATCGGTCAGGACCAACCATGGATGGTCGTTCCAGATCATGCGCCCAAAGTGGGCATGCCGCATGGCCGACAAAACCCTAATTGAGGTTTGTATTTATCGCAAACGTCCGTTTTCTCGTGATCGAATGAAGGGTTTAGGAGTCGACTGAGCAGGTCCAGTGAGCATCAACATGATCACCGTGGACCCATCTATCTCCATACCCGATCATCCAAGGCATACCATGCCTGGTTGTTCCAATTCGCACGCCCAAACTAGCGTGGTCACACCTCCCAATCACGAACTGATCTCGACCACTCAACTTCGACGGACAAATTGAGTGGCTTAGATCATGTTTCCATGGGACAGTAAGGTATAGGCGTGAACACCAGCCTACCACCTACACGCCGAACCAATCGGTCGGGACCGACCAAGCTTGGTCGTCTTGAAACGCGTTCCCGAAGTTGGCATGAAGCGCGGAATTTGCGGCACCAAACTTCTGTCGTAAATCAATCCTGACCGCTCCTCTTTGCCGGACAAATTGAGCGGCCAGATCACACTTTCACGGGACAATGAGGTATGGGCATGTATACCGGCATGCCGTCTACACGCATGCCCGATCGGCCATGCCAAAATCGTGTCCCAAGCTTGGATTCGACCAAGCTGAAAAGTGGTGCTTGCGCACCTCTTCTAAAACCCTAATTCCACTAACGGTCGCAGATGAGTGTCTTAAAAATCATCTCGTCCGTCCAACTTCACCGGCTTGGTTATACAACCCTGGTCAGGAGTTAATTGGTCAGTGAGGCGTCATGGTGATCACCACCCGTCACTCTACCACACCATGTGGTCGGCCAAGGGAGGACTTTCTTGCGCAACCTCCAAACCATCAGATGAAGTAGGCTGGACATGAGGCTATTTTGAGACGCTCAAACAGCGATGCTTCATACATGCTGAATATACTCGATGCAGTACCTGCATAGAATACACACGATACTTCACAAGTATCGACTTCCTAAATAACTTAGTTATTTAATCTAGCATTACATGCTACTTTCTGTGGGTCCCACGATCCACACACTCGAGACATCAATCATGTCACAAACTGGGGATACATACTGGGGTATTGGTCTCAAGTTTCGGCATGCAGCGCACAACGCGCCATCACAAGAACGTGTCAGGAAGTCATGGACGGTTAGTGATGATTGGAGAAGTGGGCAAGACTGGTCGTGTGACACTAACACACGACTCCACTACTCCATCACTCCACTTTCTCCACTTCCCACGAGATACGAGGGTTAGGCTTAAAGACTTGTATAAATAGGTTCCTTACCCTATTTTCCAAACAGGAACAAGGCAGGACAAGACAACAGAGGCAAGTGTTTATACAATCGTATTCAAACACCGGAACTGATAGCTTACATCCTGCAAGCCAGTTCAGCTTTCTGATATAAGTCATACATAGCCAACACCTTCACAATCTCAACACCTTCTTCGCTTCCCTCCCTAAGATCAACCCCATCTCCTTCACTTTGTGACCGAAACAAGTCTGGAACGGCCATTTCTTGGTTTAGGCCGGATTTGCACAGATTGATTTCTCGAATCTACAAGCACTCCGTGCAAGTGCATTTGTTTAAGGTTTAGACTCATTTCTCATCCACACACCCCAAATTACCAAAACCGGCAGAAATAGTTTTCACCCATAAACAATATCTTTCAACCATTTGTTTGGGCATGCATGAATAGCCTTACATTTCATACCCAGACCTATCATAATCGACTTCATCTCCGTGTATTTACTGGGTAACGTATTTTCTTCCGGTATCCACCCTTTTATCATTTCCAGCAATTTGGTCACACAATTACCTGATATTCCAAACTGTTTCTTTATATTTTGCAGCTCCACAATCGCAGAGAGTGTACTGACCTTGCGTTCACAAGTGGGATACAACTTCTGTTCAGCCAATTTTTTGTACTTTTTATGTCGCTTTTGTGCATCTGGTTCAAACTCAAATGGATCTTCATCACCATCCTGTGTCCCATTCACATCATCTATGCAAACACCACCACCATTCCTTCCATGAACTTCAAATGCAGCATCAATAAGAGGACTAAAATCTGGAAATGCATCTTCTATAATTTGATCATTACCCACATCCTCTACTGGAATATTCATCGCATTATTAACCGACTGCTTCTCACCATGAAGGACCCAAGTCACATACGTCTTGTCGATACCATACAGGTACAAATGATGCTGCACTTTCTTAATACTAAGACGTTCCCCATTTAAACATCTAGAACATGGGCAAGGACAATGCGTTTTCCAAAGACCATATGTAGATGCATATTGAATGAAAATTTTCACCCCATCTCTGTACACTTTACCAAATCTATCATTTTCGAACATCCAAGACTTATCCAATTCTCTCGGCATTCTGAAAAATCAAAATTAACCACATTAGCATCTCATCTGGTGTGAAAAAAAGCAGTAAAGTCTACGATAGCTACTGGCATCTTTAAATATAGATTTATACAATGAATGTTTCTATATAGCTAATTAAGCATAAGATGTTAACGAGTATTGAATTTTTAATGCTAGTTTTAAAAGTTTGAACATATAAATCCAGCCCTCTTTGTGGACAATTTTGACAAAAGCCTTATTCGCCTATTTATGAAATGCAGGTTCCTTTTATTTTATTTTTTACTTTTTTTTTGCTAATTCGCAAATTTTATTAATGGATAGCCAAAAGATCAAAAAGAAGACAGCTTAAAAAAAGCAAGTTACTGACACTAAGAAAACCATATCCAAGTAAATACTGTGAGGCAGCAGCCTAGTACGTATATGGCAACACTAAGAAAACCATAACCAAACAATGAAAAATGAATAACACACTGATGCTTTCTTAGAAGTAAAGTGATAGGTCTAGAATAATGCAATTAAACAGAATGGACACCAGTTGTTAACGACCCCAGTTGCTGCAATCATGCAAGGTACAGAAATAGCACCAGTAGATAACAGATAAAGAACATAAAAAGAAAGGCTGAAGTCTTCCTCATCGTAATAGCAGAGGAGATTATTAATTATTAGAGAACCGAAATCAGTGATGACGAAGGGTTAGCCTTGCCTTTGTGGGCTTAAAAGACCTCAAAACTTGGTGAAAATCAACTCTGACTAATAGCTGGATGCACACCCTTAAGCTCATATATCTGAACCAGTGTATTTTTTTGTTATAATTTCCTCTGCTTCCTATTCTTTCTTTTCTCCGTATCCTTGGTGTGCCTACTCCTCACACTACAATATAGAAAAAGCCTGGTCCTTAACTGGAATTAGGAAAGTGATGCTACTTTTCTAGATGTCAGTAGTACATAAACCACTGCACCTAACAATTTCAAAATAGTAGGATGAATTGTTAACTTTCTACAAACAATATGCCATCAGTGGTGTACCTTGGCAGTTTGGCAAGTCTTATTGATTCCTGGAATGCATCCAAATTACTACAGAGAATCTTTCCCTTCTCTTGGATCATCAAATTTCCTTCCCAGCCTAAACATTCTTCCCACTGACATCTAAGGTCCCCAGGGCTTCTCAAAAGTAAAGTAAATACTGCAAAAATTACTTTTCTTTTTAATTGCTATAAACATGGCAGCAAATATATATTTGAACCAGATCAAATTCACCTCAAATATTACTTTACCTATCAACACCGACTCAGTCAATCTATGAATTTTCAATCAATCGATTATTGAAAGCAAACAAATTTCGGCCAATATCATGCATTTAGGTTAGATAATGTAAATCTAATTTCTAAACCCAATGTTACAATAATCCATACACAACCCGATTCATATAGAATGAAATCTGAGAGACACCACCGGATTCACATAGATTCAATTTAGAAACCTAAATTGCTATCACCATCTTAGATTCTTAAAGCAACAAAAAAGAGAGGAAGAAAACCAACCTGTAATTGATAACTTCCTAGCAAATTAGGCAAGATTGCTGAGATTTAATCCTCTAATTCCTTCAACTATCGTTAGAAGATTGGGAGACCAAAGTTCGCATTTGAGTTCAACTGATATAAGTTAGGTAAGAAAGAGTTGTGTCGGTCGTTTTTAGAAGATTTGGGAAAATATCTAAGTTAGGTTGTGGTTCCCCGTATTTTCTGGTTCCGGGATATAAGTCATTGTAAGGTTCTAAAACTGAAATTGGTTCCAAACAAAAGATTTGTAAAATCTTAATATTTATATTTTGCATTTTCTAAATTTTAAAATAAATCAATGTGTTAGCTATGTAAAATTGTGTTACTACTAAAAATGAGAAAGAGTTATTAAGATGGGGTGGATTTTGGTATACATGGATTTTGGGTAGGAATATTAGAATAAGTGATGTGTTAGGGATGTATAACTAATGGTATCACACTTTCAATAGTTATTTAGTTTTTATGAATTAATTCCAAATTATGGTAACTACTTCTTAATTTGCTAACCCTTTATATGAGTTACTAGATTTATAATGGATCCTTTGAGTTACCAAAAAAAAATTAGTTAGGAATCCTATTGTTACAAAAACCCAAATTTGGTGTAGTGGTTCATGTTACCGTACCTAAACGTGTACACCATGTTGGCTCAACAATAGTTAAACGAAGTTAACCATATGATCACTGTCGTATAAACCTTGTGCATCTTAACCATAACTAGTTCAAATGACTCAAATGAAACTAGTTAAAGAGTTGTTCAATTGCTATATTCTCATAGAAGTATACAAGAACACGATCGAAGCAAAATCGGTTTGATTCACTCAAATCAATTGATGAACATTATAGCCACGGTTTGCAAAGATTGCATTCCTTATTATATAAATGTTTATGTTCATGTACACAACCGATTTTAAAGCTTTAACCTTCAAGTATGCAAACGTGTATGCATACTTGATATACCAGGACCAAAATTGGGTTTCGCTAGTACGCAAACGGGTATGCGTACTTCCAATCCCAACAGAAATATTCAGACATGAACCTTACGCCAGTACGCGAACGGGTGCGCATACTTAGGTTCCCGGATTTCTCAAGCCAACAGGTACGCGTACGGGTACACATACTATGGTTCCCGGACATGGATTACATATGTGCAAGAGTACACAACATGTCATATCATATAATGGTTAAGTGTTCTAAACTCTTATTTCAATCATTGAAACTTTCTTAGAGGATGACAATAGCCGTTTTCACACACTATTAGCATCAAAGCAATTTTCAAGTTATTGAAATAATCATAACGAAACATTCCAAGTCTACACCAAATAATTGTATCACACAAACCATTTAAGATGTTACTCGGCAATTTTCACATGATCATCTTTTGACTTGCGTCAAGAATATAAGATGAACTTGGTCGAAGCGAAAGCATGCCAACACATATTTCGAGAAATATGTAAGCGAGTTAAACTCAGCTCGAAATCTCAAATGTGTATAATAGAAAACTATATCGTAACACGACTTATGTCTCAATATAGGAGATAGAGTAGAAATATACTTTCCAAGTGATAGATGAGTTTCAGTCTCCACATACCTTTTGTTGATGAAGTTCCACAAGCTCTCCTTAGTAGTTCTTCATCTTCAAATGATGAACGTCGTGAAATCTAAGGCTCAACTACATAATCTATGTCCTAGTCCGAGACATATATAAGTAGACTAGAAATCAAGACTTATAGTTTTGATCACTAACATTGACAAACATGCTTGAGATAGCAACGCATGCGAGTTCGACCGAGCAGTGTTCTAACAATCTCCCCCTTTGTCAATTATGGTGACAAAACTATCAATACATATGGATTACAAAATAAATAAAACTTTGTAGCTTCTCATTCAAATGCTTGATCTCCTTGGCATCTTCAACACGACTCGAAATCTTCGTCACTTCCAAGTACTCCATGATTCTTAACGTGTTCAACTCAGCATCATAGTTATTGAAGATCCGTAGCGATAACAATGAGAAAACAAATGCTCTCAATCATTGTTATACAGTGTCATAGTATCATTACACATCATCAAAGTTCAATTGTATCACAACTTTGACAACAATACTATGGTGATATGTATCACTCCCCCTTAGTCAATACTTCATCTCGACATGAAAACCACTCCCCCTTACATAATGATCCGTAAACCATATGTACTTATAGTATGAAAATACACATTAATTTCCCCCATTTTTGTCAATAAAAATTGGCAAAGGTACGAAAACTAGTGGGATCCTCATGAAATTTTCATAGAGATACTTCATGACCAAAAGAGAATAACATACCAACTTATTTAGATGCTGTTAGAGCATAGCTCGGTTGAACCCACCAAACGTTGGTATGTCAAGTTTGGTTGTCATATTTTAGTGAATCAAAACTCATTTAAAGAGTCGCTTGATTATGTACTAGAGTCAACTTCGTATAGGTTAGCTTTTCTTCTGATATAAGATTCACTCAAACTAGATCGAAAATTCGACATGGATCTTTAGACTGTTTGTAGATCTAAAGACGTCTTGTGATAATCCATTGTTAACAGACTCCGTTCTGTGTGTGATTGATCACAAGAGATTCAAGTTGTTGTGTGCAGGCATGTATTGAAGATCTAAGAAGATTTGAAGACAAATAAGATATTGAAGATTTCTGATTTGGGGTTCATAAACTTTGGCGTGCACAATACTTGTTTCGGTATAGAGGATCCAACTATAATCGGTTTATCCTTGTGGTATATTGGATTGATTAGTTGTGTAGATCGGCATCAATACAATTCTTTGTGATTAAAAGTATTGATTGCAAAATCTTAACAATTACCTTTGGTAATTGAGAATAAGATAGATCTAACAACCTGACGAAGGAGTTTATTGAGATAAACAGAAGAGCCTTTGTCGAACTCACATCACTTGGTTGAAGAGAGTTGCTACCAAACAGATTTGTTATTCCTTTACTGTTTGGAATACGAACCAAAGGAATTGTTCCAAGTACGTGACTTATTCATAAGTTGGAGGCGTGGGAATACAGACGGAACTAGGTGAACTATAGGTTTAGTTGCTTGGTCTCAACTATACGAAGTTGGTTTAATTTTGTGTAGCGGCTTAATCTTGAGAGTATTCAATTCTGGACAAGGTCCCGGGGTTTTTCTGCATTTACGGTTTCCTCGTTAACAAAATCTTGTTGTGTCATTTATTTTTATTTTCCGCAGTATAATTATTTTATTATAATTAAAGTAAATTACACAAACGTTAATTCCTATTTACTTGATAGTAATCCTATTGTATTTGGTTAAGTCCGAACCTCTTATCAAGTAAACATACTTCGTTGTTGTATTATCTCGATCTCGTATTTATAGACGATCACACGAAGTGTGAACCGATTAGTTGCATTGTCTCGACTCAGTCCATAGACAATCACTTTCGGAGAAAGGACTTATAGGTAGGAAAAGTTTTAGCTTGAACTATATTTGGGTACCCTTGCCTTTTCAATTGGTATCAGAGCAGGCAAACACGAAAATATCTAACAATCTGTGTTTGGTGCGATCCAACCTATAAGAAATTGAATCTAATGGTCGATTCAGTTAACGTAACGGCAGGATTTGATTACTTCAAAAATTCGTGGTGGAAGACCCGGATGAAGTATGTAATACTCTTGTTCCTAAATGCTTTAGAATTTGGAATTATGCTTATGTATGTCTTGAGTGACTTACATAATCCTTTGGCTATCATAGGATTGTATATTATTATAGTAAGTAACAATGATACAATGGCCTATGAGACATGTCGCCTCTTGAAAATGCATAAGATTTTGCTCAAAATTTTTATGAACATCGACTATTGTGTTCCGGCAAAATCAGGAATCTTGAATATATTTTGGATGGCCTACCAAAGTATATACATGTACATTTTCAGATCAAGGACTGTCAATGTTTCGCTTTCTAGGATGCGATTTTGGAAAATATGTGATCCTACAAGGAATGAGTTTTCAGTTAATAATTCTATTAACAATGGTTTGCTTTATACACCTCACAACTATTTTAATGAAGCAATTGATCTTTTGAAACATCACCGGGTTTATGATTCTGATGATATTTTTAACAAATATCATATCTTGTTCAAATTTATCGTTGTATACTCTAGTAAATTCTTGAATATACTTCAAGTAATATTATCAAATTTTGGTAATAAAAGAGTAAACAGACTTTTGGACAAAAACATGGAATCAATCCGAAATAAAGATCCAGTCCATGAAAAACCGATTTTCCAAAAGAAAGACCTAGATACAAAATCGGAATTGTTTCCCCACAAGTCATGGTTTCCGATTTTGAGAGTTTTTCCTAAAACCAGTTATTTACGGTTTTGATATCAAGTCTTCCTATAAAAGATAATCTGTTGCTATGTCTTCTTACATATTTGGGAATATTTTCAAAACCGTAACTAGGGTTTTTCATATTTTCACAAGTATGGGAAAAAGGAAATCAAGAACCAAATCCACTAATAATCGGGTCAGGATTGAAGACATTGATAAAATCAGATTTCCTAACAGTATTGATAACAAGCATGATTTCACTAGTTTTGTTGACAGCTCTTGTTATAGGAAATACAAAATTCTTAAGAGAATGGATTTTACCACTGAAAAGAAATTTGATCCAGATGTCCAAGAAAAGGAATATGTGAAGTTTGTTCAGGATCGAAGCTGGGGAAAACTTTTTGGTTTTGAAAAATATTCACCTGATATGGTAAGAGTTTTTTATGCAAATATCCATAATATTGATCATAAAAAACTTTCCTTTGTTACTCTTGTTGGTCAAGGAATCTACTATGTTGATCGTAAGACAATATCCAATGCTATTAATTACAACGAGGAATGTAGTCACTTGATTACTGGAGTTGAAATTGAACATGATACCATTTCCACACATCTCACTGGATGATCAACAGAATGGGAAAATGGTAGATTACCAACAAAAGATATACCCTTCCACCTACGGGTATTTGGTAAACTTGCTTTAGCTACCCTATTTGCAAGTACAAGAGATAAGTCTGTTTGGGACAAAGATTTTGCAGAATTTGTTTAATTTTTGGAGATCCTCAAATTGATATTTGTGGGATCATTGTCAGTCAAATGATAAAAATCTCAGATTTTATTGCTTCCTCAGGAATAAAGAGGCATATAGGCTTTCCCTGTATAATTACAGAGATTTGCAAATTCATCTCAGGAGATGAGATCGATGATATGAGAAGCATTACGGCTGTCTCTAATAAGACTATAGGTCAAATGATTGGAGGACAATCTAGTAATAAAATGGGTGTTAAAAGAATTTCACCAAATTCCTACAAAAAGTCTCTTCTTGTTCATCTTGAAAATCTTGGTAAACAACTTGACTGTTTTCAGAAACAGTTGGGCTTTGCTGCTCGAAAAGATGCAGAAACTCTTAAAGGAGTTCAAAACTTGAATCAGAGTTTTGGGATCAAGAATCAAAAATTGAAGAAGATCGACATAAAGTACTTGATCCTAAGGAATGTTCTTCCCAATGATTAAGTTAAAAAGGAAAAATAGACAGTAGTTTTTGATTATTTCAATAATTGTATTAGGTCTATTTTATGAATAAAACTAGTATGAATAAAATTATTTGATTTATAATTTTTCTTGTGATAGTTTTTGATTTACATAGCCTTCGCTTGAATGCTTTATGATTATTTCTATGTATGTTTATGGGATGTTTGATTTCAGTTTTGAGGTAACAATCTTGTTAGTTAATTGTTTTCCTGTTTAAGAAAAGCCTGATTTTTATTTCATTGCTTTTGCTTAACAAAAATTTCGGTACAATTGATGTTTTATTCCATGATGTTTGTATGGATGTGTGTGTGATTCAATTGGTTCCGGTTAAGAAAAACTATTGTTATCTTGCTTTATTGTGTGATATCAATTGTTTAGGCTTACAATTTCAAAATTGATTGCAATTGCGGTCTATAATGTCTATGTTGTTTCAATTGCTTCCCAACAGGTGAATAATTATGCAAGTTGATTTATTTGGTTTTGTATGAATTGTTTATGGCTTAACGAAAGAAAAGGTTTATGGGATGAGTTGTTTAGTCCAATTTGATTAGATAAGAGAAACTAAGTTAATTGTGATCTTAGTTAGACTTATCAAAGTGGAGGTTTTGAATTCAAGTCTAATCGAATGCCTTAACAAGAAATACTAGTTAACTAACCTAGTACTTGTCTTGTTTAAAAGTTAAAGGTCTAAGTTATATGGATAATTAGAGATGAGAAAAATAAAGTTATCTTTTATTTTGGTTTTATCGAACAAGCGATTGTATTTGTACAATCTGTAATTATTAACAAAGGGTGCTTAGTTGATTTTTGGTTTGCTATTAGGGAAAATTGCTTGATCAATTGTTTCCTTGATAACTATTGATAGTGGATTTTCGTTTCAAATTTAAATTTGTAAAAAAACCGGAAAAATCATGGATAAAGCCATTTTTAAGTGTTGGATATTCCCTCACTTAATTCACCAAGAATGGATCATGTAAAGAACAATCCTTCTTGTGAATTTCATCGACCTTGAGTGGCATGTTTACTCTTATAGAGTAACATGAACCTCCAAAGCACTATAATGAATCATTATCGATGAGACCGAGTGTTACTCATATATATAAGAGAAACCATGTACGAAATACCCGCATTATGCTCTGGTGTGTTATATTAGCCCGAGCCCTCTCGGTGTGTTATTACAAAATTTCGGTGCAATTGCGGTGCTATAATGTCTATGTTGTTTCAATTGCTTCCGGTTGAGGTGAATAATTATGCAAGTTGATTTATTTGGTTTGTATGAATTGTTTATGGCTTAACGAAAGAAAAGGTTTATGGGATGAGTTGTTTAGTCCAATTTGATTCCGGATAAGAGAAACTAAGTTAATTGTGATCTTAGTTAGACTTATCAAAGTGGAGGTTTCAGTTATTCAAGTCTAATCGAATGCCTTAACAAGAAATACTAGTTAACTAACCTAGTACTTGTCTTGTTTAAAAGTTAAAGGTCTAAGTTATATGGATAATTAGAGCCTGATGAGAAAAATAGAGTTATCTTTATTTTGGTTTTATCGAACAAGCGATTGTATTTGTACAATCGGTTTAACAAAGGAACTAAGGTGCTTAGTTGATTTTTGGTTTGCTAAACTATTAGGGAAAATTGCTTCGGTCAATTGTTTCCTTGATAACATATCAAAACAAATTACTTTGTATTTTCGGTTTTGATATTGGTTATCAGAAATGGCGTGTGGAACCCTCGTGCTTAACATTATAGGTTGCAAGTCTATTTTGAGATTTGTAAGATTCTTTTCGGTTTGTCCTTTATTTTTTCGTTTCTTTGTCATTTTGTGACAAAAAGGGGGAGAAATATATGGAGTAAACAAGTGATACTAGCATTGATTTTATATTGATTGGTATCACTAAAGGAAAAGAACATTGGTGCTTAAACGTTTATCTAACGAAAAAGTGAAAGCATAGACTAAGGGGGGGTAACATATCATTACAAAGGAATAACAAAGACGTGCGGATTGATAAAATCTACCTATCTTACCTTTAGGGGGAGTAATATTCTTTGTTATTATAATGTCAACAACGACATTTAAGGATTGAATGCATACAGGTTATTGTGCTGTTGAATTCGGGAATCAAACGTATGTGTAATGAATTCTTGTAATTTGTTTATCCATATGATGTAAGAGTTTTGTCACTAAAATTGACAAAGGGGGAGATTGTTAGAGCATAGCTCGATTGAACCCACCAAGCGTTGGTATGTCAAGTTTGGTTGTCATATTTTAGTGAATCAAAACTCATTTAAAGAGTCGCTTGATTATGTACTAGAGTCAACTTAGTATAGGTTAGCTTGAAAGTATTAGGATATGAGACATTACAAGTATTGCGAAGACTTGAAAAAGTGAAGAAGTAAGAAGCTACAACGACAACATCATCCTTCCACTTGAGGTTAGTGATATTTGACTTGAATTGTTTCATTCCCAAATGTATCTTTCAAGTCGTGCATATTGAAAACAAAACTGCGAAGCATGAACACTCTAGATAGACATAGTATTAAGGAATACAATACGAGGTTTATTGCTTAACCATTAAACTTTGTAGATAAGACATCGACATAATCGTTTAAATGCTATTGTGATTATGTATGGGTATGAGGTGAGGATTTCATCCTAGGAAACAATGTTTTACATGTGTTTTAAGGAAGTAAATTCATGAACTTGTTTTGTGAATCGAAAAGGAAATCGCCAGGCGTTATTGGTATTGTTATTCATTGCATATCTTGTGAACAACCAATATGTGTGATTAGTATAACCGCTCATGACTTGTTTGTGTTCTTGGTAAAACTATTCACAAAGGCCTGACTTATGTATTTGTATGACTTTTATTAGTGAAACCGATCTTAAGTAATCACCTGAGATGGTATGATCGAGTTTGTGATTTTGTGTAAGACCGACTCTGGGTAAAGGGGAACTGATCCTAGTAAGAGGTGCAACACATCACACAGGGGAATCGATCCTTGTATGAGGTGCATCATGTTTTAGCAAAAGGGGGAATTGATCCTATGAACATGTGCAACACGTTTTTAGGCAAAGGGGAACCGATCCTATGGACATGTGCAACACATTCAAGTTAGATTTTTTTTTTTACTCGGTCAAAAATAATTAAAAGTAAAAAAGCGGAACTGTACAGGGTCGAGGTCAAACTAGCGCCTAGCCGTTAGGCTACACGCCAATAAAACCTAATTGAAACGAAAATAAACCTCTCCAGGCCATTCTACAGAAAGAATAAAGCCTGGCCTACCCTCATAAAACTCATAATCATCTTCAGCCAACAAACATGCTTGTTTAGCCGAAGCGTCTGCGGAAAAGTTAACTTCCCTATAGCTGTGAACATAGCGTATATTTGTATAGAAACTTCTCGCCATTTTCCACTTCTGCAACAGCTGCCATGGTAATTCACCCTTCTGAAGAGCTAGAATGGAACTCAAAGAGTCCGACCTAACACATAGATTTGGAACATTCCACCTCTTGGCAACCATGGCACCATAAATAACCGCACAAACTTCCGCATAATAGTTGGTTTGCCAGCCAAGACCAACACAAAGAACGCCAATAACTGCCGAATTTGAATCTCGAAAGTAACACCAGAACCAGCTTGGCCTGGGTTTCCACGTGATGCACCATCACAACAGATCATTCAAGTTAGATACCATATATATGTGGGGAACCGATCCTAGTACCTAGTCAACCGAATTTTGGGAAGCTAGTGTGACTATGCACAGTACTCACATGGAGGTAGAACCGAAAGTTGTTTTGGTAGGACCGTTAAACCCATGATCAGTGATTGAGTGTTCTTGATCAATCACATAGTTCTTGAAAGTCAGATGAACCAATTCTAAACTTGTTTGGAAGTGTGGAAAATCGGTTTCAAGGTTGTATGAAAGAGGACTTACAGAGTAAGGATGTCGACATACTTTGAACATGTGCAGTAACGCTTATCTTTAATTGTTCAAAGTTATTCCTTAATATCTAAAGGAAGAAAATCCCATGATCGAAACATAAATAAGTTAAGAATCTTTTATTTAAGGTTTTTAATTTTATTTTAGGAAAACGAGAATTAGTAATGTGCATTTACTAGTTGAAGATTTTCCAAAGAGATTTTCGGTCATTATGTTGGACAGAGCATTTCCAGGAATTATGGAAAGCGAATTTGGAATATATTGCATATCTTGAGAATATTTTTCGGTTTTGGAAATTCCTTGGTGTCCAAACTTCCTTGTCTATAAATACTTGAAGTTTGCATTTCTAGCAAACTAATCCTTCGTGACAGCAAACTTCCTCGGTTGTGTTGTTACTGGTGAAGCCGCCTATTCGGATAGCAGAGTAACCTAATTAGGCGAAATCTCTTACGGCCGCTCAGTTTAAAGTCTTCTTTGGGATTGAGAAGCTCTATTAGTACCGTTGGTGGGAAACTAGATAATTGCGGTTTATCTTGTGTTTTCGATTGATTTGATTGAATAACGGTGGTTGAACTTTGATTGCACCTAGTTTGTTTATGCTCGAGAATCTTCTCTTCTGATATAAGATTCACTCAAACTAGATCGAAAATTCGACATGGATCTTTAGACCGTTTGTAGATATAAAGACGTCTTGTGATAATCCATTGTTAACAGACTCCGTTCTGTGCGTGATTGATCACAAGAGATTCAAGTTGTTGTATGCAGGCGTTTATTGAAGATCTAAGAAGATTTGAAGACAAAGAAGATATTGAAGATTTCTGATTTGGGGTTCATAATCTTTGGTGTGCACAATACTTGTTTCGGTATAGAGGATCCAACTATAATCGGTTTATCCTTGTGGTAGATTGGATTGATTAGTTGTGTAGATCGGCATTAATACAATTCTTTGTGATTAAAAGTATTGATTGCAAAATCTTAACAATTACCTTTGGTAGTTGAGAATAATATAGATCTAAGAACCTGACGAAGGAGTTTATTGAGATAAACAGAAGAGCCTTTGTCGAACTCACATCACTTAGTTGAAGAGAGTTGCTACCAAACAGATTTGTTGTTCCTTTACTGTTTGGAATACGAACCAAAAGAATTGTTCCAAGTACGTGACTTATTCATAAGTTGGAGGCATGGGAATACATATGGAACTAGGTGAACTATAGGTTTAGTTGCTTGGTCTCAACTATACGAAGTTGGTTTAATTTTGTGTAGCGGCTTAATCCTGAGAGTATTCAATTATGGACAAGGTCCCGGGGTTTTTCTGCATTTACGGTTTCCTCGTTAACAAAATCTTGTTGTGTCATTTACTTTTATTTTCTGCATTATAATTGTTTTATTATAATTAAATTAAATTACACAAACGTTAATTCCTATTTACTTGATAGTAATCCTATTGTGTTTGGTTAAGTCTGAACCTCTTATCAAGTAAATATACTTCGTTGTTGTATTGTCTCGATCTCGTATCCATAGACGATCACACGAAGTGTGAACCGATTAGTTGCATTGTCTCGACTCAGTCCATAGACAATCACTTTCGGAGAAAGGACTTATAGGTATGAAAAGTTTTAGCTTGAGGTATATTTGGGTACCCTCGCCTTTTCAGATGCAATCATATATCCGAAGCTAAATGCATTCATCAAAGAGTTTATAAAGATATAAGATAACTCCTACAATATTCCACAGCCATACTTCCCACAAAGATTTGGCAATTAAGCACAAGTTCAAAAAGAACTCTCCCCCCATAAAATGTCATTCCCGAAAGAACAACAAGAATGACCTTACTTTCACAAGAAAATAAGGATTTCTTTGGACATAATCAAATCACACGAGAACATGAATTTGTATCCAAAAAATCACAATTGAATTAGCCAAAAAAATGTTCAATTCAATTGGCCATGCTCGACATAAGAGAACTTACGGAGCATCACATTATATGCACAAAGATGTGGATCAGGGAAAGACCAATATTGTAGAATAAACAAAGATTTATTCTACATTTTGTCACTATTTGCACAATGACATATAATAGACTTAATCTTTGTAAACAAAAGTTCATCCTTTCTTCCATCAATATTTGCGTAATGACGTAAAAGGCTTAACTTTTGTATTCAAAAGTTCATTCTATCTTTTATCAATACTTTCATACCGACATAATAGAGATAACTTTTGAAAAAGTATGGGACATTCAAGGTTCACGGACGTAAACAACATATCCCATAAAAATTTGCAATATATGAAACCATAAAGATTAATACTGCAAAAATCATCTTCCAAATAACTTAGAATTTAAATAAATAAATCTAAAAACATTGAAGATGAAAAACGTTGGACATAGCTATGTGTTCTCACAATAATGGCTATTCCAAACCCTAGTTATCCTTCTTAAAAACACAAGAAGGATATTCTCATAAGAAGTTTCCTAGACAAAAATAAAAAACAACTCTAAAAGACAACCAATAAAGCACAAAAATCTAGTCATCATCTTCATCATCGGAGACCATAAGAGTGGCTTGAATCCTATCCATGTCATCCTTGATTTCTGGAAACTTAGTAGCAATCACAAGTAATTGTTCTTGCACACACTTTACCTTGGCACTAATCTTAACAACACCTTTGAGAATTTGATGAAGAAGATTCATGGAGGTGGAATCACATGTACCATCAAGTGTGTCGCTTCTTTGTCTCTTGCAAGCGTTTTCCTTCATACGTTCGAAAGTACAAGGGCGGACTAGCTTGGGAGTTCCAATAGAGTTTCCAATCGGATCTATAGAGAAAGTGCGACAAATTCGCTCAATCAAGCAAGGATATCCTAGCTTCTTGTTCGTAGACGTCATCGACATCATTTGATATATGATGAACCCACAAATGTCGAGACCTTGAGTTCCCAAAACAAGAAAATAGACCAACTCCGCAAATTCACGACTCCAACGAGAATTCTCAATCGTGGAGGGACAAAGATTTGATATACCAAGTTTACCAAAGGACATCAAAGCAAGATTAAGATTATTAGTAGGAAACTTTCCTTCATTCCAAACAACACTCTTACCACAGAGACCAAGAGAGATGGTTTCATAAGAAGGTCTTTCATGACTTGGTCTTGGAAGGTGAAAACTCCCCAACGGAATATTAGTAATTCTTGAAATCAACTCTCTATTTACATGAATCATTTGTCTATTAACCATGGTCTTGAATTCAATGTCGTCATGATTAACATCATAGATGTTAGCATAAAAGATTCTTGTAAGAGTGTCAAAACCTTCACCAAGACCATCAAAGATGTTTTCAAGGTTGAATTTTTCAAAACAAATTAAATCCTCTTTATGTCCACTAGAAAAATCCAATTTCTTTTCTAGAATAAATCCATTAGATGAAATCCTTTCAAAAACTCTAGCACAAGAATCATTGACAAATCTAATCCTAAAAGAATTTTGATCTATAGGAAAATTCATGCTAGAAGATGAAGAACCCAAATTTTTTGAAATTCCTTTTGAAACCTTGAAATTCATCATCAGATCTAGAAATTGGAAGGAAAAGAGGAAGAAAACACTTACTTGGAATGAAACTTGAACACCCTTTTTCTTATTTTTCTCCAAAGATGATATAATGGAGGAAATTCATGAACCCTAGAATGTTCACGTACGCGGACAAGATGGGAGAAGGAAGAAGGTACGCGTACTCCTTCTTTATATACTCACCGATGGGCTTGGACCCGTTTCTGAACCGCCACCCACAAAGGAAATGTAGGATTTTCTTTGATGTTCAAACACCAAGGTTGTGCAACTCGTGAAAACACACATTCGTGTGAAAAGACGGTGCAGTAGAAAGCTTATTCAAATATCCTAAGAAGGACAGAATAAAATATTAACCCAAATATACACAAATCAAACCATTTCTTGCCCCATCTCAAGATATATATAAATGGGGTAGTGCCAAGCAAGTTACCAAGTGGCAAGATGTGCAGAGAGATCCTCATGTACCATTTCTGGTTGATATTTGTGAGCAGTACCAGTGATATAATCATAGTAATGATGATAATCAGGGTTAACAGAGCTTCCTATCTTCGTTTTCATATGACCAAAAAGGAGATTTTTCCGATATCTTAAACCAGTAACAACAACACAAGAACCCGTTTCATTCGACCTACTTGTGTTGATAATATGTTTAGTTCGTACATCATGATTGCATGATTTGACATGTACCGAACTTTTATCGGATCGATTATTTTTCTTAACTGAATTAAGCTTTTCTAAGAATCTAAAAATGTTTTCAAATGCTCAAAATAGATCTTTGTCAATTGACCCATTACGATAGTATTCCTCAAAAATATTAAGAGTTAATCTAGTGAGATTCCATATCTTTGAGCGTAAAGAACGTTTTCTCAACTTTCCTTTCTTGTTAATTTTTCCTTTAGATTGTTTCACATCATCTAAGTTTTCCAAAGTCTTAGATGTAATGGGATTATCATGAGAAACCCTAGGTTTGATCCAAAAAAATCTCTGAACAATCTTCAAGGAGTTCTGGCATGCGTTACAGATGCCAAGAGCAAGTTTCCCAAAGAAATTTCCCATAAGGGAAAACTTTTAAAGATAAGTCAAACACAAACTTATTAGGTTTATAGTTTTCGCCTGTTCTGATACTAATTGAAAATGCGGGGGTACAACAACCATACCCAACAATTCGTTTGGCAATCTGAAAGGACTTACTCCAATATACTTTCTAGAAAATCAACTAGACAGTCAGACTCAATCTAGAGAAAAGTATATACAAGAGTTTATATCTCAAATTCTTGATTCAATATGCAATCAACAAATATAAATTTGCGAGCCCGATTGAATATAAGAGAGTAACTTGAAAGGTACCAAAGACCAATGTTAAAGGATCAATCAATTTCAATCAACAACCAAAGGTTGGATTTTCTAATTGATCGATACAACGCACAACTTGTGATATTTCAATTATATAACAAAATACAATGCGGAAAAGAAATAACATAGACACCAGAATTTTGTTAACGAGGAAAACCGCAAATGCAGAAAAACCTCGGGACCTAGTCCAGCTTTGAAAACCACACTGTATTAAGTTGCTACAAACACTAACCTACTACCAATGAACTTCAGACCGGACTGTAGTTGAACCCTAATCAATCTCACACTGATTCAATATACAGTTGCGTTCCTTACGTCTCTGATCCCAACAGGATACTACGCACTTAGCTGATCTCACCCACAACCAAGAGTTTCGACGACCCAAAGTCGAAGACTTGATAAACAAATCCGTCTCAAACAGAAAAGTCTATTGGAATAGATAAATCTGTCTCCCACAGAAATACCTTTGAGTTTTTTTCCGTCTTTTGATAAATCAAGGTGAACAGGAACCAATTGATAAACTGGTCTTATATTCCCGAAAAACAGCCTAGTATTATCAATCACCTCACAATAATCTTAATCGATTAACGAAACAGGATATTGTGGAATCACAAATGATGAGATGAAGGTGTTTGTGACTACTTTTCTATCTTGCCTATCGCAGATATAAATCTCAATCCAATTTTACGATTGCACTCAATCATGATAGAAACAACAAGATCAGATCACGCAACTACAGAAAAAATAGTTGGGTCTAGCTTCACAATCCCAATGAAGTCTTTAAGTCGTTAACCTACAGGGTCTCGTAAGAAACCTAAGGTTAAAGGATAATCAACTCTAGCTTATGCAACTAGTAACACACAGAAGTGTGGAAATTAGGTTTCCCAGTTGCTAGAGTTCTCCTTTATATAGTTTTCAAATCAGGGTTTGCAATCTAAGTTACCTTGGTAATAAAGCATTTAATATTCACCTTTAGATGAAAACCTGATTCAACCAAGCTAATATCTTTCAACCATTAGACCGAACTTAGATTGTTACACACAAATGAAATGTACCCTCATTTAGGTTTATGTAACCGTACCTAAACGTGTACACCATGTTGGCTCAACAATAGTTAACCGAAGTTAGCCATATGATCACTCTCATATCAACCTTGTTCATCTTAACCATAACTAGTTCAAATGACTCAAATGAAACTAGTTAAGGAGTTGTTCAATTGCTATATTCTCATAGAAGTATACAAGAACACGATTGAAGCAAAATCAGTTTGATTCACTCGAATAAATTGATGAACATTATAGCCACGGTTTGCAAAGATTGCATTCCTTATTATATAAATGTTTATGTTCATGTACACAACCGACTTTAGAGCTTTAACCTTCAAGTATGCAAACGTGTACGCATACTTGAAATACCCGGACCAATATTGGGTTTCGCCAGTACGCAAACGGGTACGCGTACTTCCAATCCCATCAGAAATATTCAGACATGAACCTTACGCCAGTACGCGAACGGGTGCGCATGCTTAGGTTCCCGGATTTCTCAAGCCAACAGGTACTGATCGCTGTCGTAAGCGACACAAATATAATTACACTTTCTTACTACTCAAAATATAAATATAGCAAGGGCAAGAAAGGATCGATCCCACAGAGAGGTCTAGGTTGTCAAATTGTTATGGTTTCCTATATAAAACACCGAGAATTTTCTGATTGTGTAAATAAAGATAAACGAAAAGCAAATAAAGTACGCAAATCAAGGATGTGAAAATACTGGATAAAGGTTTCATCTTCAATTGTAAACAAGTTTATGAATATATGAATAGAATTCGTATTTAATCTCGCTATCATCAAAAGCCAAAGAATACCTTATTGCAAGAATACTCCGTAATTTTCAAAGTTATCGACACACACATTAGGGCTGCGTATGTGAATTCTACCTAAAGAATAACCTAACGCCTTGCGCTAATCAAGTTCAATTCCTAGGAGCATTAAGTTTCAGAAATAGGCTAATCAATGCAATTGTAATACATTGCGCAAACAATTCGAACAAAGGTCAACTTCTACATACGATTACGAGGATGTATCACTACAAACCCTAATCATATCATGCTACTCGTATTCAAGGTTATCGATCGATGAAAACCCTAAAATAGCTATAGATATGGATGTGAGTTCAATCAATTCTAGACTCGACTAAACAAACATTCAATCATATTGCAATCCATCAATCATGCAATTATTATAACCCGTAGAAAGTGAACGATAATATTGAGAGAAAACTAATTCATAAAAATCATAACTTGGTTGCAAAATCCAACTACGTCTTTAACCAATAATAAAAACTTAGTTACTCATGGCATAGGAGTTCATAGCAAGAAGAAAGAGAAAACCTATCATGTTTCTAAACCCTAGAACCAAAAGTATGAGTTCTCCCTAATGGAGATATATCCCTAGGTTTAGAGAAAAAGTTCTATTTATATGCTTTTCTCCCCATAAGGATACTTTCCCAAAATTAGGTTAATTCTTCTCAAAACCCATCTCCAAGTTGGTCCACCAAGCCCATGTGTGAAAATAAGTCTCTGGAATTTTGGGTCCAAAAGCGTCGCCGGAATTGATGACGCCATCACCGGAATCCTGTCGTCGCGCCGGAATCCGATCGCTTTAAAAAAAATGTCTCGGGCCGGTTCTATCATCGAAATCACACTAGCTAGTGCATACTCCCAAAGAGCTCAACTTTACTTCCCAAAGCAATTCAAACATTCACAAAATACCATCTAAGCCAATTCCTTGTTCTTGCGAAAACGCACCCAAAAGCGTGGTCCGTAGCTCATATGTCCGGTCATTAATTCTTGCATCCGACTCATACCCCCCTCGCGATTCACTGAAATATTACGATCGACACTTTAACCTTCAAATCCGACTCCAACTATGCTCACCGGTGCGCCATTTTCACTCCGTTTCGCACTATTTCTGCGACACAGCCAAAGTGCCAACATTCTCAAATATCTTAGCCACCTTCCACACATGACTTCCGGTTAAGTACTGCTACTGCTGCATGAGCTTTAACCGTGCAAATCGCCGCCATCCATTTCGGCGCCCATTCCTTTAGCTTCACATACACAGCAGCTCAGCCAGTCCACCAGAGGCTTAGCTCTGTCTCAGGTCCTGCAATTTCTCATCTGTGGTCATCACAACAGCACAGCTCAATTCAAGCTTTACTCACTGAGCTGCACAACCAGTTCCACTCACAGCTGCATCCCCTGAGTATAACCAACAACACTGGTATCTACCATAACCCGCAACCTGAGCTACAGAACTCAAACAAGCCATTCCATCATCACGAAACCATCTGAGTTCAAAGCCATCATCCGACTTGCGCATCGAGCCACCAAAGTGCCATCAAAGCCTCCCCTGTGCTCTCTTCATTTTTAGCCATTCCTTCTTGTTCATCAAAGACATAAAATCCTGCAGCAGCGAGAATTCAGTCAAAGACTCTCCTCATTCCCTAAAATATATACCAAGATACGGCTACAATCATCAATGCCAAAGATTTCCCCCCGCCAATCCTCGAAACATCAAACTTCTCCAAATGAATCGCAACCAACATTGCACCTCCATCAATGCATATCCAACCATCGCTTCGATTGCTTCCCTTCGCGAATTGGCAAAGACCAGCTCAATCTTCCAGTCATCACCCTATCATTACAGCGGCAGCTTCATTCCTTTAATTCCTCGCTCAACACAGCAACCACCAATGCTCTCAATTTCGCCTGAACTGCACATTTCAGCTCCAATACCTCCACTGTTGCATACAACCGGCACCATCCTAGCAACACCACTCAACTAACTAAAGACTGGTTCCAGCCGCAACATTTGACTTTTCTCTCAATGCTCGAGCTTGAGCCATTTTTCTCAGGCACAACTCTTGCTCACTTCTCAGCTCTTGTGCTCTCACTTATCTGCTTCACTTCAACTGCTGCAAAACTGCTTGCAATCTACACAAACTATTCCCGCTGCACCAACACACGGCCATTCGAGACTCTTCTCGTCACGAGCTCATCATCCAACTGTATCACTCCATTTGTAATTCATACGATTTCCAGCCACCACCAGAACTTCCACCAGTCTGCAGTGCTTCAATTCATTAGGCGAATGGTTCGGTCATTCAACATCTCCACTCTTCTTTGTACCCAGTTCAACCTCTTCGCATATCTCTTGCAAAGACATGCCATTCAACATCACTGTCAAGCTCATGTCTTCATCCTCCTGGCTGCGTCACTCCCATCAGCAGCTCAATAGTAGCTCCATCTGCAGTTCAGCTGCCTTCTTGACTCTCTTCCCAGCTCAACCCTGAACGCATCACAGCATCACCAACTCAAAGGCAAACTCATTCAAATCATCATTCCACAGCAACAGGGTCATCCTTACCCAACTCTTCACTGCCTAGCCCTTGCTGCAACAACAGCACCACCGTTCACTTCCTTCCTCACCACAGTTCGGCAGCCAGCCACTCCCATCTCCGTTTCCTCGAGTGCACCTCAGCCATAATTCTCAGCATCATGCCAGACAACTCAGTGCAACATCACCTTTTCAGCTCCTACCTTGCACTGCAATTTCCAGTGTAACAACCCATGCCCAGAACCATTTCTCGAATCTTTAGCAGCACAATTCCCTCCATCAGACCACTGCATTGCCATCATTCTTCTTGGCTCAGTAATCTTGAAACTCCACCTCCGACACCATCACTGCCAACCACCCAACCACCAGCTGCATTCACAGCTCAAACCCACAACATCTCTGGCACTTCCTCACTGCCAGAATCAGAGACAACACCAACTCCACCTGCAACATCTCAAGACCAATAGCATCACCACTGCCTGCTTCAACCCTCACCTGCAATGCTCCAATGCCACCAACCTTTCAGGCATCTCTACAAGCACCTAGTGTGCATTTTCTGGTGATGAAGGAGATAACTTCTCTGCTGAATTCTAACCCCATTCAATATCCTTCCCTGTTCTTCAATATTTCAATCCTTATCAGCTTTATCATTTCACTAGAACATCACCACCAACCCATCTTCTCAACAATGACCTCGAGATCCAAACCCCATCTTCTTAAATTTCTTCTCTCGCTCTCAACTCAATTCAAACAACCCCGGTTTCGATTTCCGATTCTTCTTACCAATTCGACATCAATGACCATTCTTCGACAAGATCAAAATCTCTCTTCACCAACAACAGCTGAATAAGAATGAAACGAAGAAGAGTAGGTCTATTCGACCTAATGTAGGGATAACGTTGTACGGACAGGATATTGGCACCCAGTGACTTGGATAAGGGCCACCCAGCTGGCAACCCCTTAACCACAGCTGGCTCTATTTAGTACCCCTCCAGAGAGTTGCCCCTTAACAGAAAGACTACCCCTTAACCTACGCTTGGGGTGTCAATAACACTTGCCCTTCTATGCTTCAAGTTCTTGTTTTGCTCGTAACTTCTTCATACGAACTCGGAATGACTCCGTTCTTTCGCCATTGCCTTCGTCTTCTCGTCCTCTACACAATGAAAAGTAGAAATCTTGTATTTGAACGAGTTCCAATTGGTCTTTTTGCTCCAAATGACTCCATTGCACCTAATAAACTCAAAAGCACACATAAGATACATAATTTACAAGAAAAATAGCAAAGAAAGCATAAACTCTACATAGAAAATACGGTGTATTCTACACCTATCAGGTACGCGTACGGGTACGCATACTATGGTCCCCAGACATGGATTACATATGTGCAAGAGTACACAACATGTCATATCCAGTAATGGTTAAGTGTTCTTAGTTCAATCATTAAAACTTTCTTAGAGGATGACAATAGTCGTTTTCACACACTATTAGCATCAAAGCGATTTTCAAGTTATTGAAATAATCATAACGAAATATTCCAAGTCTACACCAAATGATTGTATCACACAAACCATGTAAGATGTTACTCGGCAATTTTCACATGATCATCTTTTGACTTGAGTCAAGAATATAAGATGAACTTGGTCGAAGCGAAAGCTTGCCAACACATATTCCGAGAAATATGTAAGCGAGTTAAACTCAGCTCGAAATCTCAAATGTGTATAATAGAAAACTATATCGTAACACGACTTATGTCTCAATATAAGAGATAGAGTAGAAATAGACTTTCCAAGTGATAGATGAGTTTCAGTCTCCACATACCTTTTGTTGATGAAGTTCCACATTCTCTCCTTAGTAGTTCTTCGTCTTCAAATGATGAAAGCCGTGAAGTCTAAGGCTCAACTACACAATCTATGTCCTAGTCCGAGACATCTATAAGTAGACTAGAAATCAAGACTTATAGTTTTGATCACTAACATTGACAAACATGCTTGAGATTGCAACGCATGCGAGTTCGACCGAGCAGTGCTCTAACATTCGCGTCCATCACGACACATAGAGTATGATGATTACATAAGCAAGTAAATTATATTAAAGCATAATGATATGAAAACTAACAAGAAAACAAAGCATTCGAGTACCAAACTAGTACAAATAATGCACCTATCAATACACCACGTCGTCTGGAAATAAATGCGTAGCCAACACCACATTCAATTGCATCGCAACCCCTTACCACCATATAAATTCCTATAGACACTACTATGTTCCCTAAAATTGTGGAAAGCAATCGACCAAGGCCTCGCGAGCCTCGCTATTTTAAACCGTATCCACCTTATCAACTACAATATCCGCCCACAATGCAATTATGATCCATAAACTATTGCTCACCTTCTCCTTCATTGTCAAGTTGATATAGCTTCATGAAACATCCTTCTAACTCGACTATCTAATCAATCGAACTCTGCCTAAAATCTTCACAATATTCTGACCCCCAAACAATAATCTCACAACTCCTCCCTACTTTCAACATTGTTTTTTTTTTTCCTTCTTTGGTCCTTGTGGCCAGCCAGGAATGAGCTTTATATTGCCAAAACAACCAAATCCAGGGCGCATATCACAAATCGCTCTAGTCTTTAACAAATTTTTCCTGGGCAAAGGATAACCTTTCCTCCTGTGCTATCTGGAATGCCACCTTTCACAAAACCATCAAATAGAACAAGAACGTCTATAACAATATATTTGTGAGCTGGAATAAACCTAACTTATATTGGATCAAGATCAATACATATGGGGCAGCTCGAGGACACCCTGGAATTGCAGGGACGGGTTTCATATGCAGAGATGGACAGCTTGAACCATGTTGGTGGTAGCACAACCTTTGAGAATCACCACTTCAATGACACTAGAAACTAGGGCCATGCTCATAGCGTAGTTGGTCAAAACTACAATTTAAAAATGATTTGGAAAACCTTATGCGATTCCTAACTTCAGACTCGGAACCACCGTGGTACATAACGGGAATGATCACTGAAATCATGCTAAGAATGAGTCATATCCCACAATACATTATTCAACATAGCTACAAAGAAGGAAATCAAACAGCGAAGAAATTAGTGAATGATGCTGTGCATACCAGCATGTTGGGAAACCTCTCCACAACGATCTGAAATCACACAATTATGTCACGTTTAAATCAAATTGTGATAGATGACTCTTTGGATAAATTACACTCTCGTATAATTAAATCTCAGTAATTTAATAAATATCATGCTTAAAAAATAAATCAAGCCAAACACAATATAACTTGAACAAATAAAGATTTTTTTTTTATCGTGCAGGTGAGCCCTATAAGTAAGAGCATCTCCAATGCAAGGGGTCAAGGTCTTAAAATTAATAGCATGACACATAGGATTTAAGATTTTTTCCATCCAATTTCCATCTCCAATGCAAAGGTGAAGGTCATAAAAAAGGATGACATGGCTTAAGTGGGGGTAAAGGAGAAAGTCTGACCTTGGGTTTGAAGTCCACATCATCTTTTATCTCTAAATTTAAATAAAAAAAGCTAAATAAGACCTTGGGGATTGGAGATGAAATTTAGGTAGAGAGTGTTATCTTTAATTTTTTTTGTCATGTAGTAAATGACCCACAACCAAAAGGTGTAAGTAAGACCGCCACATAGGATGACCTTGACCCCTAACATTAGGGGTGCACAACAACCCGATCCGCCCGAACCGAGTCCAAAAATCGAACCGAACCCGATATATCAGGCTGCCCTGAACGGTATAGCCACTTCAAACCCGACATTGATTCGGTGTTACACAGTTGCATAATTTTACAGACTGACCTAAACACAAAACCGACCGATCATTTAGATCAATGCCTACCCGTCTACTTGATATTACCCGTTAATCTTTGCTACAAGTCTACCACTAATGTCTCTTTGCTCATATATATATATATATATATATATATATATTTAAAGTCTCCTCTTCATAAGAGAGATATCTTTCATCTTTTTCTTCAGTTGAGTTCTACTTCAATTTTTATTCTTCTCCTTCCTCTTCACCGATGCCTACCTCACCACCACCAGTAACCAACGACAACTTCAACAAGGGAGATAGCTTAGTAATATTTAATAGATGTATATTATAAATTCATAAAATTGAAACCTAGGGATTCATACATTTGCCGTAAGAAATGTGATTTTCAATATTGGGTTCAATTTAAACAACTCAGGTAGAATATGGTTTAGTTTAGTTTTATTTTTCTTTTAAATTTGATTGTTCAGTTTTGTATTTCAACTAATTAGGGTTTCTAATGGTAAGATTTTGAGGTTTTCAGTTTCACAATCATCGTTGTATCATGTATAATAAATCAATCATGTGATTGTTGTTGTTATGTGAAATCTTATGTGTTTCTTTAATGGAATTTAGTGGTATCAAATTGTAATTGTTCTTATGCATTGAGTCCAATTTTTTTTTTATTTCAGCAATGAATAACCCGTATCGTGAAATTGTAACAATCGATAAACCGATCACTGACCAAGACTCGTCCGATAAATAATCGGTCAATTTATAACCGACCCGATTCTAAATTCACTCCTTGGTTGGGGCTCGCCCCAAAAAACCGATATGGTTGCCGTAGGCCAGAAAACTGAACCGAACTCAACTCACCGTTGTGCAACCCTAGCTAGCATTGGAGATGGAAGAGAGGTAAAATCTAGCAACTCGGCACGTGCAACGTGGTTGTGTGGAAACCAAGAAGGCAATAAGCGGAAAATTGGATACTGGCGCGCTATCAGTTCACTCTTACAGGGTTTAGGGTTTTTACATTTTTCTTAGACAGAAGCAAGAAGACGAAGATTAGGGAAGAAAACAGAGCGATAAACTTACAAGCATCTATTCCCAACACCAAAAACTCAAAAAGCTTTAATGGAGTTTGAGTGAATGAAATCCTCACTCTCAAACTCCTGTCAATTTTCTACAAAGACAACAACAACAACCATGGCGTTCTCAACAGGGCTTCGTTTTACAGCTTCTTCTATCATTCGCTACCGTCCTTCACTCCCTATCACTACTCTAAACACATTTAGGGTTTCTAAGTATCGTCCTGGTTTATCTGAGCTTCGTTTCCTGTCTACTGCTCCTCGCAGAACTATAAAACCTAGGGCTAAGAGAAGTGAAGAAACAGGAAGAGAAGACAAGGAAGAAGGAGGAGGAGGAGGAGAAGAAAGTGGAAATGGGAGTTTGGCTGTCAAGGAGAGACCCGAGGGAAAGATTGTTCCAATGGAGCTTCATAAAGAGGCACATGACTCGTATATGGCTTATGCTATGTCTGTATTGCTTGGTAGAGCATTACCAGATGTTCGTGATGGATTGAAGCCAGTTCACCGAAGAATTCTGTAAGTAATTGCTGATTTTAGTATGTTTTTCATATGATAAGAGGATGTACTTGTGGATAGAATAATAATTGGGGATTTTTTTTTTTATGCCATAAATCTCATTTTTGTAGACAAATTTCATATTACCTATATGGCTTTTGTCATGCCCACAATTGATACATATTGTAACATGGAAATTGTAGCTTTAGTTCAGAAATTCAAGCGAAATGAAATTCAGAATTTATTAACTCGATGTAAATGCGAAGTACTGGAGTGACTGTGGTGCTGTCGCTGCTTTCTTTATTTTGCTTCATCCATGGTTCCAGAATTTTCATGACGTAGTTGATGAGTCAAGGTGGGATTATGAAAGTGTCTGATTATGTTAGATGAAGTATAGAGCGGAAATGCAAAAGTTGGATTCCTTATAATCTAATAGCTGGAAACACGGTATTTTTGCCTTAGTCTCTCACTGATGAGTAGTAAGGGCCAAACCAGCTGATACCTGATAGTTGCCCTGGGATGCCTATTTCAGTTTCGGTTGGTTAGACGTTGTAGGCAGATTTCACTAAAACAGATTAGGATTTTAAAGACTGCAAACAACATAAAGAAACTTACGGTGAAGGAAACAGCATATGGGTGAGTGATGCCAACAAAATAAGAAAGAACTGTTCTAGATTTTCGAACATAAAGTTTTGCATCCAGATTTTACTAAAACAAAATACTAGGATTTTAGAGACAGGAAACAACATAAAGAAACTTACAGTGAAGGAAACAACAAATGGGTGAGCGATGCAAATAAATAAGAAAGGAAAGCCTGCACTAGGTGACCACTGTTCTAGATTTTCGAACATAAAGTTCTGCAACCAGATTTTTCTTACCTCTGATTAGTTAGCTTGCAGTTGTACCTAAACACTAGTATAACCATCTGTAAATCTATGATGCGGCACAATAATTTGGCTTTGAGCAAGTTGGGAATAGGTGTACACAGTATGCTTTGTAGTTTTGCTACTATACTATATATATGTATATGTTTGTGTTCATGCATTTTTGTTGGTCATGAGATGCTTCAATGTTGGAGCGTGTGCCTTTTAGATTGTGTAATAACATGTTGATAATCAATCTTCAAAATTGGCTACAGATTTGCTATGCATGAACTGGGTCTTTCATCACGAAAGCCACATAGGAAGTGCGCTAGAGTTGTTGGAGAGGTAAAGACTCAAACTGTATAAATAATTTTGAACGTTCTACATGTGATGTGTTTTGTATCATAGTTTTGTAGTGTAGGTGGCCTGTCCTGATCCCGTGTATATTTTTCTTTACCTTAAGTTCTCGTATTACTTTGCAGTAGTACATGAAAGTTATCTGCTTAACAGCTAGCTGTCAATGCCTTGCTGCAGGTTCTAGGTAAATTTCACCCACATGGAGACACTGCTGTTTATGATGCTTTGGTGCGAATGGCCCAGGTAAAAGATCTTTATATGAGCTGATTATTGTACCCACGTGTCTTCATATCTGTAGTATTATTTGCCTATTTGCTAAACTGTCAGTTCTAATTTTCTAGAAAGTTGTCTTACGTTAGCTACTGCATTTTTCAGGATTTTTCCATGCGATGTCCTCTCATTCGAGGCCATGGTAATTTTGGCTCAGTTGATGCAGATCCTCCTGCTGCAATGCGTTACACGGAGTGTAGACTGGAAGTAAGCTCAAATACATTCTTCTACATGTTTTTGATTTGTCGTGAAGACGAAAATTAGTCGGAATTTTCGTAGTTCAAGTTCACTTTTGAAAACTATAGAAAGGTAAAAACTGAGGTTCAAGGGCTTACAGAAGAGCAGAAGTAGGAACTTGATTGAATGATAATCCAGGAAATAGGGTTTCAACTTTCAAGTAAACATTTAGTTTAAAACATTCTGGGAAGATGTGTTTTTTAAAGACATTTACATGTTTCTTTTGATACTTGCAGGCACTTACAGAAGCAATGCTCTTGTCTGATCTTGAACAGAATACGGTGAGATGCTGTTTTTGTTAGCTTGTGACGCAGTTCCTTTGGATTAAATGCTCACGCTCATGCACCGGTTGGTGCTTTTCAATATTCTGTTTTAGGTTGATTTTGAGCCAAATTTTGATAATTCACAAAAAGAACCATCAGTTTTACCAGCAAGGCTCCCAACTCTTCTGTTGAATGGTTCTTCTGGAATTGCGGCAAGTGCATACGTGCTACTTTTTTTATAGTTTTATTGGTTCGAATTTCTACAGTTTCTAGTAATGATCTATGTGCATTTTGTCTTCTATTCTGAGGCACTGGCTTTCATACTCCATTTCTACACTTTCTTTAGGTTGGAATGGCAACCAACATTCCTCCGCACAATCTTGGAGAGTTGGTAGATGCGCTTTCTGTTCTGATTCACAATCCAGAGGCTACGGTACCAAAGTTCCATCTTGTCTTCTTCTTTATAAATATTATAAAACGGGCTTACTGTATTCCTCACCACATTTTAGACTGTCCCCTCTTAAATGATCACTTCGGCTTGTACCAACATGTGCCCCATTAAATAGCTGATAAAGTAGTGCAAAGACTCTTTCTGGAATACTTTTCTAACAAAGTTTACAATTCTGTATCTATCATTTTGGAATTATAAAAGCTCCAAGAATTGTTGGAATACATGCCAGGGCCTGACTTTCCAACTGGAGGTATAATCATGGGTACAACTGGGTATGCTCTGTCTCCGCCCCCACCCCTCCTTCTTTTGTACTGTTTATGCACATGTTAATTCTTGCAACTAGCTGATATAAAGTTTTACATATTCGCATGGTAAAGTATACTAGAAGCATATCGAACTGGACGTGGACGTGTGACAGTTAGAGGAAAGACTGATATTGAAGTAGTTGATTCCAAAACAAAGCGCTCTGCAATTATTATCAAGGAGGTCATTATTTTCTTTGTTGAGATTATTTTTCCTTTTTCTTTTTTTTTTTCTCCTTTTTTTTAGTGCTCTTTTACTTCTCTGTTTGTTAAAATTTTTTTATGTAGAAAAGATTTCCTATTCTAATGGTTTAAACTGTAACAGATCCCTTATCAGACCAACAAATCTACTCTAGTGGAGAAAATTGCTGAACTTGTGGAAACTAAGGTATTTTTACAGAATGTATACTGTATTTGGAGGTTATTATGCTTTATCATTGTGTTGTACCCACTAACCCATAATGTGGGTACAAAATAACTTATTATACTTGAGTAGATGAATCTTCTTTAACTAGCCCCACTTTGGATGGGAGTTAAGTAACTTAACAAGTTGGAAGCCATCTGAAAACACAAGACTTCTAGCCCAACTCCTATTTTTCATCTTTTAATGTTTTTGCTTAAGTAGAAGATCCTACTTAAACTAGCCTTACTCTATAGGAAGCTAAGCAAATTAACAAAATGAAGGCCACCTTGCAACACAAGACTACTAACCATCCCCTTATGTTCCATCTTTTTTATGTTGATGCATTGTAGATAATTATGATATATTTTCAAAAATTTCATTGACGTCCAAATACGTTCCAAATGTGATTTTGGGAGGAGTCTTAGTGTAAGTTTTTTGGGGACTTTTCTATACTTTCCAATTTATGTTTGTAATGATGAAATAGAAATGAGTTGCTCTTCTTCTATTCCCACTGTATTCTTTAGGTAAATTAGTTTGCCCAGTCCTAAAGATTTATTAGATGCCTCTTATAAGTTTGGAGTCTCCAATTAGCTGGGTTGAGATTCAAGCCTTTTAGATTATAAAGGATATAGAAGAAGCAAGATCTAGAATCATAAATCGTATCTTCTCTCTCCATAAGCTTTTGCCAGGAATCAGTTGTCACGAATCTATTAGACTGGGTGAGGATTGAGGAACCCTGGGTTCCAACTTTATTTGTGTAGGACATGGAGAGAAAACCAAAAATTGAAGATTAATGTAGACACACAAGCATCTACTTTTCAGTTGAAACTTGCTCACTTCAGTTGATGCAACCTTGTGTAAACTTCTTTGAATTTATGTGACTAAGCACAATTAAGCCCAGTAAGTGATGTATAATGTGCTGTGAGGATTCAGTACACATTGGTTCACCAAGATGCTTCGACGGTATCCCTTTCCCTTTTGTTTGTGGTCTTGTTAAGTTCTCCGTTAACAATATTTCTCAAATTTTGATAAGACTTTATTGAGGTTATCTATTAATGACAGCATGTGTTCACATGTCTTATAAAGTACTTAAAGTATTCAAATTCTCAGGCCACCATCTATTTATTTCTAGTTGTTTGGGCAGCGTTTTGTTTCTTTCTTTTACACACGTACTAAATTTATTGGTCTCGAGTGTCCATGTTGCCAATAGGCTGCTAACTTGGGATAGTTGATTATTCAACACTGGTTTGGTTTCTTAAGTTGGGTGGCCTTAACATTTAACGGTAGCTACATCATTAGTAGAGCTTCTAATACAATAAATATCTTTGATTTGTTAGTGGTGGGGTTCCATTATCTTATTGATTTGCACTTGATCTATTATTCTTAAACACATGTAATGTATATTGCGCAAATGCGTCTAAATTTGAAGGTATAGTGAATCAAAAAATTTGACTTCCCTACGTATAATGTATCTTTCTATTACTGGTGCAGATTCTTGAAGGCATAAGTGATATTCGTGATGAAAGTGATCGTACTGGAATGCGTATAGTCATAGAGGTCTGTAGACACATGCTTTGTATCCTACTTGCCTGTTAGTATTTTACTCATAAAATTATACTGATTATCAACAATGCAAATGCTTTATCAGCTTAAAAGAGGATCAGATCCAGCTCTCGTTCTCAATAATCTGTATCGCTTTACTGCTCTTCAGTCTAGCTTTAGTTGTAACATGGTTGGGTAAGTCGTATCAGGCGAATTCCATCTCGTTATGTTTGATAAACAGAGTATACCGATATCTATCAAGTATCAACACATGTTTTTTGAATTTCAGTTTTGATGCTTTCATTGAATAACATGTGCTTCCATTATTCGGTCATCTTTTTTTTGTCCAACTGTGCACTTCTATTTTCCCCCTTCTATATTTAAATGTACTAACTTTCTTTGACGTTTTAATTTTGTTGGACACTTTCACAGCATCCTGGACGAACAACCAAAACTAATGGGGTTAAAAGAATTGCTTCAGGTACGTCTTTTGATTGTCTCCGCGTTGTTCTGGTTTTATTGTTGTATTCTGTGTTTTGAAGATTCAAGTGTAAAAGCTAGACCAAATTATCAAAATCTGAATATATTTTAAAATTTTATATTTAAACCAGATGGTCACTCTCTGAATATTCTTTACTATTTGTCCTTGATTAATAATAATTTTTTTTTATTTTATTTTTGCAAAGGTTGGCCAAGAAACTGCTAACTTTTTTCAGATTTGTATTCTACCCATCTCTTATTGAGCTCTTACACATTTTAGGCTCATCATATAACTTTTTTCATCTGGGTATAGGCCTGTTTTGTATTTCAAAACATTGCTTTCTGTCGATGACCCTAAGAAATGATTTTATTGAACTTTCACCAGTTACCACTGTGTTTGTAGTTTTTGTAAAACTTACCAACACCCGGTTTCATAAGTGCCTTGGTTTGGACTTTATTTAACGTTTGGTCTCCTTCCCGTTCTTCTTTTTTTCCATACTTAGGAAATAAGAGCCTGCTATACATTATCCTTTTGGCGTTCCTTCGTCAGATACATATTGGTATGGGGGAACATGTCGTGCAGTTATATGACATGTCCACCTTTTATCAATGTTTTTCTGTGCTGAATAAACTTATTAGGATTGTCAAGTATCCTTGCTATTGTAGTGAGCCTTCAGAGTGACTGATTTGGAGTAATGCACATTTTTGCATGTTTTTGAATATATCAAAGAAACTACTGTAATTGGTACTTTTAACGTCATAACAGTAACCCAACAACTCTTAAAAGTCCTGCACTCGTTTCCTTAGTTTCCCCAACAAGATTCTCTATAGAGCACATGCACACAGTGAGTGACGAATAATGGTCATTCAAATAATCAGGGCTCTGGTGAGATACTTTTATGTATCACTTCTCTAAGAAGTTGCTTCACTGGTACAATGACATGTGCTAACGTGTCAAAACTATAGCAATTGTATGATCCTGTTTGATACATTGTTTAAATGTTGTTGTTCTGTATGTATTATACATATGTGGTGTATGGCATTTCCCATTAGATAGTTGTTGCTACTCAAGTTTTTTAAGAGTGTCATTGATGGTATTTAAACCCTAAAACATGTCATCTTTGTCACTTCCTTTCCCAGGCATTTCTGGATTTCAGATGCTCAGTTATTGAAAGACGTGCAAAGTTTAAGCTTTCTCAAGCCCAAGATAGGAAACATATTGTAGAGGTATGGGAAGTACTTATGGAAAATGTTGATGCTTTATTACCCATGTTATTTCTAATTCCATCAAGTTCCCAGGGCATCATTGTCGGGCTTGAAAATGTTGGCGCAGTTATTCGTGTAATTAGGGAAAGTCCAAGTAATGCAATGGCTTCAGCTGCTTTGAGGAAAGGTGAGTACTCTTATCCTTCTTTCTTCTCTTTAAGTTTTACTTCTGCTCTGTAACTTCTGAAGAGTTATGAGTGTTCACTTGGAGTAATTGAATTTGCCACTAAAGAAATATTCTATATATAAGATTTCGTGTCATCTCCTTTGATGCTTTCATGCTTTTTCTGAACTATATTTGTTGTCTTTTTCATTTCTAATGTTCATTCCTTTTGTGCTGAGCAATTGTATTTTGCATTATTAGTTGTAATCCAATTACCTGATTCTGATGATGTCTCAGGGTTTTAGTCCCACATTTTTGCCTTGAAGAACACAATATTAGTTTGCTTCAAAATGATACCAAAGACACCGAAACCTGAATTTAATCTAGGTTAGTGTGGTATTGGATGTCGAAGTTACTCGAAGTTTAATCCAACAAAGTTTTCTGGACCTCAAACTGGGAACCCAACTACTTGATTGACTACTTTTTTTTTTGTCATTCTTTATCTATTTTCTACTTATTAGTTTTTTTACTTGGCCAGAGAAAATAATGGTTAATTAAAATTTTTGTTCAAAATTGGAAAGTAACTTTTTCATATCTACATTCTCCTCGACCACAAAATGCTTGATTTGATTGTTTATTTAACTGATACTATACCTTATTATCACAGTAAAACTAATTCTATGATTTTAGAGCAGCAATAATAAATTTTCAAATTGATTATTAATCCATCTTATTCTGAGTTATTCCACAAAAATGGGCATTATTTTTGGAAACCTATTCACAAGGGTTCCAAACTTTTTTTTTTTTATTTATTTTTTTTTTATTTATTTTTTTATTTATTTTTTTAATGTCAATACAAAAAAAGGTAAACTAGAAAGGGTAATATTATCTAGCAATTGACATGTTTCTCGATATGCAATCCATACCTAGAAACAATGTACTCGTTGCAAATGTACTATCTCAGAGGTCCCTTTTCAAGTTCTTCTGCATGAATACACGAGCTTTTTCTAGGGAGGTTCCTTAGTTCCTTGTCAAGTTTTGGATTTCTTAACAGACCTCTCAGCTCTTCGAATTCAGGTCAAACTAGGATTAGGAACATCATTCAAATTCTTGAGGTAATTATGAACTAATTGTAGCTGTTCTTTGCTGGTGCAGCATATAACTTATCTGAAAAACAAGCTGATGCTTTATTGGACATGACCCTGAGAAGGCTCACTTTAAATGAGGTGTGATACAATTTATCTATTATGGTTCCATTAACTGATAAAGTATGTGTGGTCTTACTAATGCCGCATGCTTTCTTCCCTTATGTTGCAGTCAAAGAAGTACATTGATGAAGCTAAGCATTTGACAGAAGAAATATCTAAGTTACGTGAACTTTTGTCAAGCAAAAAACAAATATTTCAGGTAAATATTCCCTGAAAACTTCTATATCCTATATTCAGTATGTTCTTCTACTGGTAAGATATTGATGTATCCAGTTGCAGTGATGATAGCAGTACTGTAATCAAATTACTGCTTGGTTATTTTAACTATCACATAGGTTTTTATATATTTTTTTTGGTATCTTGGTTTGCTGTTTACTAGTTGATAGAACAAGAAGCAAATGAAATCAAGAACAGATTTGCAACTCCAAGGCGTTCAACGCTGGAAGATGCAGATAGTACTCTTGATGAAATGGATATAATTCCGAACGAAGAAATGCTTCTGGTACAACCATAAACTCCTTATTTCATTTTCAAATTTGTGTGGTTGTCTTGCTGTCTCAGTTGCTCTTCATGCTATATGCGTTTATGTGTTTTTGGCTACGATATTCAGTCTCTCAGTGAGAAAGGTTACCTTAAGAGGATGAAGCCCGACACCTTTAATCTTCAAAAGCGTGGTACCATTGGAAAGTCTGTTGGAAAGATGAGAGTAAATGATGCTATGTCTGACTTCCTTGTTTGTCATACCCATGACCATGTGCTCTACTTCAGGTTTTTACTCCTACTATAACTGAATACATCTATTTTCATTTTCTTGAATCTCATGTATTTCATGTTCATTGCTGAAGCATCAGTTGCATGGATGTGGGCTTTTGGTGTGATATTGCTGATACCTTAGTTTTCGTCATCAGAACTAAAAGTTAACCCTCAACTATATATATATAGCATAAATCACGCATTATCTTTAATATGAATCTAAGTAGTGACCTAGCGATGATGCTTTCGTGGATAACCATCCATTTATTTCTCCCCGCATCTGTTTATTCTATTACCTGCGTACACTTCTGATTGGTCAAATGCTATGCGTATTGTGTTTTTTGCTTTGTGAGTTTTGGGTCTAAAAACACCCTCTCGTAACAAATGATTACAATACTGTTAGTGTTTCTCGGATAGATTTGTCAATGGTAGCTGCACTATGGATGATAAAGAAGAGTATGTCTTTCGTGTCTAGTGGTCCCTGGAGTCATGGGATTTAACGGCCTACATTTTCTTTATGAGTCAAAAGAATAGTTTCCCAGCAGGAACGCTAGTTGATTTCCCTACTCTTACATCATGCTTCTTAAATTCTTCCTTGCGAACTAAGTCTTAATTTTTTTTTTCTTCACAATAGTAAGCAGATTTCTAATCTTTGATCTTAAAGCTTTATTCTCCGTGTTTCTCTTTTCCGTTTGTCTGTTTAGTCATTTTTATGTGTCTTGTTAGATGCGGAGATCATCATAGGGTGGTATTGTTAAAGTTGTGTCGCAAGCTACATGCACTCTGTTTACAGGCTTAAGTCAAAGTAAAGCCTGTGTCATAACTCACTTAGTCACACTTGGACTTGTGTTTTCCAGATACTTGTCAAATGTAGCTTGTTGCATTCCAATGACTCTCTATGTATATTTAAATCTTAATGGTGCTTAGTCCGTCATACATCATTATGTTCTTTTTCTTGTAAATAAACATTTCTCTTCACATCAGGTTTGATTTACCACCTCAAGATATTCAGTTGATTTACACATATCTTACAACCAATTTCCTATTTCAGTGACAAGGGAATTGTATATTCTGCCCGCGCATATAAAGTTCCCGAATGTACCAGAACTGCAGCTGGCACTCCTTTGATCCAGGTAGTCATTGTTTGTTTTTATTTTTGAACGAATCATACTTTTCTTGTCTTTTTGTTTAATTTTTCTATTTGCTTCCTTGTGTTTCTTGCTTGTGTACCAGATCTTGTCTTTATCTGATGGTGAGAGGATAACATCCATAATTCCTGTCAGTGAGTTTGTTGAAGATCAGTATTTAGTAATGCTCACGGCAAATGGGTACATTAAGAAAGTTTCGTTGAACCTTTTCTCTTCAATCAGATCAACGGGAATCATAGCAATTCAGCTGGTCTGGTCACTTCTCCCTGCCTTTTCGTTTGTAAGTTTTGTTCAATTAATAGTCACTCTACCACAGTTCTTTGGGACTCATCAATTCAGATTGACAGGTTCCTGGTGATGAACTAAAATGGGTCAAACTCTGCACAGACGATGACCTTGTCGCAGTTGCCTCTTTAAATGGGATGGTTATTCTGAGTCCCTGTGATACTGTAAGTTTATATTTACTGATGCTTCAGTTCAGTTCCTTTACGGGGTTTTGTTATCTTAGTTATTGTGATTTCTCTGTTTATTCATTCATACCATGACCAGTTAATATCTTTGATTTTAACAACAGCTTCGAACACTTGGAAGAAGCACCAGGGGTTCAGTTGCCATGAGACTAAAGAGCGGGGACAAGATGGCATGCATGGACATAATACCAGCAGCCATAAGGAAAGAATTGGATAACCAAACTCGGTACTTTCTACTCCATTCTTTCGTAACTTTTCTGTGTTTTATTTTTATATTTTGTATTTTACATTTCCTCGAACTCCCTTTCTTTTTAAAAGTTTTAGATCGTGTGTTTACTTTCTATAGTGCTCGAATTCTTAATGGATATGATCCTAATGCTCCAATTTCATGCATCAGTCCAAACTTCATTTCTTTTGGTTAGTCCATTACGAAACAGAAGCAACATTTTTAATTTTTAATGTCCCCAGTTCTCCACCCCCTTCTCTCCTTCAGACTTTAAAAAGGTGGGTGCGGTGTTGATTAAGCAGCCATTTTCTCTATTCACCTTATATCCCAATAAGCATAGTATGTAATCAGTGACCTGACTTGTCTTCTAATTTACTCTCTTTCCTATGGAGTGCTGTATAATGCTAATATTTGGTGGAGATGTAGTAAAATATGTGAGCCATGAACAAGAACCCTGTGTGTTTGTCAGTTACACATGAGCATAAACACACGTCTGACTAATATAAAGAAAAGGTCGCTACAAATTTTTGGCAAGGGATGGTAAATGTTACCAAACTGCCTCCGATCATCGCCAGCTGTTCATGGTAAATTATATAAATTAGGGAAAATTATAAGGGTATATTAGATATTTTCATGTGAATTAAAAGTTTTAACATCGAAGACTTCGATGTAGTTATTAGTATTAATAGGGACCTTAATAAGAATACAAACTTCTTATTTTGAAGTTATAAATATACCATTCTTACGAAAAATCAATTACACAACTGAATAATGATATCAAAACCTCTATATGTTAACGACAGAGAGTATGAATAAAGATGTCAAGCCTTATATGTTAACAATTTGTTTTCTTCCCAAATCACAACACACGTGCATTCTGCTTCTTACTTAATGAAAGGAAACACAACGTTGCAAAACCGCAGCACGCTTGCATAGTACTAGTTTATAATAGATAAATTAAAGCTACATATAATTGCAGAATCTAGTTCATGTCATGACCATGTTGATGAGACCTAGAGAAGAGTGGAAACCCTGAATATTAGAACTACGTGTATGTGCTCCTGAATTCAAGTACTGCTTTCTACACTTAGAATTTTATCTGCTTTAGTTTTTTAGGTAACTGCATATAATTGTTTGTGGAGTGAATACTTTTCAGCCAATGTATTATTATTTGGTACTAATGTATCTTCCGATTAACTTAAGTTCTCTACATAGTAGATATTGCAGTTGAATCATACTTTTCAGCCTTTACTTTTAGGTCAATTTCTTGGCCACTGTTAACTGTCCTGTCTATTTACATATACTTATCTATTTGTTCGTGGGCTCAGGGTTAAGGATCTTAGTCCCCCATGGTTGCTATTTATATCTGAATGTGGTATGGGAAAGCGGGTCTCTGTGAACAGCTTCCGCCTGTCACCTTTAAATAGAGTTGGTCTGAAGGGTTACAAGGTATTTAGCTTTTGATTGCCCTGAACTTTTATAAGCTGAACAAAAATTCTGTGTTCCTTTCCTATCACTTTATAGACTAAGTAATAAACGTCTCTCCAATCACTTTTAGCTTCAAGAGGAGGATCGCCTTGTATCAGTATACGTGGTTGGTTTGTCTCTAGCAGGTACCCCTTTGTTGTGACCGACATTTCAATGCCAAATTATCTAACGAAGTTTCATGCTAGTGTTACTTATTTCCTTGTAATGTTAATGATGGAGTATTTTGGTTTTGTTTGGCAGAGGACGGAAGGACTGATGAACAAGTAGTTCTAGTCAGTCAAAGTGGAACAATCAACAGATTCAAGGTTCAGGATATATCAATACAGTCCCGATATGCAAGGTAACTCTAACATCATGGTTTTTATTTATTTATCTGTTTTGTGGCATTAATAAATTATATTCATCAAGTGGGTGATGACTGTTCTGCTTTCTAGGGGTGTTATTCTGATGAGACTTGAGCATGCTGGAAAGATCCAGTCAGCTTCTTTGATATCGGCAGTAGAAAAGGAAGTGGACGCCGAGCCAGCAATCTGATTATAAGTCTGTAGAGAACAAAACACATCAAATTTTGAAAATATCATTTGTCCGCAAATGATTTGTAAGAGCTCAAAAAAAAAAAAAAAAAAAAAAAAGAGTTCTAGTCTGTAAATCGTCTGTCAGTATTACTGTATCTATCAATCTATGATATATCTGTTCTATAAATTTTCCTGTACCATATTTTAAAGTATCTTGTTTTTTTCTTCCTTTTGACGAGCATGTCACTTAAATCGCGTTCTAACTGATAATCAGGCTTTTCCATGACCCTGCAAGTCAAAATATTGGTACTGGGATATGCCAAATAAGTCCATATACCTATTAATGTTGGTTTGGCTTTCGGGGGTGAGTCCTCCCAGATTAAGCTTCATCCTTTATGTAAGAACATGAGTTTTAGTGTGCTTTTTTGGCTATGCAATCTGCAAAGTAGATTTTGTTTCTGCTTACATAAGTGATCACCGAAAAAAAAAGCATGGTATACACCACTTGCAATCGCCAGGAGATCTGGAAATGCTTCGTGCCCAGAGCCCCAAAAGTTTACCCTAATAAGTGTCAGCCAGCAGTTGGTCAGTGTGCTGGCAAGGGAGTGACGTCATCTAACGATCGGCATATCTACAACTATATTTCAACCGAATATTTTATTCCACGCTTTACCCTCAACTTACCGGATATATTTATGATTTCAGTTTTCTGCTTTTAATTTTTGAATACTGCACCAAGTTTTAGAGCCATTGACCAAGTTAGGAACTGAAATAGTAGTATGTTATTGTCCACTCTTTGATTATTTATTATCAGGAAGATGAAGAAGGACGACGACTGATAAGTCAATCATCAAGGTTCAAGGAAGAAAAATTAGCTACTGCAATCAATGGAAACTAACAATACAGCTGAAGAAAATCTACTACTAACACGACCATCATCATCATCATCTTATGATGGCAGTGATACTAATAACATTAAAAATAATCAAAATTTGAGTAAAAGATTTTGGTTTGAATCAATGAAAGTATGGCAAATTGCATTTCCTACTATGGTTACAAGAGTCACATCATTTGGCGTTCTTGTTGTCACACAGTCCTTCATGGGTTATATTGGTGATACTGAACTTGCTGCTTATTCTTTGATGCAAATCTTTCTACTTCGATTTGCAAATGGAATCCTTGTAAGTAGCTAGTCTATCCTTTCATTTCTGTCCTCTTATTATTATTGTTATCTATCTATTCTTGGACATACATTAATTCTGATGTCGTAACTCATTTACATTCTAATTAACTGATAGAAAAAAAGTTAGTAAAAATCATACGTATATTATAACTTCAGTTTTAGGTTTCTTAGACATGGTTTTGACTTGATCTTCTTGATTCTTTCTATTAAAGTTGTGACTTGTGAGGAAATTTATAAGGATTAGTGTGGAGAGTGTTATTTGATAAGAAATTAAAAGTACAGCTGCCAGTGAATTTTATTTCATATATGTAGCTAAATCCTAGTCGCGAACAGTGATCCTAATATGAAATGGGTATAGGGGAAAAAGACTGAGATAACTTCGTTAAGATCTACGTAAATTCTTTCAAATAGGAGAGCAAAATTTTCTTTTGAGTTGGCTGAATCGAATTGTATTATGCTGGCTAACCATTCCATGATTAATTGGTGCAGGATTAATCTTGCATACATCTTTATAATTCTGTATGTTTTAATGTAGTTAGGAATGGCAAGTGCTCTTGAGACGTTTTGTGGTCAAGCATATGGAGCAAAACAATACCAAATGATGGGAATTTATTTGCAGCGGTCTTGGATAATTCTTCTTATCACTACAATTCTTATAACTCCCATTTTCATCTTTTCGACTTCGATTTTTAGGTTACTTGGTGAAGGACAAGAGTTATCTATCGTGGCAGGGAATCTTTCATTATGGTGCATTCCGATTCTCTATTACTTTGTTTTTGACTTCACTTTGCAAATGTATCTACAAGCCCAAGTCAAGAACATGATCGTAGGATGGTTATCTGCAGCTGCATTTGTTTTACATATAATCTTGTCATGGGTATTTGTGATCAAGTTGAATTTGGGAGTACCTGGTGCAATGGGAGCTATGATTATTTCAACGTGGTCAACAGTAATCGGGTTATTCATTTATGTTTGCGGTGGTTGGTGCCCTGATACATGGACAGGTTTATCAATAAGCGCATTCTCTGAACTTCTTCCAGTTGTTAGGCTTTCACTCTCATCTGGTGTGATGCTCTGGTAGATGCTCTCTCTCTCTCCAACTATCCGTGATTTTAGTTCAGGATCGTTCATATGCTAGGCTTCTCATTCCTTGTTGATTAATTAGTGTTGCTTAGTTACTACTTGGCAGTGCTCACTCTCACTGATGTTCCTTTTTATCTTTTTGATTACAGTGTAGAATTATGGTACAATGCGGTTCTTGTCTTATTGGCAGGATACCTTAGACATGCAGAGATCTCTATTTCTGCCTTCTCCATTTGGTACAGTTTCTAAGTTATCTTTCTGTTTACATTTCAACGACTATACTAGCCTATTATTCTACTCCCCAATACTAATGGGATTTTGCACTGAAAATTCACAGCCTCAATATTTTGGGTTGGCAATTTATGATATTCCTTGGTTTTGCAACAGCAGCATGGTATGTCGAGTTTCATGTTGTTTTTTGTTCAATCTTTCTTCGAGACATCTATGATTTTGAGCTACCACTGATATTCGATTCATACAGTGTACGAGTGTCAAACGAACTTGGAGAAGGAAATGTGAAAGCCGCACAATTCTCCGTTAAAGTCATCATGACCACTTCTGTATCACTTGGAGTGGTCTTTTGGATTCTGACTTTGGTTTTTGGCAACTCCATCTCATACTTGTTTTCAAGTAGCAATGATGTTGCAAAAGCAGTCTCAAGTCTCTCAGTTCTTCTTGCTTTCTCAGTCTTACTCAACAGCATTCAACCAGTACTTTCAGGCAAGAACTCAGTTAAAGGGAATATACAGAAACACTAAAATATCTTCCATTGCTAATGCAGATTTGAAACATAGATCTTGTCTTGTCTTCTTAGTTTTTGAATCGCCGTTCCTAATTTATGTCTCTTTTCTCTCTAAACCTGTTGGTAGGGGTGGCAATTGGTGCTGGTTGGCAAACACTGGTGGCTTATGTCAACATCACTTGCTACTATATTATTGGGATTCCTATTGGACTACTGCTTGCATATGTCTTCCATTTCCAAGCTCAGGTAGGATACAGTACCTCTAATTGTGAAGGCTTTTCTCTGTTCTAACTTGGTATTATGCTACAGGGAATATGGATTGGAATGATATGTGGGGTGGCAATGCAAACACTTGCTCTTATTTACTTCACCTGGAAAACTGATTGGGATGCTCAGGTAATGTTGCAAAAATATTATTGCATTAGCATGATCAGCAAAAGTGAAAGTAATATGAAATTCAGAAATGAGATTACTAATAAAGGAACATGTTCTGCACCAACACTAATCGTTTTACTACACTGTGTTATGACCTGAATTTCTTGATTGAATTCTAAATTTGGAATCTCTCAGGTGGAAGCTGCATCAGCCCGGCTCAAGACGTTCTTGAGGGCACCTGAAGAGTCCTATGAAATCATAAATAACGCCTAACTGGATGAGAAAACCTTATTTCCTCTATATCAAGGATAGAAACTCGTCAGCCTAGCGAGGGATTTTTTTGTGTAGGTAGCAGACTTCAAAGAAGTTTGTTTTTAAATTTTTTTTTACTATGCTGCTAACGGGGGTATACCAAATTGTTTGGGGGTGTTCCGAGTTCCACATAAGACAAAACATCAATTGGTATACCCCCAAGCAAACTGGTATCAGCCTATCAGGATTAGCAGCCATGATTATTTTGATGTGTTTGAAGCTTCACTGGAGTATTTTTATATGTTTTATATTCATAGAGTTCCTTGTTTATTCATTATTCAGAGTTAGTTATACTATCCGTATACCAGTGGGTAAATTAGGCGAAGGGTTTTTCTAATTGCATAATTATAACATTTTTTTTTGAAAATAACCAAGATATATTACTGGCAAAGAAAACTAATCTGCAGATTCAGACTCATTATGGACTAGCTCTGTTTGAGTTGTCCTTCCGATGACTGAATCTGTGTGATTAGCTTCTTCTGATAAGGATACATAATTAGAGTTCATATTACAGCATTCATAAGCTTTGACAGTGTCAAAAGCTATTGTTGGAATTAAAAAGAGAGGTGATTCAGCAAAGAAAGTAAATTGTTGAGAAGAATTTCTTCCTTTCTTAGTTAAGATATCTGCAGCTTTGTTTGCTTTTCGGTCCACAAAGTGAAACCCCCCAAAACAGGTTAATTTAGCTGCCAGTTTCTTTACTTCGTCTAAGATTGCTTCACATTGACATTTGATTGAGTTTGGTTTGCCCTGTAAGTAGTTGATGGTGTTCTTGTTGTCTCCTTCAATAGCCAGATTATGCAGATTGTTTGTGATGGCCCACAACAAAGCTATAGCTTCAGCTTCTTCTGCTGACTCTGTCCTGCAACTGCCCATTCCCGCGCTCTTGAATGTTCCTGTCCAATTGTGTAAGACAAAACCAAATCCTGCATTAGTTTTAGCAGATAACCAAGAAGCATCACAGTTGAGTTTGTAAAAGTTTGTAGTTGGAAAAGTCCAAAACAACTGAGATTGTGATGTGGTAGTTTTCAGGATTAATATTGGTAACATTGTTATTGGGTGCCAATAGTTGTAATGTCTTGAAATGTCTTGAGCTAATTGAGTTGGAGTACGATTCTTATTCTCAACACTCTCAGACAGCGCTCTTTCCAAATAAACCAGCATTTGGTAGCAGCTAAAGCCATAGAGATTGAGTTGAGGTCACCTTCTAACCATTTATTATACATATCTAGGAATGAGATATTCATAGAGGAAGGGTTAGAAAGTACTCCCTGACAAGGCAGTGGATGTAATCTCCACACTGCTGATGCATATTCACATTCAGAAAATAAGTAGTAGTTTCTTCAATTTGCTTGCAAAAAACACATTTTCTTTCTTCATCATCAACTATTCCTAGTTTCTTTTTTGTAGGTAAGGTGTCTTGTAAGCATTTCCAAATGAATAACTTGATTCTCTGTGAAGTGTTCATGCTCCATAGATGTTTCCAGAATTTCTTTGTTTTGACTGTGGTTATATGTGACTGGTTGTTTAGTTTAGCATAAAGTGATTTAACTGTGAATTCCCCATTGTGGGTGAGCATCCATCTAAGCTTATCTTTTTTCAGAGTGCCCCTGTCTGTTAAGAATAGCTTTATGTTTAAAATTGCATTGACCAAAGTTGTGTCAAATATTGAATGTAACAGATTGATATTCCACTTCTTTGTGTCACAGTCAATAAGCTGTGATACAAGTGTTATATTGGATTGGACAATAGGAATGGATGCTAGAGTCTCCATCCTATTAGGTAACCACTTGTCTTCCCATATGTTTATGGAAGTACCATCACCAACTTCCCATACACTGTAGTTTTTTATATGCTCAATCCCTTGTAAGATACATTTCAATATCCAAGAACATTGTGATTTCTTTTTGGACTGGAGAGCACCTGTTTTTTTGAAATATTTTCCTTTTAAGATCTGTACCCATAAGTCATCAGGATGACTTACTAGCCTCCAAGCAATTCTTCTAATCATTGCTTGGTTAACTTTGTTAGCTTCTTTGAAACCCAATCCCCCCTGATCTATTGGTTTACACAAAAAATCAAAGGATTTGATGTATACGCCTTTTGAGTTTGTATATTTCCCCCACCAAAAATCTCTCTAAATATCATTGATTCTTTTGTTTATTTTTTTGGGTAACACAAAACATCCCATACTGAAAATGGGCATACTTGATAGGATAGATTTGTTTAGCACCATTTTACTGGGCTGAGACAAAAAATTTCCTAACCAAGTTTTTATGCGTAATTCCAGTTTTTCAATTATGAAATCAAAAGTTTTTAGCTTAGACTTGTCTATGAATAATGGGACACCTAGATGAGTGTCTTTTATGTTGATTTTTTTAATTTTCAGTAGTCTAGAGATAATACCCTGGTGTTTGTTGTGCACCTTTTTGCTGAAAAACAGGCCGAATTTTGAAAGGTTTATCACTTGTCCAGAAGCTAAACTGAACATGTTTATTGCATCAAGCATGTTCTGACAACTTCCTAAATCTGCTTTAGTAAATAAGAGCAGGTCATCAGCGAAAAATAAGTGAGAGATAGGAGGTGATTTAAGAGTTAACTTAATTCCCTGCACTTTTTTAATTGTTTCCATATGACAAAGTAATCTTGATAGAACTTCCATGCAAAGTATGAAAAGATAGGGGGACAACGGATCCCCCTGTCTAATTCCTCTCGAAGGTTTGAACTCTTTACAAGGATTTCCATTCAGAAGAACATCAATGTTAGAAGTGGATATGCATTGAAAAATTAGTTCACACCATTCTTTAGAAAAACCAAAAGCAGTTAAAGTTTTGATCAAAAAAGTCCAATTGACCCTGTCGAATGCTTTCGACATATCTATTTTTAATCCTATGTTGCCTATTTTTTTCTTACTTTTCTTTATGGAATGTACCACTTCATGTGCCACAATAATATTATCTGTAATCTGTCTTGAAGAGACAAAGGTTGATTGCAGAGGTGAAATGATTTTTTCCAGTGATTTCTTAAATCTGTTTGCCATTATTTTAGCAATTACCTTATAAGGGGTATTGCATAAACCAATAGGCCTAAAATCAGCTGGAGTTTTAGGATTCTTATTTTTAGGTATAAGAAAAAGAAAAGTTTTATTAAGATCTGGATTAAGTTTCCTATTTTTGAAAAAATCTTGGATAACTGTCACCAACTGAGTGCCCAATGTTTCCCAGTTTTTCTTAAAGAAACTAACTGGGAAGCCGTCAGGCCCTGGTGCTTTTTTTGATTTTAACTTTCTGACTACCTCCCATATCTCAGTTGCAGATGGTATATCAGTTAGAGAATCATTTTCTTCCCTATATATGCATGGTTTTAAGTGAGAAAAGATCTGGGAGTCTACATGAGATGGAGTTTCAGTGAATAAGTCAGAGAAATATGTTGTTAAGACTTCTTCTATTTCATCTCTAGAAGAGACAACTTTATCCTGTGTGTTTTGGATACAATCAATGTTATTTCTTTTTCTTCTTTTGAGAGTTGTAACATGGAAAAATTTTGTATTCCTTTCTCCTAGGGCAATAATGTTGTTTCTAGATTGTTGTTTGGCTATTTCCTCTTGTGTGTCGTATAGGGATTCTAATTCTATCATCTTTTTGTTTATCAATCCTATGTTACAGTTTCCTGAATTTTTAGCCTCTAGATGTTCTATTGTTTTTAGCAGGATCTTGATTTTCTTGTTTGGCTTCCCAAAGACATCCTTTTTCCAGATGTCTAAGTTTTCGCCAAGAGTAGAAATGTTTTTCAACAGATCCTTGTCAGGATTATGATTCCAAGAATTTTTTATGACTTGAATGCAAGACTCCTCTTTTAGCCAAGTATCGTAAAACTTGAAAGTTGGACACAAATGCACATGTTTGGAGGCTAGAGACAGACATATAGGGCTATGATCTGAGCCTATGGCCACTAGGTTCTCTAGAGATGCTTCTTGGAATTACATATTCCATTCAGCATTAGCCATTGCTCTATCTAGCCTTTTTTTTTTATGTTAGCCTGTCATTCTCTCTTATTACTCCAGGTGAAAATGTTACCTCTAAAACCTAAATCTTCTAAACCTGTTCTTTGAATTAGATTCAAGATTGGTTCTACTTTCTTTCTATCAAAAGGAAGACCTCCATTTTTTTCCTCACTGTTAAAAATTATGTTCAAGTTCCATATTACTAACCATGGCATATTGTTGTGATTTATTCTCTGTGCAATGTCTTCTAGATAACCCATTACTTCTAGTTTATCATCATGCTTAGGTGCACCATAGAAACATGTCAGTAACCACTCCTTAGAGTGAAAATTATTTTTAACAATGATGTTAATCATGTTAAGGTTCCATTGAACCACCTCAAAATGAAAGCCATCCACCCAGGCTATTGCTAGCCCCCCAGCTATTCCATCTGGGTCCACGATGTGGGTGTTTGGGAAAAAATTTAAGACATTATTCATCAAGCTCCTTTGAGACTTGGTTTCAGACAAGAAGAGAATATCGGGTTTTTCAAAAGCAAGAATAGTTTGAAGATGTTGTTGAGTTTTTTTTCTGGCCACACCCTTGTGTGTTCCATGCCAGGATTTTCATTATACGATAAAAACAGAAAAGAAAAAGGACAAAAAACATATGCAAATTTAAATTCTTGCGTCTATTGAAACCTCAGCTAATGAGCCTAACTAAAAAGCAGGCTAATATGTTTTAGTAATGATAGCAGTAACTAATATCTAACATGAAAGCAAGAAGAGGATGTAGGAAAATTATAAAACATAACACAAGATAAAACAACAGACTATCTTAAATAAAAGGGTTTGAAGTCAAAAGCTTCAAGGAAATACAACCTGATCCGCAAGAAACAATTAGGGACCCTCAAGATTTTGTTACTTGTATTCCTGCTATGAATTCTTCTTTGTTGATACAATAAATAGCATTTCAGATTGAATCACCAACAATCATGCAGATGAAAAACTTACAGGTAATTGAAAAGGATAATTTATGACAAGAATTAGGATTTGTAAGAAATTAATCAGAAGATGAGAGAAAGATTACCTTTGGATTTTGATGGGTCAGAGGAGCAGAGATGTAGATATGAAATTCATGTGAAACATAGATGTGATGGTTTTATTCCTTTTTTTTGAAAGACTTTAAACAAAAACTGGGGTTTTCCACTATTAGACACCAACCAAAATTTGAAACAAACACATTGGTTAACCACGCTACTCACTTGACATATAATCCAACCATATCGGTATTTAAGAGACACAAGATTGAGCTAACTATAAGAAATCCAAGGATCTACATTTATAGGTTACCAAACCATCCTTCTGATAGGCCAGAGAAGATAAAATTGAACAGTGACACATAAATTAAAATTTAACTTTAAGTGTTTCTACCTTTTAACAAATGCACATACACTTTTTTTTTTCAAACAACACATCATACGGAAATAGACTTGATATTTTTTTTTCTAAAAAGTTGAACTAGTGCACATAACTAGAACAAAGATTATCAGTCCTTAAAATAATGAATATTCTCATGGATCCCGATTAAAGATTTTAAAAAACAGAGGGCCAGGTGTTCAACAACACAAAGAGAAGAAATTAAGTCAAAAATGAATTGATTTTGGTTTTAAAATTAAAGGATTAATCTTAAATTTTCGATTTTAGAAAGGAAAAGGACATCCAACAAGGGCATTTAGAAGGAAATTTAGGGGAGGATATAGGAGTATCGGGTACCCAATCAAAACATTGGTTTCAGGTCTAATATCAACAACTTAGTTCAGGACTATCATCAAACAATTTAAGGGCACTAATAAACGGGAAAGAAACCAAACAAATTAACAATTGGATGCAAAGGCCAGATAATCGGACTGGCATACACAAGTTCACAGACCCAATCGACATTGGGGTACAACAAATATATTAAGATTGATTTACTTGGGATCAAAATCCAAGATTCAGCAATAGATGAACAATAGCACTAGATTAATGAAAACAGATAAAAACTAATTCCAAGCATCAAAACCCTTGTTGTTGTTGTATCAAATACAACAATACCAACAACAACCTAAAGAGGAGCAGAGAGACTTGAAAGTTAAAAATTTCTAAGCATTAATATATCAAATACGCACAAAAAAAAAATGAAATAGAAACCCAGATCTCCTGTTGTTGTTGTATCTAGTACAACAATACCCACAACAACCTAGACAATGAGAAAGAGTAGAAATAAAGCCATAAACGAAAATCACAATCCGAAGAATTACCTGTGTTAATTGGAATCACAACATGTATTCTTACCCAGACAGAAAAGAGAATTAAGCTTACGGCAATAGGGAGCTAAGTTAAGACCTAAAAAAATCATCACATCTATGGCCATCAAACATTCAAATCCGTTTCTCATAGCTCATGACTCGTTAATCACCCAAAGGTTTAGCTAAGAGATTACTCTTCCATGGCAGAAGAGTAGAAAAGTTTTGTTTTTTGTTTTCTCAGAAACACTATTTCAGAGAGGAAAGAGAAAGTGAGGTCTGAATTCCCCATAACTTGGAGATTGTGAAATAAAAGGACACTGATTGTAACATTGTACACTGAGTTGAATCCGAATTTGTAAGTTGTGAAAACAACTAATTCTTAGTTCCTTAATTGTTAGTAGCAGTTCTATGATGAGGTTTCCATTTCGGTAAAAATTCTCCATAGAAAACCCCATATAGGTAACCTCCTTATTCGTAAACTTGTCCGAAAAAAAAAAAGAAGAAAAAACTCCCTTTAGTAATACTCCCTCCGTCCCACTATTAAGTGACCTATTTACTTTTGGATTTTGTCCCACTATTAAGTGACCTATATCACTAAAAAAAAAGAGATATTTCTAGAATTATCCTTTTAATTGATTGTAAGAAATATAAGAAATATGCATAATTTGATAGGCATGTTTATATTCGTTAGGTAGGTGTTTTAAAATGCTTTTCAATGGTATAAAGTTTGCGAACATCCGTGGTGTAGTTTGAGAGATAAATCATTTCAAAATTTCATTAATTATTATCCATAATGGTATAATTGTAAAAAATTCTTAAAAATCTCTTTTCCCTTGCTTGCCTTAAAAGTTGTGCAAACTTCAACTAGGTCACTTAATAGTGGGACGGAGGGAGTAGTTGGCATCACATTAACGAAACACGGAGACCTTGCTACAATCCTAAATATGAGTCCGTTTACTCAAAAGTATTATAAAATTAGTTTTTTTTTTTTTTAAGAGTAGTCAATTATTATTAATTTTGGACTTCTCTGGGGTAAGAACGCCTTATCGAATCATTCATTACAATTATATTTAGGAATTCTGGACATGTGTTGTTCTAAATACTTGTGTGAATGTTTCCTCCTATTAGTATTTGTTGTCGTGTCGTGAAGTTTTACATTCCAGATGCTGCCTGATTCGCCTCTCCGTACGAATGTAAGATGATATGTTGTTCCAGCTTTTGTAGATGGTCTTGTATCTTCGTTATCATGTTTTGAATGATCCAAGGCATCTGGTTGTTTCTGTTCTTCAATAGTTGCATCAGCGTAGCTGAATCAGTTTCGAACTAGATATTCTTTGATCTATGCGCTACCGCCATTCTGGTGGCCAATAAAAAGGCCCATGTCTTAGCTACTAGAGATGTAGTGATCCCAATGGGTGCTGCCATAGCCGTCACCACCTAACCTTGTGAATTCCTACATATCCATCCCACACCTGCCACCTCTGGTGGTCCTCTAGGTTGGCATTTGCCTGCTCCATCTGTGTTTATTTTGAGCCAATGTTGGGACGGTGGTATCCATCTCACCCAAATAATTTTAATGGCCCAAGTATATTCTTGACTCAGAACCAATGCAATTTGGAAGTTTGTTGTTGTGTCCAGATTTTGTTGTTGTGTATTCTTGCATTTCTAGCGAGCCATATGTCCCATAATGTGAAGCAGCATATGGTGAATGCTTATTTTCTGTCTGCCAAATTGATAAACTCCTGAAAATCTCTTGGATCCCTAACCACATTTCCTGTTTCTCTGTGTTGTATTGTTGTTTTTTGTCGATATTGCCTTGTTGGATGTGTTGTTGTTGTGGTGTCTGATGATATATCATGTTTTTCAGTGGGTGTGCCGGCATGACGAGCTGGTTGTAAGGTTTGTGTGAGTTGTTCTCCCATTTAGATATGAGCACATGAGTGTCCACGTTTGTTTTTTCTCCATCACATTCAAACAAACAATGTTGATTTGATTCCACCTAGTGGTTGCAGCTGGGGCAGGTGTTGGTACTGCTGATGTTCCTGGTATATAATGTATCAAAGGTTGGAAGTCCCCTGTGACTGACTTTCCACATGAAAAGTCGAATTTTTTGTGGGCAATTAGCTCTCCAAATATTTTTATATCTCTGGTTCTTTAGTATGGCTGTATTTGGTGGTAGAATATTTGTGTGCTCTTGGGACATTTTTTTGTTAATACCTCATATCCACTTTTTATCGTGTGTTGACCATATTTGGAGTGAGGCCAAATTGGTTTGTTTGGGATCAGTAGTTCTGGAATATGCAGACCTCTAATTATGTTGGTGATGGTAGGAGTGAATGTTTGGTTAAGCAATTCAACATTCCAATTAAATGAGTGGGGTTCAAAAAGCTTACTGACCAAGTTAGTTGAGAAAGATACTAACTAATCCATAATTTCCTGGATGCACATACGTTTTATATAATCTCTCCATAATATGATGTTGGATATTCCGAAAAGTGATTCATACAGAGAGCTTTTACTGTATGTGGGCAAACCTTTCATTAAACATTTTGTGCCGATGTGTTATTGAATGATTTTTATTGTGGTTATCAGGAAAGTTTTTAGATGAAAAAAAGATTATGGGATTTATAAACTACACTATTCAATTGTATATTAAATAAAAATTCAACTGCATTAAATACCCTTCCTAGTTTGAGGCCTATTCATATCATTTAAGGTCTGCTACTACAAGACAAAAAAAGACATTTCAAAGTAAAATGAAAAACCCCTTATCCAACTATTTTACTTAATGGCTAACTTATTTCTGATTAATTAGTTTTAATTCAGGTGATTACTTGACGTTAAATCCTATTAACCTAGAAATCAACTAATCTTAAATCATCTTCAAAACATGTATTTATTTATTTATTTTTGAAAATCTAAACCCAAAATCGATATATGTTCATGCAGTCATAAACCGAGTCTAGGAATCGATATATAATACTTAGAGCATAGACCGATTGTAAAATTCAAGAATTTTTCTGTATTTTTTTTTTTCGCTAGAATCGGTTTACATAAATGCACATGTCAACCGATTGTAAATCTGGGAATTTATTTGATTGTTTTGCTTATAAATTCTTCGTCCGATGTCAGAATGACCTCATTCTTTTCGCGTTCAACTCGTATTTTCATGATCTATAAAGATAAAAATTTCATTTTTTGTGAAAAAAATTCAAACATGGTTAATGAATCGGTTTATGTGGACATTTACAAAATCCGATTCTAGCAAAAAAAAACATACAAAATGGGTATTCTTTCAGACCAGAATTGATCGATAAGGGCATGAACATCAACTGATTCTGGTTAAATGTTGTTCCACCAGAAAACACTTACAGAATAATCGATTTACGTGGTCATGAATATAGACCGATTGTCATAGGAATCAGTCGATATAGACATGGACATCGACCGATTATGGTCAAACACATAAACCCAAGATTGTTTGTAATTTTCAATTTTGAATGGATACATCAATCACAAGTATATTTAAGAGTAATGGGTTGCAATCGACGATGTTTAGTTTGGAACTTTTTTTTAAAAGAGGAATGATGAAATTTCCTTTAAGTCGATCGATGTAGTTAGAATCGATTAATGAAGATAGGTTTTAATTTTAGTTTGTGGGGGAAATGATTTGAATGAGTTTTAGTATTGAAAGAATTTGAATAGGTTTAAAATTTAAAAGGATAAGACTTAGGATTGAATTTTAATATTGAGGGTAACTTAGTACTTTTACCTAGTCTAGATACCCTTCCCCTTAGTCTAGGTGGGTGAAGAAATCTATAGGCCTCAAACTAAGGAGGTTAAATATTACTTCTTACCTCCCTAGATAATGATATAGTTCAAGTTTGCACAAATTTGAAGGCAAGGAGGAGATGAGAGTATTTTTAAGTTTTTTTTTTTAAAAAAAAACATTTATACCTCTATGGATAATAATTAGTGAAATTAAGAAATGATTTATCTCTTAAACTATAGCACGGATATTCGTAAATTTTATATTATTGGACTATTTTAAAACACCTACGTAACAAATACAAACATGACTATCAAATTAGAGTACATATTTCTTACACATACAATAATTAATTAAAAGAGTAGATTTAGAAATGTCCCCTTGTAAATTATACAGGTTATTTATTTAGGGACGGAGGGAGTAATTCTTTTGTAGAGAGACTCACAAAAGAATTATCAATGAAGGAGAAGGAAAACAAAACAAAAAGGGGACAAAAGTCATAACCTTAGGGGGGAAAAGAAATATAATACTAAAAAATCATGCATATATATGAATACACCTTTAAGCTCTGCCTAGGAAATCAACAATGGCTCACTCTACATTCTCACGCCATGGTACGACACCTTCCAAGAATACATCAGATCACGCACATCTGCTGCTCCAAGAAAAAACAATATTGAGGCCCAAAACTATGAATTTCCGAGTCAAACATCTTTGGTTATTACATCCCCAACTGAGAACGGTGGCGAATACTGCTTACAATTCATGCGACCCATTTCCTCCTCAAAATCTACTCACCAAGATGATTGATACCACAACTGCTCTATAACAATGAAGTAAGCTCACATTTGACCATCTACCAAATCTTATCCATGGAGCTAAAATACAAATCCAGCAGGCCCAAGCCCAATGTGCAAGACATGTTGGACCAACTCTCATGTATTGGCTACAAAAGGAACTAGAATCTAGAAATACACATTCAACACTCTCTCATTGCTATGAAATTTCTTGAAAACAAAGATCGCGCGTGCAATAGCTACAACAGAGATATCTAAATACCACCTACTTCCATACTCAGGCGACAATACACCGAAGAAGTAATACCATCAGGCAGCTCCGAATGAATGGGTGGATAACCCAAAGAGATCGCAGATTTACTGGTCAAACACTTCACTGATCAATACCAAGCACCTGCAATCTCAATTGAAACTATTCGATTATATCAAACGAAGAATCACCAAGGCCCAATCAACCAGCTTATTGGCACCTGTCTCTTCGGAAGAAATCACGAGTATGGATTCAATTGGCTATGAGCACCAGGACCCGACGGTTATACCATCACATACTCAATCAATGTTAATGGGACGACACGGCACATACAACCACGACAAGGATTGCGACAAGATGATATACTCCTTACATGCAAGGAAGACTCTGCAACCTGCAACACCCTCTAGACCATGTCACCAACATTCATTATACATCGGGATCCAACCCCAGATAACATAATTTGGCCTTTCTCAAGAACAGGAAATTACACGGCTAATTCGGGATATCAACTCCTCATCACTCTGATAAACAAAACAACCCCAAATAACCAACAACATCACTCACTAAACCAAACAACCAATCATTTACCACTAAATTTCAAGGACATCTGGAACTTGAAATGCCCACCAAATATCAGGATTTTCCTATGGAAAGTCACTCTGAAAGATTTACCAACCTTCAACACACTAGCACGAATGCACATTATAGTAACAAACTTATGCCTTACATGCATGATATCCCTAGGAACAATTAACCACCATTTTTCCTTTTCAATCAATCAAGATCAGTATGGCAACTTGTCACCAACCTGAACATACCACCCAACACCCCCAAAAACCAAAATCATGCACAAACTCTACAACAACCAACCAATATCCAAGAAGCAATGGACAGACAACGATCAACCTCCACAGAAGTGTTATTTGGCTTCACAATATGGCACTTATGGCTAGCAAGAAAAGCATGAATATACAAGCAACAAAAACAAACTTCGAATCAAATAACTTCAATTATAAAGGTAATGTTTGAAGAATACACTTGGCCTCAACAACATCTCTTACCAAGATGCCCGGACCTACCACCAATCTCACAACACTAACAAACGAACAATTCTACTACTACAATACAGGTAGAATGTGAACCACCTCCGGAGGATTGAATCAAAATTAACACCGATGAATCGGCTAAAGGATGCCCGGGACCAGCAGGAGCATGGATTATTTGCAGAGACAGTACCGGAAGATTACTATTGGCAATGGCAACACCACTAGGCAACACCACGGTAATTTCAGTAGAAACATGGGGACTTGTACTAGCAGCAAGAATAGCGGTTCAACAACAATGGACGTACTTTTGGTTTGAGGAAGACTCGATCTCAATCATACAACTACAAAAACAACAACGGAAACTACAACCTTGATACTTACAAAGCATGCTGGCGGAAATTAATGAACTACTACAACAAATCAATAACACGAAATTTTGGCGGAATCAATGAACTACTAAAACAAATCAATAACACGAAATTGGGACATGCCTACAGAGAAGCGAACTAAGCAACAGACAAGCTGGCCAACCAAGTAGTGAAACACCAACAACGACATCAATAATAGTCTCGCAAGACACCACCAACCTTTCTTTTAAGCATTATAACTGATGACAGAAATGGGGTCACATTCCCCAGAGATGTAACAAATATTTTAGTTAATAAATCCAGAGCACCTCTTCAAAAGAAAAAAGCTTTTCCTAATGTTTCATACAAAAACTTGGTGAAGAAGCTCCTAAGTGACCTTGCATTTTTCTTCTTAGAACCATATAAAACAAACTGAAAACCATATATTTTTAAAATTCCGAAATCCATAAACCAAGTTGGCTCCATCTATGAATTTGACAAACAAAATTTGTCTTCAAATCTGGAGTCAACAAACATAAGTTGTTTCCAAATTTTGGAATCCCGAAAACCAAATTGTATCCAATTTTAGAGTCAACAAATAGACGGGGACACCAATGACTCCAAAACCAAGTTGGCTTCAAAATTTGGAGCAAACACAGTATGTTGGCTTCCGAAGCATGGAGCCAAATTGTTTCTAACATAAAAATACCATAAATAAAATTCTAAAACCTGTAAGAAGATGAATCATATCGAGATAACCAACAAAATCAAGCTAAATCAGTACAAAAATATAAAAAAACATCTAAAAGAATCTCTGCAATGAAAGAAGAACATATAAACCGAATCGTTATGAATAGATGGGGTCTTGAAATTGAATCAATCAAAACCTAATACCAATCTCAAAATTATTGAACTCAAAATAAAAGTTGAGATAAAAAATTGGATTATATTGGTGGAAATTGAATAAATACCCCTTCTTTTGATGTTCTTCGAAAATACCCTTATCTATCAATAATTATACCCCTAATCTTCTAATATGTAATTCATTTAATTTTGAATCCTATGAATACCCTTTTTATATTAATAAAGATTAAGATGAAAATCGTCATTTCATTTATTGTTTCACGTGATAGTAGTGGTGGTGACGGCGGCGGTGGTGACACCAGATTTCGATATCAACTTGTGTTGTTGACACCAGATTGTGATGTCAACTTGGGTCGTTGACACCATAATGTGGACCTAACTAATTTATGAATTTTCAATTTTGGTACAACTTGAGTTTTTGACACCAGATATGATATCAACTACGGTTGTTGACACAAAAATCTGGTGTCAACTTCGGTTGTCGACAAAAAAATATGGTGTCAACATCCGTTATCGCAATTGGGGTGGAGTGATTGAGAAAGAAAATTATTATATTTTGAAATAAATAAAAATATTATGTTTGATAGATTATTAAAGTTTTCTATTCTAAGGAACGCGCAATTGGGGGTTATGAATTAATATCCCCACCCAATAGTTTCTGCTAAGGGGTGTTTTTTAGGGGCGGAAATACTAAACTACCCTTTAGAACAAATAAAAACTAAATCAAACCTATATATTCCCCACTCCCTTTCAAATTCTCTTCCCCTTATCTGCCGGCTCCTCACTTTGAAAACGATTTTTTTTACATCGCCGGCATTGTATTAGTAATGAAGACCATGCCGGAAAATTGTGTCGACGTAGTTAGTTGACAAGTGTTCAATGCCAGAAAATGGTACATGCGTGCTTGATAAATAAATTACAATGCCGTCGCGGTAAGTTGGGAGTACCCATTTTATGTACATTTTGTAACATTTGTCGGCATGGCTAAAACTATGAAGACCCTTCCGGCAAGAAGGTTGACGGCATGGTATTCATACTTCACCTATGCCGGCACTCTGTTTTTCAGGTGTGACAATGGTGAATGCAAGATCAGCTGAAGATTCAACATACAACCCTTGTTCAGAAGACTCAGAGACATCAACACTCATTTTAACCAAATTCATATTACCTCAAAAAATAATGTTAGACTTTTTATGGTTTGCGCAACAAACCATGTTTAGTGTAAGCTAACTTATATTTTTCGTTTAAAGTTAGTTTATGATTTAATCATGTTTTAGTGACTAGTTTAAGGTTAATGCTAGATATGGTTGGAAAGTAGCATGACATGTCAATAAGTTTGAGCTGTCTAATGTAGCCATGAGGTGTCACTCCAACTCATGATGGAAAGGTTGGAGAGACATGTGGCAAGCATGACTAGGATTCTCTTCTAGCCTCACAAGTTCTCTTCAAAAGCAAATATGTTTTCATCCATCATGAAGTAATGTGAGGAAATATAAGTTGATAATAAGTCATGAAAAGGTTAAGTGTCTTGCGTGTGTTTCCATTTCCTTGTACTCAATCTGTTTTAAGTATAAATCATATGTAGTGTAGTGCTATGTATGGTGCTGGTTTCTTGTGTTGTTTAGTATGCTAATACTAGGTTCAAGGTCTGATTTCAGCATAAGGTTGTTTTCCATAAGGTTCATTCTACTCTCACCCAAGTGAAGTGATTTATCTAACTAATCTATTAACTTAGCTAATTATAATTAATCACTAAGCATGATCAGTGAGGGGTGGATTAGAAAATCTAAATTACATGGATATGGGGTGACTCTAATTTACTATGTATATTCCCTGTTTGCCTTTTTCCTATATCCCCCAATTGCGCGTTCTATCTAAGTGCACCTTCTTTCTAAGCGAATAAGGTTTTTAAAAGATGAAAGGCATATTTATAATGTGGTAGGGGTATTTTTGAAGGGTGCAAATCTAGGGGTATTTAATTAATATATCCAAAAAAATTGACGAGTTTAGATAAAAAACGAACAAGGAGAACTTAAATCTTTAGACCTTAAAATCGAGTTTCTAGTTTTGATTTTTCATTTTAATTTCCAAGTTTGGAGGTTGAAGGTGACGCAGAAAAGTGAAAAAAAAAATCAGATAAAAAAACTAGTTAGTCGTTAATGACCAAATACCAAATTAAAGGGAGGGTATTAGTGAAAAAACTATCTCACTAATCTAGGAGTCGGGCCATACTAAGGTTCAAAGCTCACGAAAGAGAGTGTGGTATTTATCGAGTTACCACTACTTTCTTTTTGAAACCTATTTTGAGGCATATCTAATGGTGCCAAAATAGGGTCACTAGGTAAAAAAACTCATCACCCCTTATCTATCCATCTTTAATAATGGAATAACTATCCTTACATGATTAATGTTAATGAATATGATTAGATTTAATGATAATGATTAATTAGGATTATTAAGGATTGGTTGAAATTAAATTATTAGTGGTAAATTAGTGGAGAAATCAGATTTACGTGAGAACGTTGGGATTTTTAAGAGGAATAAGAAGAAGAAGTAAAAAAAAAACACTTGGGTTTTGAGATTTTAGTGATTAGAACTAATCAAAATGTGTGATTCAAATCAGATTTACAGGTATACCTGTTAGACGATGTTTGATCTCCGTGTTTTTAGGTTGAATTTTTAAAAATAATTGAATTTTTATAAACTTTTTCGGATGTTCGGTGCTGGGTTTCGACTATAGAATTACTAGCCGAATCTTGTTGGGAAGAACCGTTCGACTGATATTTCTAAAGGCGAACCTAAGTGTATGAAAAAAATATTTGATGTTCGACTTATTCGAACGGCAATCGTTATTGGCCGAACTCGAACTTCGTAGTTTGGTGTTTTATAAGCTGAGTCATGTTCGGGTGTAAAAACACAAGTTAAAGGTTTGGCTATACTGCATTTCCAATATGAGCCTTGCCTTGCCTTGGTGGATCGTTTTTATAAGTTCATCTAGTAATCTAACTTTTCGAACTAGCCGAACATTGATTTTATCCGAAATAAACAAGGTTCGACTGAAAATAATATATCAGATAATTAGCCGAACCTAAAGGTCTTCTTCATTATAAACTAGGTTCGGCTGAAAATGTGATATTTCAATCTCAGCCGAACTGTTCTTCTGAAACATAAAAAAAACGAAGAACACAGATCTGGAGCTAAATCTCTTGCGCAAGGCTGCACACAACTCATTTATACTTGTGGTTTTAATCAATCGCCGACGAAAAATAAAATCAAAATTGTTTGATAATAATGGTTAAATTACGTTTGGAATAAAAATGATTTTGGATTTTGATTAGTTTAGGTTTATGTTTTAAATTTAAGTAAATGATATTTAATTAATTTAAAATAATTAAGGGTAACTTAGTAATCTATCTACTGCTAAGACACCCCTTATAAAAAATGCGCAATTTGGGATATATAAAGTAATTGGGATATTTGAATTAATATCCCCATCCAATAGTTTTTGTTAAGAGGTGTTTTTTAGGGGCGAAAATACTGAAATACCCTTTAAAACAAATAAAATGTAAATCAAACCTAAATATTCCCCGCTCCCTTTCAAATTCTCTTCTCCTTCGCTGCTGGCTCCTCACTTTGAAAACAATTTTTTTTACATCGCCGATATTGTATTAGTAAGGCTGCACAAGAACCGGTCAAGAATACATGTACCTGACTGGAACCGGAAAAACCGTACCGGAACCGGTGTAGGCGGTACAGGGACCGGTACTGAATTTGAGAACCGGGATATGACTAGGTACAGGGAACGGTTCTGGGGGAGTACCGGCATGTACCGGACCAGATGTCCCGGTTGATATCATCCGTTAGATATTTGGATTAGTTTTTAATCGTGGCCGTCCATCCTAGGTATTTGACGTATATTATCTATCGATTCATCTTTTCTTCTTCATTTTTCTTCTTCTTCTCTAAAGCTAAGGGCGTTTACTGAAGAGGAGATTGCGGCTCACTGAAGACTAAAGAGGAGAAGTTGTTATTGTTGAATGAAATCAGAGGTGGTGTTTGTTCTTTATTGAAGATGGAGATTAAATGAAGATGATTATGCTGATGAAGAAACATAATCTAAGGATCTGAAATTGGTGAAGAAGGTAACAAAGATTTAGGGTTTGTAAAGGAAGAAGAGTTTATGTCAATTGATTAATAGGTTGGTGACAAATCGAAGATGAAGTAGTATTGCCGATGATTTGAGAAATCAAAGAAGAAGAATTGAAGTTAGGGTTTTGAATCTAGGGTTGTTGGAGCGAGAATAGAAGATTGGGTTTATTTGTTGCTGCAATTGGAGGAATTACTGGCTCGATTGATCTGTGATTGTATGATTTAGGAATCTGAATCGATCTCTCCTCGCCTCCGCAGCAAAAAAAACCCAAAGAGAAGAGCACCTTCTTCATCCCTAATCTGTGTATATACTGCTTGTTTTAATTGATTTATGCGTGTTTTTGTTTGATTTTTGTTTTTATTGTGAATTTGAGTTTTTTGGATGTTAAATTGGTTGGATGGTGAATGTCTTTTTGCATGTTAAACAGTTATGGTCTTATGGATGTGAATTTGATGCCAAGTTGTGGCCATCGATTGATTTACTGCCATGGGTTTGAGGTAAATTTCATTGTGGCAGCAAGATGAAATGTTGAGATTGATTTTTGCAGGGAACAAGAACTAATTCTAGTGTAATTTCTACAGTTGCAATCTGAGACAGGGAATGAAAGATTAGTTATGGGTAAAAACCCGGTACCGGTCTTGTTACTCTTGTATCGGACCGGTCTTACAGGTACAGGTACCGGTCCTCAAAATGAGGTACCGGTCAACACCAGGTACATGGACCGGTTCCAACAGAAAACCGGGTCGTACCGGTTCATGTGCAGCCTTATGTATTAGTGATGAAGACCATGCCGGAAGTGATGAATACCATGCCGAAAGTGATATTTTTTTACATCCTGGCATTGTATTAGTGATGAAGATCATGATGGAAGTGACGAAGACCATGCCGAAAAATGGTGCCGGCGTGCTAGATAAATAACTTACAATACCGGCACTGTAAGTTGGGAGTACCCATTTTCTGTACATTTTGTAACATTTGTCGGTATTTTTGTATGTCGGGAGTTCTCAATTTAACCAAATTCCTATTACCTCAAAAATTTCCTTCTACTCTCACCCAAATGAAGTGATTATGATTTATACTAATCATTTATCAAATAATCTAGTAGATTAGTTAATTATAATTAACCACTAAACATGATTAGTGAGGGATGGATTAGGAATTAGATAAAATGCATGGATAGGGGGTGTCTCTGATTTACTATTTAAATTCCAATTTTATCTTATTATCATATCTTTTTTTTTTTTTTTTAGTAAGTTCTTATGATATCCCCAATTAAGCGTTCCCTATAAACCCACCCTAGATAGGAAAATGATTTTGTATCTCAAAAAATTTGAGTATGCCTCGAAATAGGTATCTCTCTATCACCTGAGTTTTAAAACCCATCAAAAACCATCTTCCATAATCATCACCTAGGTTTATGTCAGTAAGCCAATCCTACTGCACAAATCATTTGTATTGCAAAAGCTTGCACAATTTTTGAATTGCAAAAGGTTCACTACCACTATCTGTTCTGTTCTCTTACAATGTCGTTGTATCTATTAAACTTTCATTAAAGCTAGACAATACAAGCTCTATACACTGACCGAATTACTTACCTTTTCCGCATATGTTATAGTCAATTCCTACCAAATTCAATTGTGGTTACCCTGAAACAACTTCACCTTCTCATGCTGATGCAGTAGGTTTCACATCCTGACCAATTTTCCCCATCATCCCGACAGATTTTCCAATGGTACCACTGTACCACGTTTTTTGAGATTAGAGATTTCCCTGAAGAGCCTGAAAGTTGCAGCCACAAACACTCAGTTACATCTTACATAAAGATAAACTGAGAAATTAAGACAACCACTAAAAATAGGAAATGCTATAAGACTAAGGTCACAGCCGTACCTGAGGCCTTCCGTCATTAGAGGTAACATCTATTTCATCTGGTGTGTTGAACAGCATTTTCCAGCATTGAGCGTCTTGGAGTTGAAAATTTGTTCTTTAGTTCAGTTGCCTCTTGTTCTATCAACTTGTAAACAGAAAAAACAAGATGACAATTTATTTTATAAGAACCTACTGAAGTATAACCACATGGATGCAATTCAAACAGTGGCCAACACTGAAGATGGAGCTCCGTAGCCTCCATCAGTAATTAACACATTTATAAGTGGAAGGAACAGGATAAAGGTAATTGGATATAATTAGCAAGTAACCTAGCCGATACAAGAATATAAAAGTTATGAGGGAGTATCTACCTTTAATATGATTTTTTTGCTTGACAGCAGTTCACTTAGCTTACAAATTTCTTCAGTTAATAATCTAGCTTCATCTATGTACTTCTTTGACTGCAGTATTAGGGAGGAAATCTTGCGGATTCAGTAAGAGCACAACATACCTTATCAATGAATCCAAACATAATGGGCAAAATCATACTACACCTCATTCAAAGTAAGCCTTCTCAGGGTCAAGCCTAATAAAGCATCAGCTTGTGTTTCAGACAAGTTATATGCTGCACCAGTGAATTACATGTTCAATTAGTTAATAACCCCAAGATATTACATATGAATTAAGTATCAAATTCTAGTTTGACCTACTCCTGAGACCTAAGGGATTGGAAATCAAAAACTTCACAAGGAACTACAAAAAACTCATCATAGGTAACCCAAGATTTCATGCAGAAGAAACTGGGAAGGGGCGGCTACGTTCATGATGATTCAATTGTTTCTGGGACGGAATTAGACACAGAAAAAGAGGTCAAATTGCTACACTTTAAGCAATGGAAAAAGTCCGCATCCAAGCCAATTATAACAGATCATTGCGTGACCTGGGTCAATACACATGATATTGAATCCACCAATGAGGGAATAAAGGGCACAAAGCTAAATGCATAACACTAAAAACTGTAATAAAGTGTTATACATTTCCTTCTGTTGAAAGATAGATGCAGGCTCATGGATATCTGGTTTTAGAACTTGGTTGATGCCTGCCAGCTTTGTTTATACCTGGCGACTTAATTTATGTACAGTGAAGTGCAGCAAATGAGACGGCATGCAGTCTCCTTAGGTCATGTAGGGATTGTTTCTTATAGCAAATTCAAATGCTCAAATGAACAGTCGTAAGTTGGATGAAATTATAGAGCAAATTCAAAAGAAAAACGGCGTACAAGAGTGCTCACCATTTCTCAAAGCAGCTGAAGTTGTTATATTACTTGAACTTTTACTGAGTATATCAATGACGCCATCCACATTTTTAAGCCCCACAATGATGCCCTGGGAGATTGATATTGTTATAACTATAGGTTGAAAATCATCATTACCTTCCACAAGTATTTGGCATACCTCTACAATATGTTTCCTATCTTGGGCTTGAGAGAGCTTAAACTTTGTACGTCTTTCAATAACAGAGCATCTGAAATCCAGGAATGCCTGAGAAAACAAATGAGAAAGATGATATATTGATATGGTATAGTTTTCTTTTTAAAACTATCAGTGACACACTTAGCAGCTTGAGAAGCAACAACTGTCTAATGGGATATACTGTGTACACCCCAGATGTAGGATACATGCAACATTATATTTAACTTTAAGCTAATTCCATGGAGATTTTATTATTAAAGGAAAGGCAAAAAAAAAAAAAAAAGGAATTATGGGGGGGTGGGGTGGGGGTGGGGCAAAAACCTGACCTCTAGGGAGAAAGCAAGAAACAACCTTAATTTTCATGAAACAGGAAAAAACAATGTACCAAGTGAGGCCATACAAATGCTATATGTAAGACACGTCAACGCATTTTATATACGGTGGGTATGCACAGTGAAGCAACACATTAGAGTGACACAAAGTACATCACTGCAGACATGATTCTTTGAACGACCATCAGTAGTCACTCGTCGTGTGCATGTGCTCTATGGAGAGAATCTTGTGCCGGATGGGAATCAAGGAAACAACTGAAGGACTTAATGAGCTGGTGGGTTAATACTCTGCTGTTAAAATTAATCATTTGGTTCATTTAGTACTAAAAAACCTGCAAAAATGTTTATGACTTTAGCTGACCCTTTCTGAAGCTTCACCACAACAGCGAGGCCACAGGGGACTGAGATCACTGATAAAAGATGGAGTTTATCCTATATTTCCACATGTCGGCGTGTGTCCTTATACCAACACATATCTAACTAAAAAGCCCCGACAGTATCAAGTGACTCAAGTCTATATCAGGCTATTTGTTATCAACAGATAATGTGTACTAAGCCTTTAATTCCTAAGGACGAAAAAAGAATAAGTATAGCAGGAGCCAATGAAGGACTATAGCTTACTGAAAGAAAATGGAAGGAGCTGAAATAAAGGTTCTTAGAGAACCAGGTGGTGGTAAGTTTTACAGACATCAAGCACAGCAGTAGTAACCCGTAAGAATTTATGACAGTCAGTACTTTAGAAATATTGAAACAAGCCAATATCTGGAATATGAAACCATATATATACTAAAACATTCTCAAGCGTTCAATGGTGGTAAGCTGTAAGCCTTAAAAGTGTAGGGTCATGATGAAATGCAGGTAATAGAAACATATAAAGCTGCAAATAAATTAGTTGTTCTCTTGGCTTAGCAACCTTCTTAAGGACTAAAATTAACAGACATTTTTGTTAGTTTGGATTACTTTGACACTCGAATCTTCAGAATATAAACGACAACAATAACACAAAAACAGAAGGCAACAACAGCAGCGGTACCTGAAGCAATTCTTTTAACCCCATCAGCTTTGGTTGTCCGTCTATGATACTGTGAAAAGTCAATGAACGGAAAAAAAAAAATGCCAAAGAATGGCGGAAGTCAGAACAGATACTTTCTTAGATCTGTATCTACAAACATGTGAGAAAAAGAATCAAAGTGTATTCAAGTGTGAAGACAAAATAAAAAGGATGGGAAAAAATGAATGACTATGATAATGGGAAGCACATCGTATCCAGCCACGGGATCAAGATGAAATTCCAATGTAATTCTACTGAAAGTACAGGTTTACTCTTTTATCAAAAAAAGTAGGAAAAAGGATGGTACATGCTTTATGGCCAATGCAACTTACCTAACCATGTTGCAGCTAAAACTAGATTGAAGAGCAGTAAGACGATACAGATTTTCGAGAGCAACGGGTGGATCTGAACCTTTTTTAAGCTGGTAAAGTATTTGCAGTATTGATAATCAGTATAAGGTAACAAACAAAATACTTCTGAAGTCAAGTAGGATACTGAGCATGTATCTACAGACCTCTAAGACTATACGCATTCCAGTACGATCACTTTCATCACGAATGTCACTTACGCCTTCCAAAATCTGCATCAAAAACAGAAAAATTAAATTCTACGTAGCAACTCAATCGTGTCGCTACATTCATAACTTCAAGATGAGATGCATTTTGACATTGTACATTAAACTAATTAAGGTCATGGGTTTAAGAACTGTAGAATCAAGTGAAAACCGATAAGATAAATGATACCAAAGCTAATCAAAACATAGATAACTACATAATTATTCACGCACCTAATAAACTAAGGTCAATATTCAAACTAGCAAAATTAAGAAACCAATCCAGTGCAGAAGAGTCCATCATCCAAGTTAACAAGCAGTTGGCAACACGCACATTCAAGAGTTTGTGTACTGGACTAAAGAAAGATACAGTCCACACATTAGATTAAAGTAAATGCCGTTAGTAAGGGTAAAACAAACAAGAAATGGAGGAAAGGAGATGGCTAGTAGGCTTGATTTTTTAAGATGGCTTTCACTTTGTTTCATTACTTAATTTCTTATAGGGAGTGAGGATAGCTCAAGTAGGATCTATTTAGCTGAGCAGCTCTTTAAAAGCCTTCTGGTTGTTTCAATTTAGTGGTTACTTCTCAATTCCCATGTTTTATCCATTCAATTATGTGTTGTTTGACATGTATTTTGTGTTCTCGTGATTTGCATATCCTCAGTTTTATTTAATCATTTGGATCCATTCCACCCATGTATTCACGCTGCAGAAGAATTAAAACACATTCAGCAGTAACGGTCTAGCACAGGATCATTACTAATATTAACATAAACTCCTGCAGGGTCATCAGAGGTCAAATGGCAAGAGAGGATGAAACGGGGGAAAACTTCAAAAGAAAAATTGTACGTGGTTATCAAACAATTAAGCTTAATAGGTGAAGCCAGACATGGGAGTATTTATTAGGCAGACGACACCAAGTATATAACAGCTGGCATAACCATCACTTTGATAGTACGATGATTATGGCAGCTGTTAAGAAATGGTAAATAAAAAATCAGGACATTAAAGCTGCACTTGACGAATAAAAATAAATAAACCATCGTAAATCCATTTCTCGCTAAACATCGCATTTTGGGTTAGCGGGTTCCTTCGACTTTATTCTATATGATACAAATTTAGACGATTAACAACCTTTATTCTATATGATACAAATTTAGACGATTAACAACCTTAAAATGCAATATACAGTCGATAACAATACCTTATTTTCCATCAGTTCAGCAATTTTCTCCACTAGAGTAGATTTATTGGTCTGATATGGAACCTGTTTCAATTTTATAATATCTGAATAGGAAATCCTCCAAGGTAAATTTTCAGAGCAAAGAGATAAGTAGAAGATATAATAATATGAATGGAGAAAATAATGACCTCCTTGATAATAATTGCAAAGCGCCTTGTTTTAGAATCAACCACTTCAATGTCAGTCTTTCCCCTAACTATCACACATCCACGTCCAGTTTGATATGCTTTCAAGATTCTTTAACATGTGGATATGCATGAATAGAAAAAGTCAACTACTTGAAACTTGGAAGAATTAACATCATAACACGCACAGAGAGAGAGAGAGAGAGAGATCATACCCAGTTGCACTCGTGATTATACCTCCAGTTGGAAAGTCAGGCCCTGGCATGTATTCCAACAATTCTTGGAGCTTTTACAATCCCCAAAATATAGATACAGAATTCAAGATGTTGTTAATGGAAAGTCTCTTTACATTTCTTACCAGCTATTCTCAACGATAAAGGTGCACATAGGCATCAGAAATGATGATTCAGGAGGAATCTTGAATGTGCTGATGCATACAGTAAACCACTTGCAAAATTCTAAAAATAAAATGTGGAAAGATGGTGCATTGTTACCGTAACTTCTGGATTATTAATCAGAACAGTAAGCGCATCAACCAACTCTCCGAGGTTGTGGGGAGGAATATTGGTTGCCATTCCAACCTTCGGAAGTGCAGACCATCGGATATGTAAGCCAGTGACTCAGAATAAAAGATATCATATTAACTGAATAGTTTATTACTGAAGTGTAGAAAAATCAAAACAATACAACTAAACCAAAAAAGAAACATTTATACACCTACCGCAATTCCAGAACTACCATTCAACAGAAGAACTGGAAGCTTTGCTGGTAAAACTGACGGTTCTTTAAGTGAGTTATCAAAATTTGGCTCAAAATCAACCTGAAATTAATATCAAAGAAACAAGTGGTGCATGAGCAGCAATCCAATGGAGGTGCATCACAAGCTAACAAAAACTGTGTCTGACCGTATTCTGTTCCAGATCAGACAAGAGCATTGCTTTTGTAAGTGCCTGCAAAATTAATACAGTAACTGTAAATATCTTCAGAAACATATTTTTCTTGAAAAATTCAGGAGTAACACCAAATTAGGGCACACTTATGCATCCCTGTATGCAACCGCAAGTCAGCGGCACAATCTACAAAACAGAACATAGCATACTGACTGCGAACAATATCAGTCGTCATACTGGAATTGTCGACTACCCGACGTTTTATAATGTTGCGCTTTTCTGTGTTTATGGTTACAGAAAGATGGTAGTTCTTATGGTATCTGGACTCAATGAAATAAAAAACACGTAGAAGTGTACACTAGATCTTACTTCCAGTCTGCACTCGGTATAGCGCATTGCAGCAGGAGGGTCTGCGTCAACTGAACCAAAATTTCCATGCCCTTGGATGAGAGGATATCGCATAGAGAAATCCTAAATAAGGTAGTAGCCATAGTCAGACAAGTTTGTAAAAATTAAGAGCACAAGAAGCAAAGCTATTAGTAAATGAGGGGATTTTGTCTGCTATACTGATTTTATACAAAATCAATTTAACAAGGGTTTGAGTTTTAGACGTTACAGTATTAAGGCACCGAATGACGAGGAAACAAAGCAAAAAAGATGACAAGGAAAACAAAATGAGAATTAAAGCTATGCATCCACCATCAAAAAGATAATGGAATATGAATAACTATATACAGGAAATCCACCTCAACGTCCCCATACCCTCTTATTAACCCTCTTTTAATGATTTGGTGCTTAATAAACAGTATGTTTTTACATTCAACCTTTTCTCGTCTTAAAATTTCATTTAGTACCAGATTCTAAATACACTGAAAATTTCTTGAGTTGGCAAATAATATCAACAAAAAGTAAACAAAAATGAAACCGGCGTATATAGAGGATATTTGAGAAAATCAACGGAAGTGATTCTTTACCTGATTTGCACCAAAGCATTATAAACGGCATTGTCTCCATGTGGATGAAACTTACCCAGAACCTGCAACAAGGGCATTGCACAGCTAGCTGCTAAGCAGAATATACGAGCATATACAGCAATACAAAAATTCTGAAGGGAGAGAAAATATGCACATTATCAGGGCAGACCGACTACCCTGCAACTTACGATACAAAACACATTAAAGAAGGTTTATATACTATGAGCCTTTACCTCTCCAACAACTCTGGCGCATTTCTTATGTGGGTTTCGAGATGAAATTCCCAATTCATGCATCGCAAATCTGTAGCCAATTTTCAAGATTGAACAATGACATGTCAATCTATATGGTCACACACTCACACAGTCCCAACAATGAAGTAGGCCTGTTAGTTATGACCCACAAAACACAAGGTAATATATAGAGCAGATAACAAGATCATAATGCTTCTCAACTTGCTCAAAGCCAAATTATCCCAGAAAGATGAAGGATCTTAACAATTAGCTAGCCAAAATGTTAAATTTACAGAAACACATTGCAGTGTAATACATTAAATTTGCCCAGGAAAACAGAAGTTAGAGATGCAATAACAGCACACAAAATGAAATCCCTAATAATCTACAAGCATAAGATCCTTGTTTAATCATATGAAAAATCAGCAATTACTTACAGAATTCTTCGATGAACTGGCTTCAATCCATCACGAACATCTGGTATGGCTCTACCAAGCAATACAGACATAGCATAAGCCATATAGGAGTCATGTGCCTCCTTATGAATCTCTGTCGGAACAATCTTTTCCTCAGCTGAACTTCCTCCTCCCTTAACAGGTCCTGTTGTTGTACTAAGACTAGGAGCATTACACAATAAAAGAAACTGAGATGGATACTTAGAAACCCTAAGTGTGTTTACATTAGTGGTAATAGGGAGTGATAGATTGTAACGAATGAGAGAAGATGCTCTATAACGAAGTCTTATTGAGAACGACATCGTTCTTGTTGTTTTCTAACAGCGATCAGCCAAACCTCATTGGGTTTCTTCTGCTTTCTCTTTTTTGTTTTGTCTGGAACAAATAAAAATGAAAATCTGTAAAACCCTAAACCCTGTGAGAATCAAAATGGTTCCCCTTTTAGGTGTACACACGAACGAAATGCACCTGTCAAGGGCGGGGTGTAACAGTCATAATATGGTTTCCGAAGCCGGAGAGAATTGTTTCAGATCTCGGCATACCATCCTCAAACATATGGGCAGAGTGAAGCCGTTAATCGCAACACTGGAGTGGAAATGTATTTTCGGTGTTTTATGAGCTCAACCTTTTTCGAAGAGAAAAATTTTGTATTAAAAAGAAAAAGCAGCCAAAGGCAAATTACAAAAGCAGTGTCAAGTCAAAAGTAACACTGAATCCACAAAACATACTAGTTCTGCAAGACTAGTATTATCTGGTTGATGTCTACATACTTAAAAGTATTCGTATCACAGCTCCAAAGGACCAAAGATTGTTTAACATGAACAATGACTTCTTCCACATCCTTAGGTCTTCCGCCAAAAACTCTATGATTCCGTTCATTCCATAAGTTCCATATAATAGCAAAATGCACCAGATTCCAGATGTGTTTACATTTCCCAGTCAACACATTGCTATCCCAGGCTTCAAACAGAGTAAAACAAACACGAGGCATTGGCGGGGAATGCGCAAAGCCTTTAAGAAATAATCCCACAATCGAAAGGTGTAGGGGCGAAAGCAACAATAAGTGATCGGGCGTCTCCGTTCTTCGTTGCGAGTGGGCAAGCGGTGTTGTCCAAGTTAACTCCACGATGCCTAAGCATTGCTCTTGTAGGCGGCCGAATCGTGAAAGACAAACCCAAAGAAGAAAACTTGCTTTCGGAGGGATGTCATTTTTCCATAGAAATTTGGGAAAATTGACGATCCTAATAGGTCCAAACAAGAGTATCATAACAGAACTTGTTATTGTAATTGGGATTAAAAACTACCTCATCACCTCCTTCCACAAGAGTAGGTACAACACCAAGATCTCGACGCATCAAGTCCCATTCCAACTTGTTCATTGGCGTTCGGTGATGCTTAAAGTTTCCATGCCAATGTCCGCTTCTAATCATCTCAGTGCAATTGAAGCATTCTTCGAGAACAAGCTTTGAATATTACCTAAACAAATCTTTTAGACAACCCCTATCCACCAACGATCCATCCAAAATCTCACCCCCTTTCCACTTCTAATTTTGAAAGAAATCATGTCTTGAAATTTGGAACCATCCTTCACATTTCTCCATAAGCTCCTCCCTTGAATTGAGTTTTCATCAACCTAAGCATGTTCAAAGCAAAGATCCGCCTGAGTCTTTTCATGAACGATAGTTCTCCACAAAGCCTGTCTTTGTTTAGTATACCGCCAAATCCATTTAACCAGCAATGTCTTGTTAGTTATGCGAAAATTCTTCACGCCTAAGCCACCTTGTGCCTTAGTCAAATTGATCTTGTCCCATTTAACCCGGGCCATTTTCTTTCGCCCTTCAACAACACCCCAAAGAAAATTTCTCATCAACTTTATCATCTTCTTCTCTACACAAACTGGCAAGTGAAAAAGAGATAAGAAATAAATCGGTAAGCTTGCGAGACAACTCTTGATAAGCACAAGCCGACCTGCTTTGTTCAAAAAATTCTTCTTCCAAGACGCTAACTTTTTTGACATCTTTTCCAAAACTGTATCCCAAATTGAAGTACTTCTCGAGGTTGCACCAATTGGCATGCCAAGATATTTGATTGGCAAAATCTCTGTTTTACTTCCAAGTTCCTTTGCTAAATCTCCAATAATCGCATCCGCACCAACACTTATCATAGTATTTTTATCCAAATTAAGCTTCATAACAGTAAGTGACTCAAACATTGCCAAAATAATAAAAAGTCTAGTTACCTCATTCGCATTTGCGTCAATAAAGATGAGTGTATCATCCGCAAATTGTAAATGGGAGATCATGCTCCCATTTTCTGCTACTTTAAAGCCGAAAATGCAGGGCAAAGTACTCCCTCCATTCCTAATTAATAGGCTGGTTTTGTTTTTAGAGAAAATTAAGGAAATTAAGAGAACTAATCATTGAAAGTGGTCTCATGACACTTGTCAATAAAAGAAGTAATTTGAGCGGAGATTACGTAGAAATTGGAAAGAACTTGGATTACCGTAGAAAGATTTGGAGAGATACTCAGAATTCATTGAAAAAAGAAAAATGGCTAGAAGAAGAAACGTCTGAGGGCAACCAACGATTGTAAGAAGAAGTGGGAGACTTGGCTTGAGAAAGGAGGAATGAAAACGGGAGAATCGTCAAGGATGAATATGAAATGATGGAGAAAATCAAAATCGCCCACCGATCTCCCCGGTAACAAACGCGGCTGTGGATTATGATAGAGTAAGTGTACATACTTGGAGTGTCCGATTCGAAGACGAGAGGAAGAGGGAGCGGCAGGCTGGTGAACAATGGACAAGGAGGAGAGCAAGGTATGAATGGAGAAATGAATCCGAGCAGAACGAAGAGATCGCAGCGTTAGAAAGATTGAGACAAACAATACATGAAGAGACTAGAGGCAGAGGAACGAGCAAACTTGACAAGACAATCATGAATTGAGGATGGAAAATATGAGATTGCAAAATAGGAGATCAAGAAGTAGTGTGAGATCAAGTTCAAGGTCGACTAGGGAAGAAAGAAGGAGAGTTTTACCAACGAAAATACCGAAGAAGAAAACCAACAAGAAACACAAAATCCAAACATAGGCGTGGCGAGAGAAGAGGGGAAATGGAAGATCGTTATATTCCTCGGCCGAAAATCTTCGAGATGAGCGGAATAGGGAGAATCAAGGAAACATGCAACTCAAAGGGCCGAATGACCCAGGCTCGGGGAAGAATGATCTTGCACGGAGAAAGAATTGAGAAGAAACCGAGAAATTGAGGATGACATTGAGAGGCACTACATTGAACAAACGCGGCTAGCTCGCGAGAGAGAAAGGATAGAAGCGAGAAATGGAAAATCAAGAGATGGAAGAAGCAATCAGCGGAGAATAACCATGACAATAGGAAAGAAGGAGGGAACAAAATCGTACCAATAGAAATATTAATAGAAAGAATATGAGAGGGCACAGATGAGAGCTGAGAGACAGCCAAAGAAGAGAGAACAACCGATATAATGGCGTGCGAATTGAAGAAAGAAACGAAGAAGAGCGTCGCAGGAAAGGAGAAAGAAAATAACGAGCAAGAAGGTCAAAACAGGCACGAGCGTAGAAGGAGAGAAGCAGAGCTAAAGACAAATGAATCAGTCCAAACTGACCAGAACAAATCTCCAAAGACTGGCTGAAATGAGAGGATTCTTGAACAATAGAAGGGGAAGGAGGAAGGAAACAATTGGGCCGAAGCCATCGCGAGAAGGCTATGAAGAAAATCACTAGCTAAATCTGAATGGGAAAGATACCTCCTAAGTCTTAAATCTTCTATGATTAACAAACATCTTTGATGTTTTCTTTGTGCGGTACAACATATCAAGCCTATCTGAAGTGTATGTTGCGGTGGGAGAATCATGATGCTATCTTAGTAAATATTTCGCATCAAGCCTAATTGGAGAAGCACTAAAATGGTTTGAGGGTTTACCAAGGAACACAATCACATCATTTAACCATTTACAAGCCACATTCCTGGGAGCATACATAAGTAACAACTCTTCACGACCGGTATTGAAGATGTATTCGGGTTGAAACAAAGGGTTGGCGAGAGCTTAAGGCGATTGACAATAAGATGGAGAACCATGTGTAGCGAAATGGCGGGACGGGTTGAGGAAAGATATCTCATCCTCTCATTTGTGAATGCTCTCTTCGCGACTAATTTGTTATACATTCAAATTTTTAGAATCAAAAATACAATCACGATGGCGGAAGCTGCGAGAGTTACAGGAAGAATATATCGCCTTAGAAGAAAGACGAATGAAATGAATTCTTATCCAGATCGTGAACCACGAGCTCGAATGCTGCTGCGAACGCAAGCTTGTTACCTCAATTCATAATACGGTGAGCACTTATTGAGGCGAAAAATAGCGGGAAGAGGCGTGAGGACAGCGGAAGAT